>JAOVVO010000065.1:0-201232 GCA_028564675.1 Onchocerca lupi
GCAATATATATATATATATATATATATATATATATATATATATATATATATATATATATATGCACTATGCCTAAAAAAACTGCTTTTATCGTTATGATTTCTGAGTTTCAAAAACGAAAGAAATGAATCATTAGCAAACTATCAAAATTGAAACAGACGTAGTTCCAAATATCCGATTAAACTGATTATATTTTTTCGTAACACAAGTGAAGCAACAATATCAAGTCTTAATAAAATTATGGCAGCAATGAAATGGACAAGTGCTTACATCATGATGGAGATTCTGCCTTATCGGATTTAGCGACTTTACCGGTGCAATGAAATCACAAGGGATAAGTCGAGTGCCTAAAATATACAATTATATGAAAACACTAATAAAGAACAGAATAAGACCAAAATATAACTGATCGGAGGTTGAAAAACACACTTCCTAAAGCCATATATGATTCAGATAAATCTACAAAGAAGCACATTTAGTCTAAAGATAGTTTTGCACTTTAATCGCATAACGATAATAGAACAAAGACAAAGCATTCCTTGATGTAAAAGCTGATAAAAGGCATGTTGGCCATTAGTTCCAGGTTCACCCCAGACAACTGGCCCAGTGGGGAAATCGACACGGTTCCCATCTCTGAAAAATTAAACAAACTATGAGGCATTTTAAATCATCGTAAACCTTCACGTTAATTGAGCAATTTAAACGATAAGACAAAGAACTTTTTAATAATAACAACCAGGAGAAGATAGAGATAGAACTAACCTCATTACAAATTTTCCGTTACTTTCCATATCACCCTGTTGAAAGTAAGCTGCAAATCGATGCAAATATTGATCATATGGTAGGAGAGCATGTGTTTCAGCTTTGAAACAATTAATGTAGAGAACACCAAGTAGAGCCATAATTATTGGTATCTATAAAGGCGCATTTATTTCAAATATATTCCCCTTTGTTTGAATAAAACTTCTCCAATAAATACATCTATAAATAATAAGTAAATGTAATTTGTAAGTAGAAACTGATACCATCATCAAAAGTTCATTTCTTTCAATATGTAGCAGAAAAAAAAAAAGCAAACATTTTTTTCAACTGGTTCATTTAGAAAATGCTCATCAGCAGCGTTCGCGCCTTTCAATAATTTATTGAAATTATCGAAACCAATATGTACGGCAATAGAAAGTCCAATAGCAGACCACAATGAATAACGGCCTCCGACCCAATCCCAGAATCCGAACATGTTATTTTCATCAATACCAAACTCACGAACTTTTGGACCATTTGTTGATAATGCTACGAAATGTTTAGCCACTGCTTCAGGATTCTATAATAAGATCAGAAAGATTTTTTAGCATATGACGTCCTCAACTTAAACGAGCAGTACTATGAACTATCAAATCACATGCAGTAAGTAAAGTTTTATAGCAGCGGAAAAATCTTTATAGCAGTTAATGGCGATATTTTCGAAGAGGAACTGAGGTTTGGTAAATATTATTCAAAAATAATGCCTTAATAGTTTTTGTAGGATTTTTCAATATATAAAAAGATTCTAAATATATATTTCTTAGTAAAATCAAATATACCAAGGCTTTGCTTAAAAACCACTCCTTAGCTGATGTAGCGTTAGTGATCGTCTCTTGTGTTGTAAATGTTTTCGATGCAATGATAAATATGGTTGTTTCGGGTTTAATTTTCTTCAGTACCTGAAAAAACCATAGTACAAAGTAAAAAAATTAAAAAAAAACACTTTCTTGTGGAAAATTTTCAATATAAACATACCTCTGCTAAATGTGTACCGTCAATATTGGAAACAAAATGAACATTTGGCCCAATCTGATAGTGTTTCAATGCTTCAGTTACCATTAGTGGCCCCTGAAAGTAAAAAAGTAGGTTTTCGTTGCCACATATTTCAACAGAATCTAACTGAATTTCTCAAATCTCTATAGAATGAAAACAAACCAAATCAGAACCTCCGATACCAATATTGACAACATCGGTAATTGCTTCACCCGTATAACCTTTCCAAGTCCCACTAATCACTTGATCGCAAAACATTTTCATATGCTCCAGTACATTGTTAACATCACTCGTCACCTGCAAGACTCATTCAACAGAGTGCCGACATTATTACTATTTTCTACTTACCTGGTCAATCATGTCCGTATGATTTAAAGATAAATGACTGCAATATAGAAAAAGCAAAGATTAATTTACATAAAAACAAAAAGAATATACGATTCCGAATTTTTACTAATAATTGTTAGTAAATGGGAGTTAAGCGATATGCATTACCAATACTTTAATTAGCAGGCGGCTGATTTAATGAAAAATTATTGAGAGTTCTTAATAATGACTAAGGAATGATCAAGCAACATCCATATTACGGGAAATGATCAGATAGTGGTAGTTTTCTACATTAGTTTAGTAGAAAGTACTAATATGATGTTGGGATAATAAGCAATAATAAATATTTTGATAGCATTTGAGAAAAATGATGAGGAGTTTTCAAAAAATAGTACTTAACAGAGGAAAAAAATAGCAATACATTTTGTCCATCTAATGTGAGAGGTTTATTGTTGACGTTTCTTAAAGCAGTGTGCAAAACGGCACGTCCTTCAGTGAAGTTGATTTTTTTCCCACTAAACATGTCTTGCCGCATATTCAGAACGTTTCTTGAATTCACCTAAAATAAACTTTCAGACTTATTTCCTCCTTAAGTCCAAAATTATAATTACTATAAATATAAACATTATTGATCATTTATTGCTGGCAATTTCAAATAATAGTAATGGTTGTCAAACACCAACACATCCGATTCCATTTCTATTAAGAATGATTGCAATTATAGATTAATCCCAAAAGAAATACTAACCAAATTGAACAGTTTCTTCATCGTTTCTTCATTGATAATATTTTTTGAATAATCAAAAAGAATCGGTCCATCAGGTGTATTCATTGTCAGACTGTAAAATCTTTTAGATAAAAGCTATACAATTCCAGTTTAATGTTTCTAATGCTTCTAACCAACTAACCTATATTTTTGGAATCTTTGTGGATCTTGCTTGAATAAATCGGCCATCTTCAGATATTTACATTCCGATTCAAAATGTTGTTGGAGCTGTAAAAATGCGGGATCTTTGTGGAGTGACATTCGGTTTGGAATACGATGATCGGCTGCAATTCATTTCATATAATTTCTTAAAATCGTCTTATTTATCAAACAGCAAAACGACAAATGGATAACCAGGACCAAAGAACATCAATGCTTATCATAGGCATAAAATATGTAAGAATGGTCGGAGCAAAGATCACGCAGAATTTTAAGTATACTTCAACAATAACGGTCAAAAAGCATTTTGCATCATAAAGCAAGGAGTAGAATTTTTATGAATTTGTAAACTTATTTTAACAATTACTCTTTAATACCTAATTATTCATTACTAATCCTTTGTAAAAGATGAGAGAAATTGACTTTTCAGACATTATATGCATTTTTGTCATTGTTGAAACTTCATTTTCATCGACACGAATTAAACTTAATACATTTCCACCAGTTCGTTACTTTATCCCCATTCTCTCTACTTTAACCACAAACAAAGGATTTGATGAGTAATTTGACAGCTGGCCTTTGAGATGTATAACGGGAAATGAAGCCAAGTTCTTACGGCTAAATTCAGATCATCCGAACAATTTTGAGTGACAGAAGATAAACAGTGATGTCACCGATCTAACTAGCTAGTAATCAAGCCATTCTTATTCCTCCATCCTTAAAATGCAAAATGCAAAATGAATGTATATCAGCACTAAAATCGATTCAGTGTGTTGAACATTCACTGATGTATTATTATACGAAGGAGATATCAATTGCTCGCGAAAGATCTCGCAACTGCAACTTGCATTTTTCATTTAGCACATTGTTAAAATTTTACTATTAGCGTGCTATATACATTAATCTTAATACTATCTGAAATGCAACTTGAATTCGCAAAAAATATTCCGCAGCAAGCCATTTGGTACTCTAAGCTATCCAAAGAAGCATTAACTTCATTAATTAAAGTCAAAAATAACAGCGTAAAATTCAGACGGATATTAAGCATTTATTACTTCCAATATCTTACAAAGATATATTAACTTCGCTAATCAAGTTAAACTCTGACGTACTACTTGTTTCCTTGAATGTCTGCGACGCCAGGGATAATAGCGTAATTATCGGTGGTGACATTACTGTTAAAATGTTCGAAGTTGAATTATAGCTGTAGTTTGCAGCTTTGCTCGTCGTTTATTTTCCGAATAAATCGATATAGCAAGCTATCGTTTCGGCTTGCAACTGTAACCTAACCACCGCTTAATCCTTTATTTTCTATGAAAAGCAACAGGAAATAGTGCTGCTAGTGAAATTTGCATAAAATCAACATGTTAGTTCCAGTTAATTTTGTTACAGATTGCATGCTTAAACAAATATGTGATCACATAGAGAAAAAAGTATTTAAATGATAGTCCTGATGGAACAAAGAGTTGTAAATTAGTTGTTTACCAAAGATTAAGTTTAACTCTGGAACAAATGCTCTTGGGATTTTTTAGGTACTTTGCAACGATCCGAATAATATTGTCACATATGGATGTATTATCTTGTAAACATAAAACTGAATTCAATTCACTTAACAAAAAAGGGAAAACATTTGAAAATGCATATATTGCAATTCATCAAATTCAATTACACCATTTTTCGCAAAAAATCGATTTATCACCATATTTTGAAATCAGTACTTCATTGCACTCGATAATATCATTTCAAAGAAACAGTGAAAAACAAAAAACAGAACAATGAACTTCAGATTTTGTGACCACAGATCATTAACAAATGCACAAACGTTCACTTCAAGAACTTCATATTAATTCCATGCAATTTTTCAATTATTATTCATATTGAAAATACTTATAAAATTGGATAGCATATTTGAAACAAATAAATATTCTTATCTGGTTTGTGTTATATACAAACTTTATAATCTAAGGTTTTAAACAATGCTTTATACCGAAAAATCAAATGACTTCCCTTTCATTTAAGGCAAGTTGTTCATTACGAGTTAGAAGAACTTCCTCATTACAGTTCCGAAAATTACAATCTATCACTGTCGCTGTTTGAAAAGTCAAAGTTCAGTTTGTCTCGCAAACATAAGGGAGTCATCAAAATCAGTGCAATATTTACACCGTGCTGTAGTTGAACCGTATGGAAGACATGTATGTCCAATACATTCACAACAACCCGTATGAAACCATCGAAGCATCGATGCGCCAAGAATCTATAATGACATCAACTGGGTTGTGAATTTATATATATATATATACGAACTAGAAGTGGTTCGAACTAATGCAGGAAAAGCTAAAACAGAAAAACAAAAAAGTAAACTCACCAAACACTGTCGACTGCATTGCTTATGTGACATGCACTTGTCTAGGTAAACTACCGTGCAATTCGTCTCTCGATGAGTTCTCTCTAATACTTTCATATTCTGACCTGGAATTTCGCGATTTTTTAATCCTAATTGACACAAAATTCAACTATGTTAATAAATAGACGAAAAAAAAAAGTAGGACTACAATATATAATTACAACAATGCCAACCTCTGCGATCAAACGAATATTCGCGCAAGGCTGGAAATGTGTATGTCGTGCCAACTTTATTCACTCTAAAAAAAATTCATTTCCACGTGAGATATTATTTATGTATAATTATAGATTTGATTACTCAAGATTAACTTACTGTTTGCTTGCCAATTAAAGATGACAGTGAAAAATGAATATAATAACCACATATAATTATACATTATCTTGTATTGCCACAAATCATAAATTTTAATCTTTCAAATTCATTTTAGAATTGTATATTTATAAATGAACATTGTGTAATGAATCTGCTTTGTTACATATTAGATATATATAAGCAAATGCAATCTTTCATTCTTGGCAATTAATTCCGAAATGTATTTTTAAAAGGATAACATACCGTGCAACTTCGTCGAAAACGATGATATCTTCATCGTCTTGATCGAATCGATCGACATAACTGTTCAGATGCAATGCCTCTTTATGTGGATTACATAGTCCTGCAAGAGAAATAGACAAAGCTGAATTTCAACTCAGCAATTTTTCTGCATTATTCTTGGTAATGAACATGGAGTGATCCGTTAAACATTTCGATGTTCTTCATTGATTTATTGTCTATCGTGATAGCAAAAATTAAAAAAAAAAAAAAAAAATCGATGAAACCAAATTAAGTGAATAGTACTATTTTAGAAAATTTAAACATATTAACCAGGTTGCTGATAATACTGTTTCATCAGTACTTGCAATGTTAAATTTGTGCAAATTACATTTGCAATGATTTTTTTTTTTAAATTTCAACTTAAAATTCGAACTGACATTAATTTTGAATTTTGGCAAAGCAGCATTAAAAACTGCATTTAAGCATGCTTCTAATAATGCATAATGAAAAAGTTTCCTGTATAATACAATTATATAATACAGTAAGCAGTGATATTATTTGATAAATGATAAGAAGAATGAACATACCTACACAAGAGCAACATTGCATGTATTGCTTATCAAGGCATTGAATGCATTCATTGCAGCACGAGCAATTCTTATGCAAAATATTATTACGATTGATCGAACAATTGCAAGCTTTTAGCAACATACACTTACTCACTCGTGGGCCACATTCTGTTTCATTACAATCCATTGCTGCTTGCAAAAGATCTTGCAGAAGTGTACATAGCATCAACGGTAGCATCCATCCGATAATATTTGCTATCATTTCATCCTGAAATCATGACATCCGATCAATTCAAGTATTTGAATAGACTTTCCGATTCACTCAAATAGTTCTTATACTTAAAATGACAAGAATGATAAAATTTTAAATGAAAAAAAAAACGATCTCGATTCGAATAATTGTGAAAATCTAAAAATATTGAAATCAGCAATACTAGAATTTGATCAAATATCAATCAAAGAGAACAGCAACAATTCTATTGAATAACTCAGTTCATATTATCGTTGCAGGCATATTTGCATCTAGATTTAGATGGTATTCTATAAATTCAGGTCTGATGATTCTTGTTCAATGGCAAAATTACCCATTGATTACATAATTCTTTTCCTCTCTGTTTATTTGAAAATATCATGAAAATGATTTTAAATGTCCCAAAAAAAGAAAGGACAGCATAATATAAGAAATAGAAGGAAGTTAGAAAGACATAGCATGACAAGTATTACATTGATTTCTTAATTCTGTACTTTTTCCAAGCTACTTTTTATCGAGCAAAAATTTTTTTTTTAAAGAAAAATTCGATAGAACAAAAACAATTTGAAGAAAAGAATGCTTTGGATAATCAAACAATTTTATCAAATATTCATTCTCTTAAATTATTTCCCAAATTCCAGTGAAGAGAAGAAAAAAAAAAAAAAAAAAAAAAACGATTAGTTATCAACTAAACCATCTGTATTATACTGCTGTAGAATAAAAAAGGCGTATCGCAGAAAGAATAAAATATGTCAAAATTTGAAAAAATAAAAATAGGAAATAATTTGCGAAAATGAATAATGGGATAAAATCATTCTGTTAATTAAAGGATACTTATTCTTCGATCTCTCTATAACTAATTCCATATTTCACATAAATATTTATAAATTAGCAAACTACATAGTTTACATCTGTACTTCACTTACTTTACAGTTATACATAAACATTTTTAGCAAAAGATGTGACCTTGGAGACTGACCTGAATCAATTTTTTCTAGATATTTTCACGTCCACTGTGTCTTTTTATGTACATCTAATTTGATTGCAGAATTTAAAAAGCGCCTTTTTATATTCTTTTAATTCTAATTTACAAATTTATTATACACATAAATTTATATCAAAGAGCGAATTAAAATGAATTATTCAATATGTTGACAATCTGCCCGTACTACCAGAGAGAGAGAGAGAGAGAGAGGGAAAGAAAGAGAGAGAGAGAGAGACTAATGATAGACTTTATTTGAAGCATAATAATGTAACTAAGAAATTGTTGAATACGGTCCCTTTCATCAAGTTTTCAGACAACGGCAATATCTAAATAAAGATTAACTTATCTTAGCTTTCCCTTTCTTGAATTAAATTCATTTAACTTACAATTTCCTCTAATTTGATTCAGCTCTATTTATAATTTATACCTAGCTACTTCTAGTCTAGATTAACTTTCTCTCAATTACAACTTATCTTAGTTCTTTCTATTCTGATTCAATCTCCTCTAAACTTGCAATTTATTCTCGGCTCTCTCTCTCTCTCTCTATTTTGATTCAATTATCTTTAAATTATAACTTATCTTAGTTCCTCTTAGCCAGGAACTAACTCCTGTAATTTATAAATTATATTTACCTCTTCTAGTCTCGATTAATTCTTTCTAACAACTTACTCTGATCTATTCTAATCTGTAACTTCTCACTTATCAAATCAGCTCCCTCTAATTTAACTTAACCTCTTTTAATTTGTAACTTACCCGACTCCTTTATCCTAATTTAATTTTTCTCAACTTAATTCCGCAGTAAAATTAATAGATAACAACATACTCTTCGACAAAAAAGCAAAAAGGTGACACTGGATAATAGTAATTTCAGGGTCATTGCATCTACCAACAGATAAAAATTACGAATAGAGAGTATGCAAAATAGGAGGACGAATAGAGAGTATGCAAAATAGAACGATGAATGGAGAATATGCAAAATAGAAGAATGAATAGAGAGTATGTAAAAGAGGAGGAAAAGATTCTAACATTTCGTAAAAAGCGTTTTGGCAGAGAAAAAGAGAATTGGATAAATGATAATCTACCATGCTATTCTAACTGTTGGTTTAGGTACGTGTATAGACGTACGCTCACGTGTTTAGACGTGCGCTTGCGTGTCCAAACATAGTCTTACGTGTCTGGACGTGCATAGTGTGTGGGAAATGGGAAAGTTGGGCTCCTCGCAAGTGATTTGAATGGCTAACACAAGTGATTTAAAGAACTGAAATATGAAAAGTGTGATATTCGGATAATTCCAGTCATTAGACTATTATATATAAAAATATTTACTTAGATTTAAAAAACCAATACAAAATCTTCAAAAGAGAAGTCAAAGATCACCATGATATCTCGGTAGATACAACCAAGCTAATTATCTAAGCCATCTCGTTCGAACTTGCGATTTGTTCACATTCGGACAGATTCATTCACTCAGTTGTCTTCAGATGTTTTTTTTTTTTTTTTTTTTTTTTTTTTTTTAAATTCCGTAAATCTTTCATATGTGCAACTATCATTCGCAAAAATTTGCAAAAAATTTCTCATTATTTTGTATTTCTACGATTTCTCTCAAGAAATCATTTTCAATAACTAACCTACCATAGCCCTCACCACTAGTTTTTAAAACCAAGACAAGCCAAAGCCTTATCTTCTAAGCAACCTAATCATTTCAATTAACCTGTCCCTTCGTTATTCTATGATTAGGAAAATCAAATAATTATTTATTGCAGAAATATCGAGCATTGATACGCTATAAAAAGAAACTTGACCAATTGTTGAAATAGATCGATAAGAGGGGAAAATGAAAATTTATGATTTAATTGAGAAAGCACATGGAAAACATGGATGGAAGAAAATCAGCAATCATGGCATAATGTTGTAAATGGTAGTTCAATCTTTTCGATTTCCAAAAATATTTGCGTAATTAGCTTTAGGAATGATCGAATTTGCCTTTTATTTCATTTGCACAAAATTCGAGTAACTTGTAAAATATATTTTAACATTTTATTAGCAAAAGTATTAAATGTTAATTTCGATATTTTATAATTTTCAAAAAAGTTTTCGTAATTAATTCTAGGGATAGTGGTATCCATGGTATCCAAATGTTTTCGTAATTTGGTTATATCTCATCTGTATCTCAGATCAAAATTTTGCAGCTCTACTTCTATCTTGTCCACATAAATATCCTGCTTCCCATTTTATGCTTTTTTTCTAGGATATACATTTTTATGTTCAAATTTGCTTTTATTTTATTTACGCAGTATTCGAATTATTTGTAGATTAAATCTTAACTTTTTTTTTTTTATTAGGAAAAGCATTAAATGTTAGTTTCGATATTTTGTATTTTTCTCCTTATAATGGAGAAATAATTTGTTTTTTAATATATCCCATAATTTATCTCATATCTGTTTTGTTCAAAATGAAACAATTTTAGCAAAAAAGGGTAGAAGTTTGGAGTGAGATCAAGTTGAAAGATAATATATGATTTTATTAAATGTTAATTCTGTGGATATAAAAACAATAACAGTGAATATTAGTTTCATAATTATCCTCACCTAACAAATATTTTTGAAGCATGATTCCTGAAATAACCTGAAATGATTTTCTATTTTCTAATTTCTTATTAAAAGATCTGCTGATGACCATTTCGCAGCTGCCTTCATAACATTTTGAGATATGTGCGGTTAGTTTTATTTAGTATAATGAGCTGGGATTGATCCGTCGGAGATACTTAATCTTCATCAGAATTAATTGGGACATTAATTTGTCCTCGTCATCGTCGAAGACAAGGATTCGAATCCGCATCTCTTATGGCGGCTAGTAAGACGAAAGGATAAAATGAGATTACAATCTGACAAGAGAATGAATATCATCTAACCAACGAACAGCTGTCTTTTCTTGCTGCTATTTAAATATTCAAATTTGTAATACATTATTCGAGCTCCTTCAACAATCGAAGATTTTTCTTAGAATAATCAAGCCTGTTGGTCCGATGAAACATATTTAGGACTGTACTGCTGCTAAGTGATTTCAAGAAGTGTTTTAGTATTCTAATGTATTCTAATGTTTTAGTATTCTAATATAATTGTTTGTTTTCAAAGATTTATGATATTCAATCATTATGGTGCCCAACAATCGATTTTACTGATTAGGTAAATGATTAGGTCGCTTCCTAGATCATCGCATATGAGTACTCGAAATTTCACAATAAAATATGAGCACATAGAAGTAAATTATTTCCTCAAAATTTTGCTAGTTATGCAGAGAACCTATGCTAGTACTGAGTATCAAAACTAACTTTACTGCACTTTACTGCCATATTTGTTTTCAACTATCCAGAATCTATCAAAGTTGTTTATTCGTTTTCATATATTTGAAATTGATTCAAAATCGGAAATAGAGATTGGAAAATTCTATGTCTTCAAGAATCTTCAAAATTTAATTACTTTATGATGGCTGTGTCTCCTGCCTTGTTTTTTTTTCAGTGGTTCTTCTGCTTCGTATTGGCTAACATTTTCTTTCTCTTTCATGTCTTATTTTGCTAAATTACCTATGAATTTAATAAAAAAAAAACTCATCTCAATAGTAAACTCATTTTGTTATCTGTGACCTTATTCTTTATGAGAGATAAATGCTTGATAAAGACGATTAAATGACTTCTGCAAAATCTTCAATAAATCAAGATTTTTTTGATGCATTTGACTTTACCTATTCAAGTATTTCTAAGTTTTTGCTATTACTATCCAAGATTTATTTTCCTCACTATAAATGAAATTTTTGATAAACGTTC
Source organism: Onchocerca lupi (assembly GCA_028564675.1). Classification (NCBI taxonomy): domain Eukaryota; kingdom Metazoa; phylum Nematoda; class Chromadorea; order Rhabditida; family Onchocercidae; genus Onchocerca; species Onchocerca lupi. Next base: position 11,610 of record JAOVVO010000065.1, read on the forward strand.
CTGCTTTCTATTTCTCTGCTTTTTGTCATTCAAAAAAGATTCGAATAAAGATCGATCTAAGAATTCTATCTGTCCAGATATGGATGAATTTTTTTCCACTAATTTTCACAGGCAAAATGCAAATGAATAGCAAAAGGACAGGTAAAGCATGGACAAATAACATCAAAGAACAAAATGTGGATAGATCTAAGTCTTTCGCTGGACCGTTGTCCCTAGTTCTAGTTCTTGGCTTATTATTTTATAGTGAAAAGGATGCAGGTGCAGTATCGCTTCTGTAACACTAAAAAACAATATGTCGTTCTTCTGATGATTTAAATTGTTACTTTCTAATGTCAAAGAAAAAGTAGTGCTCATTTTAGGATATTTGAAAAATACTATCTTATGATAGAATGCAAGAAGATCGGATTTTCCTAATTGTTGTATTTTTCTTATTTCTTCAGAATCTGCCCTAGATATATAAAAATTCTGATTCGATTAATGAAACATTTGAATGATGATTGAGGGCTATCCAGGTCTGACGTTGAGACTAAGAAATAGCAACGTTTGATTTCACTACAAGAAAGCTATCATTTGGATGCAAAATTATCTCAATTACACCAGGAAATATATTGTAGAAAGGTATACAATTAATGATAATTCGTGCTATAAAACATTTAAAATGAAATGAAAAGAAAGTGTGATATGCTAGTTTAAATAAAATAGCTCTTCGGAAAGAAGCAATAATAATCCCCAATGCCAGTTGTTGCTACAGGATTATTGAGATAAGTCTATCATTTGTCATTCTCCCCATCAAAAAAAAAAAAAAAAAATGCAATTAAATTATTAAATGTTAGAATTTATATTTATTTGTAAATTTAAATCTCACTGATTATTTTGACAACTTTTTGAACATTCCTTTCATTTGCTGCTGTTTATTTTCTTACAATTAATTTACGTTCCTTATGATTGTAAAGATTCATTATTCAAAAGAGCGAATCTATTGTTCAGGAATCAGTCCTCCTGAGCGATAATATTTTGTTCAGGAATCGACAGTCTTTGTTTTGCTAATTAGCTTGTCATGGAAATGAGATATGCAGTGAATTACTTAACCCATTCATCTCTTGCTAAATTCAGTTTTTTTTTTTTCGAATAAAATTGAAGAAATTTTTTTTTTTTTTTGTTAAGAAAGGCTGCGAATATCAGTTCTTCCTAATAGTTGTTCCTAGAAAAACTCAATTACCTCGGTTATGTTTTGAAATTTTAACAACCAATCAGAAAATCAGACTGTAATTATTTTCTGGATAAATTAAAGTCAAACTTGTCTCTTATAATATTTCAATCGTTTCAGCTTATCAGTTTCGTTTTGCTCAAATTAAAATTACCTGTCATTTTAAAGTCCAAAGATGTTTTGGTTACTGTATTTCTTAACATACTATCTGTCTTTTTTAACACCGTCTCTCTACTACCAGGGGTTACTAGTACCAAATGAAACTCACAATTCAACCAGCACTCAATTAAGGATGCACTTGAATGCGGAGATGATCACAGACAGTTTATCATCCTAATGGTCATCGCTGTTAAATGTAATTTCATTCTCGTCAGCTTCCTCTCCTAATGCAATATTATTTCTTTATTTTGAAAAAAACAAATTTGAATTTTGAAAACTGGAAGATGATAAAAAGAGGAGAGTGGGAGATGGGAATAAGAGGAGAGACGAGTGGATACGCATGTCACAATTACATATTCCCGGCATCAGCGTTTCATTATCTTGAAACTATGCATCTTTTTCGAGACTTTCATCTGTATAAATAGAAATGTAAATGTTTCTTATTGTTGACCTTAAATCTCCAAAAATTCTCCACCGATTTCTTTGAAATTTTAACACAACGTTGCATTAGAATAGACGCGTGTTTTCTTTTTTTATGGATATACTTTTTTTTTTTTCATTGTCACCTGCCAACCTATGGCAGATAAAAGTAAATGAGCGGATTGGATTTTTTGACCATGCCTACATCACGCCTACCTCCCACACTGACTACGTCTTTATGAGCGGACAGAATTTACTCATCACGTCTTTATGAGCGGACAGAATTTATCGATCACGTCTACTTTCTGCATTCACCAGGAGTCGGTCTCTATAGATTAGCTGCACCGGCCGTGCGAGTGATCGGTCCAGCTAATATCCAGTTAAATTATGCAATTATGGTTAACAATTTCCTATAATTTGGCGCCAACTTCTTCCTGCACTACTTACTGATAGTATAGAATGAAATGGAAATCACACGTGAAACTGATTCTATAAAAATATGCAACAAAAAATTCAAATTATTCATTGACAGTTGTTTTGGTGAATATCACCAATTAGTGACATTATCTTGTTCGATAAATGTCGTACAAGAGGGATGGTGAGGCCATTTATTCTGGATGGATACTACTGGAAGAAGAGGAAAAGGAAGAGAGAAATTTCATTTCTTTCAAGGTCTTCGGGAAATGGCCTAATGGAAAATTCAAATTTTCAAGAAAAAGAGATCACTGTCATTTGTTGTGTCAAATGTAGAAATTCAGGGAATCAGTCCATCTCCCGTATTTTCATCCATAATGAGTTCCGAATTAGACAATTTGTTTATAGTGAATGGAAAACGGAGAGAGAGGGAAAAGAATGAGTACGGAAATGATGAGTTCAATGAGTGAACCTTTCTTCCTTCATAGGATAATTGTAATATTTGGTCTATCATATATGTTGCATTGGTCAAATAATTAGCTATTTCTAATTATTAATTGACTAAAATTCTTTCGGTTCTTTTGTATACAACTTACTTCCCGTTACTATTTTTACATAGAAAATCGTGGAAATTATTAAAAACGGATCTTATTAATACCAATTCTATCTGAAAGTTAATCTGTTATGGGTTATTCTGGTATCTATAAATATCAGAATAATAGAAATTGCCGGAGCGTTTGTATGCGGAATACTATGATTTTATCTTGAGAAGCTTCAAATAATTCAAAAAGACAACATTTCTTCGCCAATAAAATCGATTCCGCTGAAATGATCTATCAATTTATAGAAAGTAACAGTTTAATCAGAAGATCGATTAAACGAAATATTTGTCAATTATGTCGGATGATGATGTGAATGCTTAAGAGGAAGTTGTCTGAATGATATATTTGTGATAAAATCGAAAATGTTGATTTTGGCGTTGTAGATTTTTAGGATTTTAAAAATTTGATTTCGACGTTATAGATTAAGTTTCTGCGAAACTTGGCTAGTGAGGATAGCACGATGTCACGTTGATGACTTGGATAAAGTGTATTGTTTGATCGGTTGCTTTTATCTTTCTGCTTTTGTTTTCAATCGGATCATCGATCGTCCTATCATCAATCATTATATATATATTGTACCGATTATTTTTGAAATTTCAAAAAGAAATAGGAAGAAGGAAAAAGGGGAAGATATAAAGGGAAATGACAGGATCCGTCAAAAGCGTCAGAAGGAAAGAGATGATGGTCGATGGTGAGCTGTCCATTTGGGATCGGTCCATTGAGGTTCGTTCCCGCCAAGCAGAGAATTCCCCTTTTTGCCTGATCTTTCGCCATTATTTGTATATCGAAGGGGAGGAGGAGGATGACAGGTTGGAGCTTTTGGAGGGACCTATAAACGACGACGACAACCCGTCCAGTATCTACCTCACAAGGTTTGGTTTAAATGGACACCGCAGCTGTTTCCCCTTCCATTCCCTTCCCGCTCGTTCTTTCCTCCTTCCATCCATTCATCCTATATTATTACAACATTTCATTCCCCTTCCTTTACCAACAAACTTATTTCATCTCTCCATTTACTCGTTTCTGCCAATAGGTTTATTTTTTTCCAGCATTTTTGTGATCTTTCTTTTATTCATCATGTGACCGGATCATATTCGAAGTTTTTTTAAGCACAATTTATAATCTAGAAATCAACTAATAAGCAATAGATGCCTCATTTTAGCACTAAGATATATCAGGCTGGATGAATTAAGAGACATAAAGCTTTACCTATTTTTAATGAAAGCGTAAAAACTTGCTAGATAACAAATAGCTCTAAAATACCGGATAAGCAACAAGAAGACCGAGAGATAACTTCCAAAAGATCAATTACCTTATGAGGGAACAATAAAAAGAACACTTACATAGTTTTGACAAGTCACCATGAAAATGACATATTTCTTGGATTATGAACTAGTCAAGATTGGAATAAGACGATAGCCAAGAAATGTTCTATCGTTCATTTTCTCTTACATTTCCGTCATTTTTGATGGAAAAATTCTGAAAGAAGCTTGCTTCCTTTATGCATCATTTTTTCGATCCATCGTATGGGCGATATTCGTTCAAGCCACAATACCGCGATATCTCGTTCTGGTTAAGAATTCCGGGAATTACCAAGCAGCAAGTTTTGATGAGGTTTTAGGAGGGTTTCTAATCAGGTTCTTCTTTCCTAATTCGTAATTGCTTCTAAATGTCATGTATAGGGAGGTAGAAACAGAAGCAATATACGTGAGACTCGAATGAAAATGGCCGTGAACCGTCGTTCTCTACGGGATAATGAAGTCGAGGTGAGACGAGAGGAATGGGAAAGTTATGGGATATCTCGGGGGAGGTCATCCTAATGTCAAGCCAAATCTCCCATGTCTACAACTTTTCGAAAATACCCGTAATGCTTCCGGACGGACACTTTTCTCCCCGCTTAATGGTCGTCGACAGCATATGTATGTGTGTTTTCTGTCTGCCACTTCGTCGAGACGTGCATCCCTCCTTCGTAGACGTGCAAAGAAAAAAGCCCGTTCCATTTCTCTTCCTCTCTTCTAGTCATTTGTTCAGCTGGTTATATCACAGTGTCTCTCATTTTCTCTTCTTCTTCCATCAATTCTTTGCAATATATTTTAACATCTGTGCTTGCCATTGAATCCAACAATAAAATAGTACTTTTTTCTTTTCTCGCAATGTATATAGAGAGAGAATGAGAGACGGGCGGATCTAATAAAAGGTTTGTCTATGTATCTCTGTCCTCTAGTTGCCATTAGTAGTTGTGAGGCTGACTGGAAGAGCAAACCGATCCGATCCGATTTCTGAATTGAACGGAATGGATAAATCGAACTGACCGGAGGGAGGACGGTTTTACGGAGAAGGTAGGATAAGTTGTAGGAGAATGTTTAATGTGTAAGGTTAATTGTATTATTGCAGGCATTTGTCAGGAGAAGGAAGAAGGAATAGTGTGTAGACAGCAGCATAGACGATATCATTCTGGGATTTATCCAGGCTTGACCGCGATTACTAGCACAGGCAGCAATCACTTATCAGTTGTGGTATCACTTGATCGAATGAGCCAGAAGGGTCGGTTGGTTGCCGGCCCTGGTTATCCTTCTTCGCATTGCCTCTCGTTATTGTTATTATTCCGCTCGTGCTATTATCATCACCATTTGGCTTTTCTTGCTGCTGTCATTATTATTAATACTGTTGTTGCTCACTTATTCGTTGGTGTTACTGTTTGTCGCATATTGCCCGACGACAATCTCTCCAGTGGATATTCTGCGAGGAGTCGACGCTATGAGTAGCGCTGCTGATGATGGAGCCGATGAAGTGAAAGTCTTTCGAAGGTTGTCATTTTCATTCCAAAATTCCATTAGCAGAATTAAATATTAGCAATAAATTGGACTGTTGATGATGTCTTGTATGATGTCCTTTTTTATTATTTTCTAGTGCTTCCGAAAACCATAAAATTTAAATAAAAGAGATTGACAGGTAAGTGAGGGAGGGAAGAAAGGAGGAAAAGAATGCTCCATCAGCCAGCAAACAAACTCCATGAGAAGGGTCGTTTTTGCCTGGCTTCGATATTGTTTCTTTATTTACTTTTCCTCTTCTCTTTCATATTTGCTTTTTCACTTTTTGAGAGTTTGCAAAGATAGGAAATCAATTTCAACGTTTTTGTGGAACTTGTTTTGTTGGACCTGTTAACAAGCATTCTTCGAAGAGGTTATGTCTAAGTGACCAAGCTAAACGTTTACTGAAATGGTATTTCTTAGGGCATTCTTAATGTGCCATAGTTTTCTGAATCTATCTTCCTGAATACCACAGTTATGTCTTTATGTCCCCATTCAATGATAACTGCTAAAATTATATTTCTATCTAAAATTCATTTAAAACTTAGTAGTCATCATTACTGCTTCTCTGCTATGATGCATACATCCGGGAAGTTTTTCTACAAAATACCTTTTGATAGTTGCCAAAAAATTTTTATGAGGCATCCTCATATTTGCAAAAATCTATCAATACTTCCATAGTTCTGACATAACATTTTATAGCTATTAGACTAAAGCAAGTGTAGTGAGCTTCTTCATTTTATGATGATGTAAATCGTTTTTTATACTCCTTGAATAACAGTTTATTTTTTTCATTTTATAAATAAAGTTTCTATGCAGCAGAAATAAATGAAAAGCATGCTTTTTATTCTTAATTTTTCTAGTTAAGCTATTTGTGCACCTTTTTTGAATTGAAGAATAATTTCCTTAGTTATTGTTGGGAGTGTGGCCTACTTTTTCTCTTCTTCACTTCCATCCAGTTTTCTTATTGATTCAAAAAAAATCTTATAATTCTATTTGGAAAAATAAAAATTTGCATCATAATTTGAAGTAATTTATAACGCTATTATCCGACATATTTCTCTTTATCATTGTTTATTATTCATCCAAAGATCTGGCATCAAATTTTATATAACCATATAGAAGACAAAGCAAAATATTGTCAAAAAATTAGTTTACTTCAAATCCGCAAATGATCTGGTTCTCCAGTAGGAGGTGAAATATAGACTAAAATTTGACCATCTACGAATGTGAAAGCCAGAGATGTAATATGACAATACCTAAAAGAAAACTACTAAAAATTTTTAGAGTTATTTTTAGAGGCTGTTCAAGACCAGATAGGATTTCTTATCAAGAATAAAAACTAGCTCAGAATTGTTATAAATAGTTGTATTTTGCAGGAATGATGCGGATGATGTAGAAACGGCGCAATCGTCGCATCAGTTAACAGAGGACAAAAAAGATGTGGCCCTGGAGACAGAGTTAGAAACAAGGACGCCATCTTCCTCTATTATCGGTTTGCTTTTCTTAAAGCACTAATTATTCATTTTACCACCACAAGCAACCAGCGGTCATTAATCAACGGGATATCTAAAAACTTCATCTCGTTTACAACTGCTGCATAGAACGCCTATACTATCATAGAACTTTCTTAGTACAATTACATTATGTGATACTGATTCAAGCGAACATTTTGAGCTCTATCTTTAACACGATAATTGAAAATTAATATACAGCGATATATATATGTATATATGGAGAGAGAAGAACAGTAAACTAGATTGATTTAAACTGTATGTATATAATGAATTAAGCTGTTTGATTTTGATTAGTTTGCTTCAAATCAGTATTTTTTTTCTACTCATGAGTGGATATAGCTGAAGCTAAAGGAGTTAAATGAAAAGAAGATATAGCGATCCATGATAGTCTTTTTAATGCAGTTGAATTAAATTACGCTAAATTAAAGTTACTCCTAGAACAAACGTTTCTGCTTCTCACTTTTGTCTCTCTGTTTGGAATTTAGATTTATTGATGGCATTGTTGATTTTCGCCGCAGTTCGTGTTTTTTCTCATAATATCGCTTGTTCTATGTCTTGACTGTTTTTGACTTTTTTTTTTTTTTGCTTTTATGAATACTTTGCTCCTACGTGATGTTACATTTGGCCAATCAGTTATCCCTATTTTCTTTTGATCAGTATGTGTTTAGTTATTATCCTTAGTCTTTTTTTTTTTTTTTTTTGCTTTTATGTCAAGAACAGGATAAAGTTGCATCGTAGTTTAGAGAAGAGGCAATTTCTGTAATAATTATGTGTAATATTTGCCCGTAGCTCATCTCCGTTTTTGTGCTCGGTCACCGATTTGGTTCTTATATGTTCAGGAGTTGTTAGCATCACAGCTGCTAGTCTTTTCCATTCTCTTTTATCTATCGTTTTCCTTTCGTGCATATATTAATAACACACATTTTGAGCTGTATTGTATAAGCAGTGTGCTGATTCGTCTTTAAGTGAAAGGGTGAAAGGTAGACATCATATGAAGGAAAGATGGTAATTGTGGGGTAGTATGATGACAGTACGAAAGAAAAGGTGATAACGAGCAACAATGATAATATCACGATAGAAGATAAATCATAATACTGGAAGATGATAAGCAAAAAGATTTGCATAAAATGATGACATTGGACGGAATAGTGTTAATGATAACAATGGCGCAAATGCTTTTTTTTTTCTTTTGATGTGAAAGTTAAAGTCCACATAACGTTTGAAACAAATTTTTTGTGGAAAAATTGAGATGATTCCTCGATACTTGACGAATTTGACAATAGTATAGTGAAGCATAACAATGAACTATGACGAAAGATTGTTTATATAGTGTGTAACGGTCGTAGCTTATCTCCATGAAAAACTAGTAACTTTTTGAGTATGGTAAATATGATGAAAAAGATCAGAACTATAGATTCATTTATCTTTTTTTTTGGTACTAATAGCATTACAAGAACTATAATTTTTATTTAGCCCTGTCTTTACTCAAAAAAAACGAAGAAGTGGTAGATTGGGAAAGAGGCTGAGAAAGGAAATGAGAAGGGCAAGAGTTGAGGAAATAAAAATGGGAATAGTGCTTACATATTCCTGTACATCTTGATTCGACTTTTGCAGGGTTTTTTTGATTTTTTTGTTTTTTAGCAACGAACAGACACATTACTTTTTTTGGGAACGGGATGTTCCTTTTGCTTCTTCTATGCTTTCCACATCTGGCTTTTTCACATTGAAAAACTTTATCTTGTTGTGGTAATTTATCTTATAATTTCTATTTCTAAGCTATAGAATGGTTGTAAAATACGAAATAAACCCTAATATGTAAGTTATTACCACTTCTGCTTGGAACGTTAAAGGTTTGTATGGTGACATCATTTTCTATCTAGCGATTCTATTTATTTTTTCTTTTTTCATATTTCATTAGTCATCATTTTTCAGTTCCAAATAAAAAAACAGATTATGAGAAGCAGTCAGATTTTAATTTAACTTCTCTATTATGGTCATATAATTATTCATTTAAATATTAGCTACTAACTACTTATCTTTCGAACTTTACGAACTTTGTAATTAAATAAAATCATCTATTGATTATTCATACTTAAGAGAATAATGGCACATATTACTACTTGCTATTTCTCAAAAAATTCCCATTTTCTCATTTGTTTTATTTGATGGCGATACTGCTGTTGACTGTTGTTGATGCCACCTAAAAACATTTCAACATAAGTCATATCTATCAGCTAGTGTTTTGAATGGTCGTATTATCTTTAATTCTTATACGTTCTTGGCTATCCGGACTGTTGATAATCTCAGAAGCAATTGAATTAAAAAGGATGTTGATTGGTTATTTGTTAGTTGGTATTGTGAGCGTTTTAATGAGATCACATATATCGTGTGAGATGTAAAAGATGCGTTTATTAGCTATGAATTAAATGACCGATTTCGAAATTGCGGGATTTTGAGCTTATTCTTTTTGAGATTTTGTATGCATGTTCTGCATAATATATTTAATTTATGAGGCTTATACTCCTTTCAGGTTCGAAACCTGGTGCTTTTGTGAAGCCATCACCGACTTTTCCAACTTTTTCAGCTGCCACTCTATCTCCAACATATGGGCCACTGCCGTTATTTTATCCATTTTTCCTACCGGTGAGTTCTTTTACTCTGTCTTGTTTATTTAGATGTTTTTATCAAAGAATTTGATTTCCATCCATATGGAATTGATGGAATTAAAAAATAAAGCCGTAAAGGAATGACTGATGCATGTTGAATTGTTATTCTAATGAGTATAAGAAAGAAAGATGAACTGAAAATGAACTTGAATGAGTTTGGTACTATGTTATTCTTGGTCTAAAGAATAGTCATTTCTCAAAAAAAAAAAAAAAAAAAAAAAAAAAAAAAAAAAAAAAAAAAAAAAAAAAAACAGAAAAATTTAAAAGATGATAAGGAAAATATATTGTCCTTAGATTGTTGAAATCAACTCCATGTTGAGCTTAAATAATGAAAATCTGAGATGGATTAGAGATGCTTTGAGTGTTTAGAAAAATACAAATCATTTCATAGCATATTTTCATGGCTTATTTTGTTTCAGTGAATTAGGGATAAGCCAAAGTAGTATCTAGAAATCCGGCGAATTGGCATTTAATAATCTGAATGCTGCTTAGATGGGTATCAGAAATGTTTTCGAAAAAATGTGTGAAAAAAATGAAATGTGCGATGTAGTCTCACTTTGGAATGAGCTATGTAGTTTCGGGCTGTTGGAAGGCTGAATTATGGATTTAAGATCTGCTATAACACAATGATTGATTCTACGGCAGCAAGAACTGAAAGCATATAATATGGAAGCTGAAGACGGGAATGCATAAAGGCTCCCTTGCTCTGCTCTGTTCTGTTTCTTTTGATTAAATGCACCAAATTTTTGAAATTTACTATTGTCCTAACTAACCTCTATTATACATATTATGCTTGATTGTTGCACTGAAATATAGGCTTCATCATTCGAAATGTTAGAGCTGATCAAGGCCTCTGTCTTACCTTCTCCAGCCTCCAAGTTTTATTTCATCTATATATTAGTCGATTCAAGTTCTCACTCACCTAAATATCGTGTTGGTATGTTGGAAAATCTAGGTATTCTCTAGTCAGGTGAAAAGATGTGACCAAAAAACGAAAGTCATGATGTCGATAGTTACTCTTCATGGCTCTGTATCATCAAGCATGAATAGTTATGACTCCTCTAGTGAGATGAAGTGTTTCGCGGATAGGTATTGGATATAGATTTGAATCAAATAAAACATAAAAGATTCGAGTGAAGGCTAGCCTTATATCTTCCGAAGGAAGAGAAAATTTAGTCGTTGGAACAAACATCTATTTTTGTATAATTCTACGTGGATAGAATGGGAAGACTAAGTTCCCTAATTAAAAGAGAAAGTTTTTTAGATGAGAAAAGAGAAGTTAGAAATCATAGTGATATATGAAATGGAGAGATTCTCTTTCCTCATTCTTTCATTTTCAAATGTCATCTGTCGGAAAAGATACATAATTAAAAGTATATCAAAAAAAAAGAGAAAAATTACAAATGAAATAGAGATGAAAGAGAAGTAATAAGGGGTTAAATCTTTAAGGTAGATTTTTTTTTTTTTGGAGAGCTAAGATGGAATAAAGCAGTTGGAAAAAAAGAAAGCGTTCGAAGAAGAAAGCAAACAAACAATAGGACTAAACTGAAAGATTTCATGGTAGGTAAACGGTAGCATTAACTATCGTGAAAATAATTTTTGCGAATGCCACAATTCCTGTTAGAAAAGGTATTTATTTAGAGGGGAACAATTACGAACAAACAACTATTCGAAAATATCCAAATAACTTATCACTGAATATTCTTTCTTTTGTTGCTCGTAGAAGAGAATAGTGTTCTGGTCCCTGATTATTGATTGTCGTATCGATTCGAATCGAACTATCGCTGTAGTCATTGTACAATACTGTCGATAGAAAACCCTTGTAGAAAACTGTTGTAGAAACACTGGCGCTCCCTGACCATTCGTGGAATAAGAATGCTTCTCATTAACCCACTCGTGGAATAAAAATATGCTTCTGCTCCAAATCCGATTCTTATATATTCTTTCGGAATCCCTCCTTCATTCCTGATCTCCAGTTCGGCGCCTCATGATCTCGCTTCGTTTGCCTGTTAGTTGGAGCGTTTGGCGGCAAACATGTTTACCTTTTTGGAGGAAAATATGTTTACCGTACTGTTATTAGCCTGTTGGATACATTTGAAATTACGTACTTCTTGGCTTTAACATTTCTTGTTTATATTAATTTTTCTGACATTCCCGACCGAGGAAAATTGAATAGTTCGGAAGGAATGAATGATTGATTTGTCCCCTTTTTTGAGGATTTAAAGAGAACTAAAGATTTGATTAAATTAAATTTTAACTTAACACGAATAATATAATGACACAACAGAGATAATTAATTTCCATTGTTTTATTGTTTCTGATAATCCTTCTTCAATTTTGTACTTCACTAATTTCGGTTTCCAAATTGTGCACTTTTTTCCTGCCATCCAACCAAGCGATGATTACTTTCATTTTCAGTCAAAGCTGCCTGTCGTTGCCTTCTCTCGGCCGTATTCTTTTTCTCCTCCAAGTTACATTCCCGGTCAAGAGCACGTTCAATTTTGTTTTCGTGACGTTGTGAAAATACGCATGGTTTCTCCGACAAGTCTCGATCAACCAATGATTTTTTGAATTGTTTATTTAGGGTCCAAATTTCATCTTTAAGGACCTCAACAGCAGTTTTCAGTTCTGCTTTCAGAATTATTAGCTGTTTGGTCCCATCTGTCGAGTTATGCATTTGATTTGATTCGCTTATGCATTGGTAGATTTCGTGATTTTTTGGTTCTACAGAATCATCATGAATGACCTTATATGACGATTAAGAAGATTGTTCCTTTTTTGCTTCCATAGCTTCAGAAAGTTGGAATTCAATCATTGTTTCTGTTTCGTGATGTTTGCATAACTGGAATCAGATCATTTGCAGACTTATCCATAATTGAATCTTGCATCATACATTCAGGTTCAGCATCCAAGTTCGTGTTTTGTGAAACTATTGGAGGAATTCTTGACTGTTTTTTGAATTATTTCATCGTATCGACTAAGCAGTTGAGAATTAATTTGAAGTCTTTCGATTAACGATTTTAATCGACTAAGACAAAGACCATAGTTGCCGCTCAATTTAACTTTTGGATCTTTCCATGGCCAACTTACACGATATCTCTTATATTTCTTAGTGATACTTTGTTTAAATTGTTCTAATGCCTTTTCATCATCATAAGCACTAGATTGTTCTTGAATGCTTTTTGATTCTAATTTCCAGGATTGATCTATATTTAGAACATTTGTGGCATTAATAATACAGGTAGATTCGACGGATATTGAATTATGATTATAGATTTCATCCGTGTATCTTAATCCAGCCATCATGGGTCCATCTTTTGTGTGAAATAACGAGAATCCGGATTTCAAATTCTCAATCTTATTTAGTTGGATAAATTTGAAGTAGTCGGCTCTAATAAGTATGTCGGTTGCTTCTAATGACTCTTAAGACCAACTAGTTGATTTTATTGTTTTATGGATTGTAATTCTTTTTTATCCAAATCAACTACTCTTAACTCATTTGTTTAGTAGTCAATCACAGTTGCCTCGAACAATATTGTATCCTTTTGCCAATTTTTACTTCTGATTCTGCTTTGGTAGCTAGACTTATTTTCGGTATCTTATTACCAAACGAAGCGATCTCTTTTTCTTCGGTTTTCTGAAGTCTCGATCGATTTGCTAAATCCTTAGATATAAAGAATAGTTGCGATCCGATGTCAAATAGGGCCAACGCTTTTTGTTGATTTCTTGGATAATTTGGATTGACTTCATTGATTTCTTTGCACAAAAGTAAAATTTGCTTACCTTGTTGCAGTCTTTTTTCGATTATTGAATTTGTTATTGTAGCTGATGCTAATTTTTCTTTATATGGTTCCACTGTTTGGTTAGCTTCCCAAAATTTGCTAAGACATAGCGCCGTGTTGTGGAGACTTTTGCAATAGAAACATGAAAGTTTCTTTTTATGGCAATCATTTGTTGCATGACCTGTCCGAATACAACTGTTGCATGCACTGAATTCCTTCAGATGCTCCAGTCGGTGTCTGAGCGTAGAATAAATATGGCATTGATTATTCCAATGGTCCTTGTTGCAAAATGCGCAGGGTTTTCTAACTTTACTACCCATAGAATTTTTCTTTGATTCCGTATTCAGTTTGAGATTATTTTGTTTAGATTTCTTCACATAACTAAGGTCAACGTTTCTCCCTTAATATCACATGAGGCTCGTTTTGTTTTAAATTCTTTTAATGGTCTTTCCTCATTGAGAGTTTGGCATCTAGTGATTTCTTCATTTCCTTGTACTAGTTCTATCAGGAATTGTCTTAGCTTGTCAACCGTCCAAATTTCTTGTTCTTTCTTTAATTGATACACTTTGTTTAATATCCACGCAGGTAATTTACTTTAATGATAATTTCGATACTAGAATGCTGTAAATTTTCACCTGAAGTATCTAGTTGTCGTAAAATTCTTCCCATTGTTTCAATCGTTATTTTCTACTCTCGATCATTTCTTTTGATGGGTGTAATTCATTGTAAAGTAATTCTTTAATAAGAAGAGGTTTGCCATATTTCTGTTTTAAAACTTTTCTTATGACATCATAGTTCTCCGGAGCGATATCATAACATTTCACGGTTTGTTAAGTATTTCCGCTAAGACATCAAGTAATTCAATTTCTTGAAATTTGGAATATTTTGGAGATGAACTGCTGCTTTAAAGCTGCTCCAAGATTGTCTCCATGATTTTGGATCACCACTAAACGTTGGTAATGGCAACTATAACAAATTTACCGTTACATGATATAAGGGAATTTCTTTTCGTGGAGGTAATTCTTTCGTATCTTCCTAACTTAATCATTGTAGAGCTAACTCATTATCATCATTATAGATATTTAAAGTTATGATAGCTTCTTTAGCCTCATTTATCAAGTTTAAAATACCTTTGCTGTCGTCGGTCATTTCTCCATATTTATCCTCTTCTTCTTTTCTTGTCTGCTGATCCGTATTTTTCTGTATATATTCTAACCAATTCCGTTTCGTTTCTTCGAGTGTGCTTATATGAAGTCCAAGGCGCATTATTTTCTCCGTGATGATTCTTCTTCTGACTTCGTATTCACGTCATAGCTCTTTCTCTGATAGGTGCGGATCTGGTGACGATAAGTTTAGCTCCCCAACTTCATCGATGACTTTCTCGATCTTCGCTTTGGCCGGTTTAGCTTTCTTGATTATGCTGGTAGACATTTTATACCTCACCTCGGGCACCAAATTTTATCGTGAAAATAATTTTTGCGATGCGACAATTCTTGTTAGAAAAAGATAGTTATTAAAAAGGGAACAATTATGAATAAACAACTATTCAAAATATCCAAATAACTTATCACTGAATATTCTTTCCTTTGTTGTTCGTAGAAGAGAACAGTGTTCTGATTGTTGATTCTGGTATCGATTCGAATCGAACTATCGCTGTAGTCATTGTACAATACTGTCGATAGAAAACCCTTGTAAAAAAGTGTTGTAGAAACACTGGCGCTCCCTGACCAATCATGGAATAAGAATGTGCTTCCGCTCCAAATCCGATCCTTATATATTTTTTTCTTATATATATCCCTCCTTCTTTCCTGATTTCCAATTTGACACCTCATGATCTCGCTTCATTTGCTTGTTAGTTGGAGCGTTTGGCGGGAAACATGTTTACCCTACTGTTATCAGCCTATTGGTACATTTGAAATTACGCGTTTCTTACCTTTAACACTCCTTGTTTATATTAATTTTCGGATTCTCCCGCATTAACTAACGCAAGCCTCTTCAGATATTTACTTAGTCAGTCTTAATATTCAAATCCTGTATTTTCGTATGGAAGAATATGCTGGCATTTATTTTAATTATATAATAGTTTTTTTTTTTTACATGATCGAACAGTGTTTAATTATTTGCTTAGAGAATATCGATTACTCTTCTTTCATTATCTATTATTTCAGTGATTTTACTCGTGGATGTAGAGCACAAAATCAGAAGTTTCAATACTATTAAAAATTTGTTAACAGTAGGATTTAGAAATCGGGCTTCATGTAATATTTTATTATCTCTTACTCTGTTTAACTCTATTTAAATAGAAGATAGAGAGAAAAAATGTAAATGAATATTTGCACTTAATATTCTGATTCGTTAAAGAAAAAACTTCCTCACTGCAAAAGATTCAGAGTTGTGGAAGAAGACTGAATTATGTCTGATCATGAACACTGTACCGAAAAAAGTGTTCGGCAGAAAGAGGACTATTGTACTTCTGTCACCATCAATAGCCTAGAATCCATCATATATGACAGAATATAACAGGCATGCTACACTCTTCCTTATCGTAATGAATCATCCCATACAATAGTAGTTTTTAATTGATGAAATCTCAGTTTTTCTATCTATATCAAAACAAATAGTTATAATTGGACAATGTTAATTTCATATCCTAAATAATACCAAAAAATATTTCGAAATATTTTCTAATTTGAAATATTTTCTGATTTCATAATATTAGAAAATGTTTTGATATCTGTGTCGTTAATTGCTCATAAGTGGTTCCATAAAATCTTCGCTTGTTTGAACACTTTGTATTCTCGAGATTCCATTATTGCGATTTATGCAGAAGCAAAAGTACTATTGTGATAAGCCCAGCTGAGAGCGACAAGAATTGGCTTTAACGATATTAATGCGATTTTTAATACAAGTGATTATTGTAATAGCTATACGCTTCTTCTAGAGTTGATGTTGAAAGAATGAAAGTGAGAGTGAGTAGTTTTTTCATCTTGGTGTTGGAAGATGGATCAGTCCAAACAGAGAAGTCAACAATTTAATCATCACTCTCACATTCCGCAAAAAGATTCTTTAAATCTGATTTTCTTGGGACCCTTCTGATTTAAGTCGCAATATTTTGAGAATTATTTGTCAGAGAAAAAGGGGTGTTATTAAAGTGAATTGATATAGATTTTCATATGATGACAATTCACTCATCTGATTCTCTATATAAGTGATCATAGATTAACTGTGATGAAAATAACTGATAGTAGATTATGATAAAAATATCATATTTTTATGACATAAGAGAAGATGTATTGGTATTGCATTTCTTAATTGATTCTAATTTAATCATAGATGTTATTGATTTGAATCAAATTGCTGAACTTTAGAATCAGGCTCCTTATGGTCTGCCGTTCGGCAGAATGCCGAGCGGACCGATGGATGCTCGTTCAATGTCCCCAACTTATGCAGCATTCGTCATGCAGCAGGCGGCACAAACTATGTCACCAACTTTTGAAATGTATAGGAATTTCCCTTTTGGGCCTGCTTCTCCAAGTTCGTTATTCCAGGTTTGTGAAGTTTTCTTTCATAGCTAACATTTTTTTTAAATACTTTGTGATCCTTTCACGGTTGCGGGATTAATAAACAGCAAATATTAAGTAGCAGCTGAGCAGACTGTCCTTCACAGTACATAGTCCTCAGTATGCCGGAATTCCACTGAAGTCTTAATAATTGGCGAATGTGTTCCGGAAAAGATGCGAGGTGGAGAGCATATTGCCGTGTTGGCATAAGTCTATTGAAGGGTAGTGGAGTGGGTACGGCTGCCCCTAAGGGTAACCCGTTGGCGGCAGCTACAATGATGCGCAATATGCAGAATGCGGCTGCAGCGGCCGCAACATCTCCGCATCCACTGAATTCAATAAACCAAATGCGATTACCTCAGATGGGTTCACCGATCACCTCCATGGCCAGTAACTTAGCCCAGCAGCCGAGCAGTAATTCACGTAGCAGTACTAATAGCGCCAAGGCTGTGAAGAACGAAAGCAGGCCGCCCAAAGTTAAGGTAAGTATTATTTTAGCTTACTTATTTCCAGCTCTAGTCCTTTTATAACTTTCCTCTTCATTTGCTGTTGTCATGAAATTTGCTTCGCATTGGTTTAGACTCGCCATTCACAAACATATTGAACGGGCCAGTTAACGTCAAGCTTGAGTCTTTCTCATTGGCAATAATGGAGACTCATATACAAGATTTTTGAATTGTTTATTTAACAACTTAATAAGTTTCAATTTTTTTAGGAACAACACATCAAGAAACCTTTGAATGCATTTATGTGGTTCATGAAAGAAAATAGACCAAAGTTAATGGAAGAATTAGATTATAAAGAAAGACAAAGTGCCGAATTGAATAAGGTATCTGCTAGATTGATCTAGATTCTTTCTGTTATCTGATACGAAGTCTGCAGTATGCAAAAAAAAGTTAAAATTTTTCATATGTGCTATTGCTGGGATCTCGTGATGGGAATCAAATTTACGATCTTTGAGAAATTAAGAAAGAAACATTATATTCGCAAATATTATAGGAACTGGGCAGGAGATGGCATGATTTACCAAAAGAAGAACAGCAAAGGTATTATGAGCTTGCTAAGACAGATCGCGAACAACATATGCAGAAATATCCTGGATGGTCGGCTCGTGAAAATTATGCGATCAATAAAAAGAAAAAACGGAAACGCGATAAATCTGTTGGTAAGTGAACAACATCAAAATATATTTATAGATGTTCACTCGTCATCCTACAACTTTTTGTAGTCCAACTTTTTCATCTCACAATGGTCAGAAATTTTAGATAATGGCGAACAAAAGAAATGCCGAGCTCGGTTTGGTGTTGTAAATCAGGATCAATGGTGCAAGCACTGTAAGAGGAAAAAAAGATGTCTTTGGTATCGCGAGGTAAGCTAAATTTTAACTCGTCATTTATTCTTGATTCTTCTTGGACTAGATTTTTTTGGATTCTTTTCTTTTTGGATTGTAGATTGTTTAGGTATAGATGCATTCTGTAATAATATATGGATTGCCAAAAGTATGAATATTTTAATATATGAAAGTACACATTTATCCGACTTTAAATATATTATTGGTTATTTTGTTAATTATATTTTTTTATTCATATTATATTATTGATCTGTCAAAAATCTTGAAAAAACGCAGTGAGAACAACTTTGGAGACTAGATCTTCAGTATTTGGACTTTTTTGGTAGTAATGGAAAAGTTGTAAGATTGCAGTTTCCTAATAGCAGGATTATGAGATGAGCATCGAAGCTTGATAGTAATAAGGTTTCTCCTAAGCAAAGGATAGAGGAAAAAAGAGATCCAGATCAGAAGAGGGTGCAGTTTGGCAATATTAGGCTACCATAGTTCACTATTTATTTGTTTTCCTAAAAAATTTAGGCATCTTCACCAGTTGGAGTGGTTTCCTCGACAACTCCAGGAACTCCTGGTACTCCGTCTTCACTCTCTGGACCAGTTGCAGGTGGTGCATTGAGCGGTCGTGATACTGATTCAGAGAATGATATGGATGCTGCTGCTGCTGCTGCTGCCGCCGCTGCTGAAAGATCTCGGTCAATGTTAAATCAGGTACCGAACGAGCAGCAGACTACTCCTCTTATTTGCCAGTAGTTCTTCTTTGTATATTTATCTCTAGGCGGTTATATGGCTCTATTCTTCGTTCGTTTGGGATTCAAAAAATTTTTTTTGCAAGATAAACCATATTTCTATACTTCTACTGAACAGTTATTCGCTCTTTGTAGCGCTATACTTTCACATCGCGAAAAAGATCAGATTATTACGTTATGAGGATCGATTTCATCCATAATGAATTACGCGGAGGGATATAAGTGAACAGAACAAATAGCCGATATTAGCATCAGAATATTTGAGAGTTGAAAAGAATGTTGCTGCTTTTTAGCCTTAGTTATACGCTTGTCCTTCTTTTAATCATCGTTGGTACACGGTCTTCAAAGTTTGCCTTAAGGTCTTTTCTGATGCATCATCATTCAGTGCACCAATTGCTTTTTATTTTCTGATAATAAAATATTGTATAGTTAGTTGCCTTTTGTCGTGAGGCTTAGCATGCTCGTTTTATCTTTGGATAGTGTTTTGATTGGGTTATACAGGAACCACCTAATCCTATTCTGACGGTAGGATACAGATCAGTTTTGTATTTTTCTTCAGTCGTGATATATCACGAAACATATTTGATGGATAAGTCACTCGGAGTTATTTCCCATGATGTTCAAGTGCAAAAAGCAATGACGAAATGAGGTTGTATTGACATTTCACGACGAGAATGGCAGTAGTTTCCTTCTTCGATATAAAAACAGGGTTCCTATTGCATATGAATGCATCTTTCATTGTTTTTGTTATCGTTATGATTATTGTCATTATTATTGCTATTATTATTATTAATTATTATTACTATTATGATCGTTATAGTTATGTTCACAATTCCTGTCTTACCGTTATCTCATTTATATATATTTCTCATCTTTCCGTCCTTTCTTGCATTTCAGACTAGTAATGCGTTGTCGACCGGTCAAAGCCTCACCTTTGTGACTAAAATGGCTGACAAATACATGCATCACATAGAACAAGAAACTGAAGAACAAGCTCGATTGCATTTATCTTTAAAAGATCGACTTTTACCTGTTATCCGGTAATCAAAACTAAGCTTTGACTGGTCTAGTTGCAATAGCTCTCACTGAAATTATGCGGGAAGTTTTGATTTGCGTTGTATTTTTAACTACTGATATTTTTGTTATGACAATGTCTGGCTACTTTGCTATTTGCCACCATGTGATACATGGAGAGCAAACTTGCTTCTGTGGTTTTTTTTTTTTTTTTTTCAAATTCGACTGATGTATTGTGGGTTGTTGTTAAATTCAGTGATAATAACATAATTAAATGAGTTTGTCCATACAATTGGTGGGGAGCAAGACTGCGATTTGGAACTATCAGTTATTTTTAGGACACCATTTCTCGAATGCAAATGATATTTCGTCTTTTATTTTGAACATAATAAATATATTTCGTTTGGACTTTGATCGCATTTATTAATTCATATTTGAAGCAGAAAAGTGGAAAGCGATTGGCAAGGAAATGGAATTTTTGCTGAAAACACGGAAGGCGTAATAAACATGCAAACAACCGAAAAGATGAGAGTTTACTTTGCTTAAAAATTGCGATTCAAAGATAAAGCTTGGGAATGGAAAATTAGTGGACGATTACATCTACTGGACTGTGCGAGACAGATCTAAGATGCCCGGAGAAGTTGGGTATCAACATTTCTGGATTTCGTGATTATCTGAGGAAGTTTTATGGGTTTTTTTCTTCCCTTCCTCTTTCATTCTTCAGCAAAATTATCGACGTCGATTCCACAAGAGGAAACATTAATTAGGTTATGAATCTCACAAGCTTGCTTTTTAGTGAAAATCGGCAACAAAGCATCAGTACCAATCACTTGTAAGAAGCACACAAAAAAGCGGATCAGAGTTATAACCAGTCATGTAGAGACACTTACATAATTCATAAATTATATGATATATTGGAAGAATCACGCACCGATATTTGCTACTAATATAGGCCAGATACGGAAAGACTATTAGAAAAACATGATGCATTACACCGGTAAATTTTGATCCTTCTGATCCTGCTTTATCCTTTATCAATAAATTATTAAATGAAAACTACACGATATTTTTCTGGACTGAACCAAAAAATAATAAAGATATCGAATCGAACGGTAAAAATTCTTCCCAGGCTTCAATAGGATTAAGTTGAAGTCAAAGCTACATTTTCTAATCAAATAGACCATATTTGTTGGAATGGATCAAGATACACCCTTCGTATTGCAGAGATACATCTAGTCACTATGAACTTTCGAAATACTTGTCCTCCGCTATTACTTTTAAATGTTCCTCGTCATGAAGATACTTCTTTAATCCCCGAATTCCTTACATCCTTAACATGATTTAATTCGAATTTTCATATAGCCTAAACTTCAAAATGTACTCATTCATAAAGTGTTCACCTTTAACAACCATTTATTGTCATACAAAAAATAACTAAGAGCTTTTTCTTTTTCCTTTGACTGCAAATACTTTGCTTACAAAAAAAAAAAGTATAAAAAAGAGGAAAATATAAGAAAAACAAGAGAAGAAAATCATAAAAAGAAGCAAAAGATGGCCTGAAAATGCGAAAACATTCATACAACAAAACGCAAAAAAATCAAAATATGTATGATAGATATTAAAATGACATGAAAATTATCAATCACATTGAGAGTTTTGACCGCGTATGAAAGAATTTATAAAAAAACAAAGACAGCTAGCTATTTAGACAATTATCATATACAACAGAAATAATTACATCTTCTCTCTAAAAGTAACTATCAATTTTATGCACACATAAATAAGCGATACAACAACACATTATACAATAAATACGAAGACAATAAGACTTAAATCACAAAAAAAAGAGACGGAAGGTGCTTTTTTTCGCACCTCTATTTTCTTGTTAAGATATGAGTATATGAGTATGTAAAGCTTCCAAATCCTTATCCCAATCAAAATAATTCGAAAAATAATCTCACTAGCTGCTATTAGATGTGCAGTAAGTCATTAAAAACATGGATGAAAAAAGCAAAGCATTATTTTCCTGTCAATAATTTTTAATTGTAGATTTAAGTATCTTATTACTGGTGCTGATGTTCGTCTTGATATACTTAAATCTTAATAAAGGTAAACAACTTGCTTTTAACCATCGGTAGCACATCAGTGGCGGAAGAAATATAGAAACATTGAGAAGCGAGTTCGCGCTTATTATGTTTATATTAGAAATCCGACATATATCAGTTACATCAAAACACTACATGCCCTTTTATTAGCGGCCATCTAAACCCTTTTTCACAGATACAAGATTATACATGCGATCCTCAAGGGAAATATAAATAAGTACCTCGCAGTAATGGATAACAAACATTTCTTCATATAGATCTTTAAAAAGTATAAACATATGGTATGCCCTCATTTCGAGAAATGAAGGATATTCAATCCCATTGATAAAAAGCATTAAAAATTTTTATGGACAGTCGAGAATACGGAACTGTGCGTGAGAACGCTAGCAGTCTCGCAATATTATAAAAATTGCCATATTCGTCCCAGAAATATAACAAATGGTCAATTTTACCTCAAAAAAAAAAAAAAAAAAAAAAAAAAAAAAAAATGATTTCTCAGAAAGACTGGATGGAAAGATATAAAAAATGATGAATAAAACAACTCTCTTTTTGGAAAAAGATGAGAACACTGCTAGTACAAAGAATGTACCAATATGGAATGGTTTAAGATGCTTGCAGCAACCTGAAAATTCATTCATTCATAAAAACAAGAAAATCTGAAAAAAAAAAAAATATTTCAGACAAAAAAATATCTCATTGAAATCAAATAAAAAAGAGAAAATTTTTAATAAGGGACTTCCACCACATCATTACCTTTCGTTTCTCAGGAAAGGAATATAATACTAAGGCTTAATCCGAAAATTGTTATACTTCAATAAAACTGTTCCGCTCTCCTCAGTTTGTGTACAGCCCTTAAATCAAGGAATGATCCAAGATATCCTAAACCCTACTTTATACCCGAAAAAAAATTTTGACCCATTATTTTGCTTCAGCGTCTGTGCATAACTTTTCCTTTCTTTTGCTTCCTTTTTCTCTTCTCTTTTACCAGCGGCTACCGAACTAAATGTTGGCTTGTTTCGCGATTTCGATTCTTTTATCTCCACTACTGGAGATATTTTTTCGGAAAGGCAAGGAAACGCACCCTAAAACAATTAACATGCTCATATATTATCTGTTTACTCTATATATGATTCTGTGGACAAACTGAAGTTCAACTAGTGGTATCAATAATATTTTTATGGTACTCCACCAACTCAATGAATAAGATAACCTCTTCGAAACTATATTCCGTATCGACAGTTTTACGAGAATTGCTCCTTTCTAATTTGAAATCATCATCGCTAGCTGTTTTTGAACAACACTGTTGCTCACTTTTCTTGCCTTCTTCTGGAGGTAAGCAAATTATTGGAGGGCACATTACACTTTTACTATTTCCCGAAGAAATCCCAGGCAACGGCGTATCCCTCTGTTTACGCCGTTGTTGTCTTGACTGCACATTCCTGAAATCAATCAATTAAGAATCATCGTCTTATGATCATTAGCATTAATGCTAATGATACAACATTTTTCATAATTAAGAATCTTATCCAAGACAGAAAATCCTTGAAATCTGTTTCCAACAATTCTTCAAAATGATTACCACCTAATATACAAAGTGTTACCGGCCGCTTGATTGATCGTAGTCGTAGCGCTGTTGTATGTTGTCGTTTTGATTAGTCTTTTGTGATTCAACTGGTGTCCGACTCCGCACTGTATCTATAATAATCATGTACATCCTCTGATTTCTAAATCAAAATTCTGCAATAACAAATAAATGAGCATATAATAGAAGACCGACTAGAATAGAAATTATTAAAGCGATTCTGCCGACCCCGCGGACGAACAAAAGTAAGGGGAGGAACGTTATTTCTATCCCGATAACCATCACGATAAGCATCATCATGATTTTTGTTGTTTCGTCGATTTCCTCCATGCTGGTAATTACTACTTGTGCTAAAATCACGATAATCACTAGTGCAGACTCGCTGATTATACACGAAACCACCTCGCGGTCTTGAATTAGAACCTAAAAATACAGTTGGCTATAAAATTATTTATTAAAAAGTATCATATTCAAAATGATTTTCCTGAAAAAATGAAAATAATTCAATGAACAACAGAAACGGGTAATGTGACAGCAAAACAAACCTCGAAAATTAGAATTATTTGGTCCAGCAGAGCCACCACCTCGTAGTCGATGGTGGTTAGTACTTCGATTAGCGGTCAAACCGACGGCAGAAGTGATATGAACAACCGTTGTACCAGGCTTAAAAGTTGCACATGGTACGTACCCGTAACTGGCAAGAATTTGGCCCAAATCGAAACTATCTATAATAATAAATAACTAGCTAATTTTATTCCAGCACCTATTATTAAAATTTCAAAAAATAAACAGAATATCGATAAATACCAGAAGAACATGGTGAAGGAGTAGGTACGACGGAAATAGATGTAGCGGGATCGCCCGAAATCTCCGACGGTACAGCAGAAGGAGATCGATCTGGAACTAGATTCAACGGTTCTGAATATGGTGCACCACCTGTTTTTATTCGTGCCTAAAAATAATAATATATAAAAAATAAAGTATAGCAATGAAGATTATTAATAAAGAAAAAAAAAACAAATGCTGAAAAATTACTTCTGAAAAATGTTAGATTTAAAATCTGAATCAACCATATATAGAGTTAGCTTTAGAAGAAATACACTATAATTACATTTCCTACAACTGATAAAGATCTGACAAAAAGCTATCGAGAAGTAAAGCCAAATATTATAGTGCAACCAACTAGCATGCTTATTGTTTCCTGTTGGATTTTTCTGTTACTCCAATTAGATTATCTTAAATCTCAGAATTAAATTTTCTCTAATCTACATACGTTTTAAGAAAATAACAGATAGATTTTACTACTTCAGATACTCAAATTGTAATATTCTATCAATCTATATGTTAATGATCTGACAAAGAATATCGCATGCAGGATAGTCAACAAAATCTAAAGCGCATAAATTCTTTTAATAGAAATCTGTCATCAAAATAATGGATTTTGATATATTTACACAGATCGGTTTATTGTTGAAAGTTTTGCCGAGATTTTGCAAATGCAAAAATGCACGTTCCGTAGCTTCTTCTGACTCGAACGTTACATACCAGCTATTATTGAGACCGTATTGTAGGCTCAGATATGGTGGTCCACCAGCAAACATTGATGCCACTTCCTGAATTCTTATAACATAATAACTTTCAGTGCACTAATGGAAATCCTTCTGATTTCCATTAATTTGATAAAACCAATTTAAATTCTCTTCGTATGTTCTTTTTAAGATTTATAGAGTTAAGTGCTAGAAGACTGCACATTTCAATCATTTAATTCCATCACTTCAACATTATTCCATGCTTCTCATACCATAGAATAGAGCAGCAAAAAGAGCAAAACAAATTTTACAACATTTATAAGTTATAAAGTGGAAATATAGAATTTAGAAGATATACGTCAAAAAGACAAACATCGATCACTGAGACGGTCGATACTTGCCTTTCTGAAGATAAACAAGACTTAGTAATGTATAGTGAAAAAAAGTGTCAGCCAAATTGATGGCAGTTACCTAACATATAATATAAGACAGATTATACAAAAAAAAAAAAAAAAAAAAAAAAAAAAAAAAAAAAAAAAAAAAAAAGAAAAAAAAAAGATAACAGTACCTTTTCATCGGTGGATTCAGGTATTTCACGCAGGATAATAGTGCACCGTTTTGAAACGGCTCGTACCCGTTGTCCTTTTTCGTCTACTTGTACCTGAGATGATTCTGCAAAGAGTAATACAATATAATCTTGGAAATATTTAAAAATATATAAATATTTAATAAGAACTTGGGGTTAATAAGTTAATGCATCTGGATGACCTCATATAATACCGATTAAGAATGCACATGAAGAAAAAGGAAAAAGATTTTTGAATATCAATTTTCATCCTTTTTAGTTATGATTATTGTAAAAAATTCCGCCATAGAATTTAGTTCAACATCATTAGAAAGGTATCAAAACCGATTACACGAGCTTATTCTGTTCTATTTTCCTTGAAATAATCTTACGGATAAAAATAGAAATGGATAGAAAAGAGCTAACATAACGAATAACCAGAAAGAAACCTCGCAACACTTTTACAACCAAATTGTAGTCATTGGTAAGTCGCTTAATCTTTGGGAAATTAGCAATGATTCGTATCGGTACGTACTGGTCGTTGTCCATCTGACAACGAAGAAACCTATCAGTCATTAAATTCTCTCTGAAATGAATGTTGTAGAGTAAAAAGCTTTTATAATAACGGTTTTGATTTATTTATGAACTCATTTACTAATTTGATGATTCCTCTGATCATATGATAGGAAGCAACTTACCTTGAAAAATAATATTCCAATTGAGCTTTGAGCTGCTGCTTAATTTGTTCGGGAGACTGGGATATGTTTGCTGTAGAAATTATTTGCTGTGCTGGTGGAACTACTACTGCTGGTGATGATGAAGGTGGTGGCGGTGGCGGTGGTGATGGTGGTGGTGGTGGTGGAGGAGGTGGCGGTGGTGGCGGCGGTGCTGGTGTAGATAATGTTGTAGAAATGCTCATCGGCATCTGGATAAGAGGTGGATCCGATGCAGCCAAGAGCTGATTTTCGCATTCCGCTGTAAACCACCACGGTAACATTGGTATAGGAGGTGTATCGCACTCACCAGATGGCATCATCATGTCGTCCAACATCCGATCAATGCTATTAGAATTCACCTAAAATCATAACCAATTACATTATATCTACTTAACTTATAGAAATATTTTAAGTAAAACTGACTAAAAATATCTTGATCATTAGCACTTCATTTCTTAACAAAGTCGTTTGAAAGCATTTCATTTCTCAACAAAATAAACTCTTGTTCTAGCAAATCTACTAGTAATATATCAGAATTATCCAATTTTCTTAATTTCAGCATTTCCATGAGATGAGATGGGAGATTATCCTACTCGCTAGTTATTAGCATTTCCAAAAGTAAAAATTAAATTTTCTGTTGATAACTGCATACAGTTTTCACAACAATCCAAAAAATACCCAAAGCATTTAATGAGGATTGCTATATTTTTTTAAATATTTCTCCAACAGAAATTTGGGAATTCTTTTAAAAACCATAAACTATAATTTGAAAAAAGTTTGTTTAATATCATGAACTATAATTTTAAAAAAATCTGTTTTAATTGCATACATATCGCAAATTCTGATTTATGAGCAAAAAAACTTTATATTTATTTAAGGTAACTGGCTATTATCATCATCATAATGGAGACTCTCCATTCTCCACTTGATAGCAGCTATAAACTATTTGTTGTCAACAATCTAAAGAGCATAATAAAGTAAATAATAAGACACCTCCAATGCCTCTCTCATATTAATAATGAGAATATAACAATCTTATCCTAGCAACCGCGATGAAAGATTATGCTCTTTTTAATTAACTGACCTTAAATTCAAAATCAACATAAGCCGATACACAATTTTCTTATTCTGAAAAATGCATCCAGTCAGGAGACAGACCACTGCTTACATGAACTTTGAGTAAGCATAAAAACAATCAAAATTAAATTCAATTTCAAAGAAAGATTTCACTCAGCCTATTTACATTTACATGAAAGATGAACAAGAAAAGAAAAAGAGCGAGAGGGAAAGAAAAAAATCATCGAGAAATTTCGAAAAATAACCCTACAGAGTTAAAAATGGAGGTAACCATACGAAAAGTTGATTATTACTGATTTGTTCTCTTAAAAATCTTCTCTTCTAATTAACTTTAGATAATATGTAGTTTTACCTAATTAGTATTGATGCATGTTAACGTCTGTGTTCACAACTGATTAAGAGCTAAGGATGTTAAATGCAATTATAAATTTAAAATACTTTTAACTCAATATGTTTCAATTTATTAGTGCAAACTTTTTGTCTTATATCCACTTCTTATGTTATTCTTATTTATGTTACTATTTTATTTCTACTTTTTCTTTTTTCCTTTCCTAATTCAAGATAAGAAAAGAAAAAATGAAAATAAAATTTCACAATAAACAATCTCTCTTCTCCTTTCCCTATTTTGCAGTCAGTAGTAACTTAAAGAAATATAAGTAAATGTAGTGTCAGTGATCTATAACTTCGTACTATAACTTCTTATTCTCAGAATAACTTCACAACTAAGTTATTTTCCTGATCGTAGGTATATTCCGTAATATTTTTAGATTCTAAAGGTGAATTAGGAGTATAAACAACGTTACTATAACGCGACCATGAAGCCTACTTAAATCTATTTATTAAAGCGATATATCACGAATCTCTAAACATGTATATTTGAAGAAAGTACAACAAACATAAAAAGAAAGGTCAAACCCGTTGAATGATATAGCAACGAGGTGATGTTTCGGTGCACATGAAAAATGCGCCTGGTTCTCCTTGTTCATTAATAACAGCCATCTTTCAGGCCATAGTTGACATTATGTTGATTAATTATTGCAACTGTTGAGATAATAGTAAAGTTGCTGTTGATGTCGTTGTTGTTCACTAAGCAATAACTGGACAATTTTAAAGACAACAGATGATTCTGATAATGATGATACTGTCAATAATACCGGCGATAATGAGCAATGCAACAACAATTGTACCATCCTACAAACAACATGTATTGTCATTGATCACTGTCACAACGATGATGTCACATTAGGATAGCGCAAGGACGATTAAGTTGACGCGCACTATGATCACCTTGATAATCAGTAGCAACCTGTTTGAATCAAATCCATTTTATGCATTTTATTCAATTCGCCATTAATCATGCAATATTTACATAAAGTGCTGCAGTATGCAAATTATTACAATATTCGTCAGCGACATGGTAATAGTAGGAAAAGAGGAAGAGATGTGCATGCAAAATGCATATGTAATGTGCAAATGTAGATCAGCACAAAGCTGCGAGGGGTTATTAAAATCTCACATCTCTTCAAATATTAAACAGAGCAGTAATAAAAAAAAAAAAAAAAAAAAATTAAAAAAAGACTAAAATAAACCTTTCAATGAGTCGTATTATTTTTTTAATAATATTAAAAAAATGATAACAAGGTTCACTAATTTCTACAAACAGTCTTGTTAAACAGATTTTCCTCGTAAAATGGGATTAACTCGCTAGGTAGTTGTTATGCCGGAATATGAAAAGTTCTGCCTTAATGCACGCTAAGTTTTAGTGACGCATGACGAACTTTTCCATATATTTTAGGTTATCTATGATTGATATTAGCGATCAAAGATCCATCTAATCGGTGCCTTCCTTCAACTGTCATGCTTCAACAACAACAAAAAAAAAAAGAAAAAATAATTTAACTAAATTCAACATATTGAAAATTAAATAGAGTTCAAGTATGAATAAGAGACAACTTACGAACTAGGAAAAAGCGAATGATTCACATTATATGATGGTCAAGTGAAATGCATGTTTGGAATTCACGAGCAAAACGCATGCAAGTATCACGAACATGCAATGTAATGTTCATTAGAAAGGAAGGATATGAGCGAGCCAGCTGACAACAGATCACTGATCCAAATCATCATCATCACCATCATCATCCATGCCCACTTTTCAGAAATCTCCGTACCCTTCTCTGAACAATTATACCGATGAATATGATGATGCATTTGAAATAGTGCGCACAGGGGAGAGGAAGGCTACATCACATGCCATTAAATAATAATGTTCGCCGATAGATACATGCAGCGGGCATGCATGCACGTATGCACGCAAATATTACCTACATATTCACGCTCACCCACCTAAACACACATACACACACACACACACACACATATTCACGTCCTCATATCCAATATTCACAAGCGCGCACATGAACACATATACATGCAGTGCAAACGCGCTTGCACTGCATGTACTTGTATACGCGCGCACTTACATATGGAGCATTAGTCCACCATTCAGCAAATAATATATATTATGCATGCATGTAAAAATAACGTATACGCAAAAATTGCAGACATATATGCAAAAATTGCAGATAAAATAGTGGGGAATAGCAATTGCAGGGTAGCAGGACTGTTGCATATGATACGATGGAAGTACACCTAACCTTTGACCTCTGGATTGCAATACTGCTAAACTGCAGGAATAGGACGACTGTTCATATGACATGATAGAGCAGTGTGATGAAATGAGATATTTGCCCGAGGATATGCACATATCATATCGCCGCCCTTGTCGGGGAAACGAGAAAGAGGAGGAGAGAGTGACATGCACTATTGGGAGATACTAATGGCGGGAGAGAGAGAAAAGGAGAAAATGTCCCGCTATTTGGGAGATATTGATAGCGGGGGAGAGAGAGGTATGAAATATATCATAACATCTATGAAATAATCAGGAAAAGAGACAGCGCAGCCAACCTATGCTGAACACCGATAGCTTATATAATGGATATCGCCTGCGACCAATGACAGCGACAGAACCTCCTCATATGGGTGGCGTCGCAAATGATGCGGGCCGGGCAAAAGATGGCAACGATGCTTGCTGTCATACTTCTCCCTCTTCGCCATTCACTCTCATTCCCCGCATCTAATGCGAATACTACAATTACTATTACTATTATTATGGGACGACGAATGATAAGGAAAGGCGACGCTACTGTCAGTGGAGCGGTCGATGGGTCGTCGGTAGAGTCAGTTGTGCGGAATAGTTTGTAGATGATGATGACCGAAGTATCCATCCTTTCGTGGGCTGTTGGCGATTTCTGATGAGAAGAGAAGAGTCGGAAAAGATAAAAGAGTCCGACGAATTAATTCATTAACGAAAGAGAGAGAAAAGCTTTTTGCAAATAAACGAGCGGGCAAGAATTAATCATTTCAGAAGCATTTTGATCATACCCGCAGTTCTGCAAGTCTGCACTTCTGCAAGTCTCCACATTCGGTACCTGCGCTCCAAACTCTGCTTCTGCTCGTCTTTTCTAGTA
Organism: Onchocerca lupi; assembly: GCA_028564675.1. NCBI lineage: Eukaryota > Metazoa > Nematoda > Chromadorea > Rhabditida > Onchocercidae > Onchocerca > Onchocerca lupi. Next base: position 42,956 of record JAOVVO010000065.1, read on the forward strand.
ATAATGGAAATTGGCTTTCCGAACTTGCACTCAAGTTTACCTTGCACTTCTTTGACCACACAGGACGAAGAGTACAAGTCGGTGCAATCATTTATCTTTTTTTTTTTTTGCTCATTACTACAACATTCTTAACTTTCGCATCCTCTAAACTATCAAATCAATGGGTCACCACCCGTACTACCTCTTCTCCTCTCTCTCCATCCATCTTTCTTTTTTTAATCTTATTGAAATTAAGAAAATGCAAAAACAATTCTGGAAAGGAGGCAAATTTGATCAATATAGGGAGGAGGGTATTGAAAGTGAACGTCATGTGATGGAAAGGCTTGTCAGTTATCGATGATCATCAATCTCGAGAAGTCGTGAAATGAATGTTGAAAAAATGTCGAGAAATCGTAGTAAGATGACCTTTAGGGGTCAAATTATAACAAATTACAAAAAAAATTAGTTCTGACAAACTACCTGACCTGTCTCTTGAAAGCATGATCTTTTGCATACCCTTTGCAATGTATGCTGATTCTATGGTGTTCTTTGACCTCTAAAGCTAAATTTCCAAGCAGAGAAAGTCGATCGAAAAATATGCATGCTTTCCAAAAACAACACCAAGATCGACGTCATATTTATTAGCGTAATTCTGATCGCAAGGGAGAGAGATCAATGCGAGCAGTTTGACGTTGTCGATTTTAGCTCTATCTACACCATCACGTCATATGAAAAGAGGAGACATATTTCTTGCTGTTGCGTTGAAAAATTCTGGAAAATGTAAGATGGCCTGATAAAAATTCAACCTGCCTGAATTGAATGCAAAATTTTGCTTTCAAAAAGGTCAGTCAATAAATTTTTTGCCTTTCCAACTTTCCAGGTTTCTTGCATAGTTGTAGCTAAGAAAGTTTTGTAGGCATAAAAGCATATCGATGTGCATCATATGCACACACACACACACACACACACACACACAATTCGGATGGATGCAAAAAATGAGCATGATGAAAATGCGCCTGACAAAGTTTCACGTCATTTTTGAGGACAACGATGAAACTCTCTCAAAATACATCATTTCACTTTTGCATCCACAACTCCTCCGCTTTAGTCTTTCTCATTTCGCTATGCTGCTACCCCCTAAAGAGCTTCTTGTCGAGAGGAAAAGAATTATTTTAAAAATTTTTGCAAACAAAAAAATTTTGCATGCATAAACTACTCACGTCATCATTCATAGTCTACTGATGTCATTATTTATTGTCTACTTACGTCATTATTCAATTATGTTATTTGTTTCTAAAATTTTGCAAATGATTTTCAGCCATTCGTTCTAACGATGAAAAATAATTGAAAAGAAATGGATGAAATTTACATCTTCTGAAAGTTATTACTTTTTCACTTTCTTTTTGGCATGAAACATTCTGTTATCAAACTTCTTTATTACTTTATCACTGCATTGAGTATTAAATATCAATTATGAAAAGAATTGATAAAATCTGCTATGAATCTTTCATTAAAAATAGTTTTATGAATTCAAATGAAAAACTACAATTGCATTGGAACAATTATACTCTTTAATTGAAAATGAAGTATTTTATTCCGAAAAAAAAAAAAACTGATCTTTCAATTAATGTTGATTAGCTTATCAGAGTAGATAAGATATGATTTATTACTTGTCGATGAATATCGCCACTCTGAAATGCAATTTCCTAAAAAATAAAGAGTGATTTGATAATGGAATTGACAGAACAGATAGATATATCGAACAATTCGGTCAATCATCTGATCAACTTTCATTAAGCCTGGAAATGAAAAATAGCGGGAATAAAAGAATTATTGATCTAAATACAAACTGATAAGAAGATGAGTGATTATTATCAATTCATCTCCTTAACATATGTAACTATCAGATATAGAAATCGCTCTAAGCGCTTAGAAACGGCATAAGAAGAAGAAAAATAGCTGCAAAAAGTTTAGCAGATCAGAACTGAATTTTTCGAATCGATGATTTAGAAAAAGAAAAAGATAATTGTGTCACTTCTTTTCAATAGAGTGAATCTCTTGCAGATTTTAATTATTTTATATGATTTGGAATGATCGTGTGGAATGTACAAGCATGAAAATTAAAATAATACTAATTGATAATGATAATTAAGTATGAAAATTAAAATAATGATAATTGATAACGATGGTTGAGGATAGAAATTAAAACAATGGTAGTTGATTTTGTTGTATTATATTTCCCTTTTAATAAGAATATATAAATAATCTTCGATATTTGTATTATCTACTGATGATGATGATGATGATGATGAATTATGCTTTGGCAATATCAATCATTCCAAGATAGCAATTTGTTGTTCCGTTTTAATCCAACTCGCTTACTTTTAAATAAGCAATTTCTTTCATTTTTAAAAAGAAAATTTTTTAAAAAAATATGAAATTTTGATAATTTTAACAATTTTAATTTTGCTAAAAGCAGTCGTAAAATAACAAACTAAGTTATATCACTTGCAAATCAATCAAATATTCGATGATTAATTTTTGTTATCAAAAACAAAATACTTTGCTTCAAAGTTAATTCATTCTAGCATTTTGCATAACAGCAGGAGAGTGAAAACAATTAGATGATTAATCGATCAATTAGTTGGAGAAGACATGCTTGTTTGAATCAATCGAGAAAAAAATCAAAAAAAATAGTTTGCAAAATAAATATTATAAATTAAATCTCAGCTATGTTTACAATATTAACAGAGTGAAAATGAAGAAATGAATAATCTTATCAGCAATTAACTCTAAAGTCCAAGCAAATAGCAAATTGCTGATACTGATAGATAAGGATGATAAGGATGATGTGACAAAGATAAGCAATGACAAAAAGACTCATCTCTCGAAAATCCCAACTTCCTTTCTATCATCCGCTGTAAATTGCAATCTATCCATTTTTAATTAGCAGATGTTTATTTTAGTAATTCAGCCAATTAATTTAAGGCATTTATTTTCCTTCGTTTACTTTCAGTCCAATCTTTTCTAATTCTTCCTTGGCTTCATCTTCCATCAATAAAGCCTCAAGTGAATCAAATTTATAAGACAAAACTAATTGGGAATTAAAAAATATGAATGTCAATCATTTTTGCAAGAATGTTCTTAAACAAGCCTTTTCTTCTCTGGGCCATCCTAAGCCTATCTTCAAACTGCACTATCTATTATCAGACTTAACAGCACATGAAGCAATGCCATATCACAAGAATAGAAAGATATGAACGCTTGCAATCACATGCATATCTATCATGCAACTCACGCACATGCACATGCACAGCTTCAGAGACTAGGCAGACCAGTTTTGCATTTCAGTTTGGCCAAATAGACTTACTTCTGATTAATGCACATTTTTTTATGGCTCATTATCCTTTATTTATTGACTGCAGAATAAAATTAAAATTATTTTGAAAAGAGGGAGGTATAGCTAATTTAGTGATGGGGTCATGAGGTCACGCTAAGTTCACGTATTATCTTAGATCATCGATTTCTAATAATAGATACTTTATGATAGATGTAAAAATTAAAGTACAACATGAAATGTCTTGTTGCCTTGACAGAGCGATTCTAAAAATTTAACATTTATAAGTCGAACATTTCATTAATTTTCTTCAGTGTCGCAAACTTACCTTGCAAATTATGAGAGATAAAATTCTAAAAATGGAATTACATCAAATACTACAAACGTACAGTAATTGCTTTACTTACCGTATGGCCAACATCGGTTTCACTTGTATTCTATCGTCGTGCAGACTTGCAAACTATCGTATTCCTTTTCTGATACCGTATCTGTATTTATCATTTTTGCTACGTCTAACAAACACTTCACTAGCTAGCTGCCGTTGTGTGCAATTTAATTCTACTGGTATCTTTCAATCACCAGACTTTCCAAAAGCTCCATTATCATTCTTATCATCATCATCATCATCATCATCATCATCATCAGTACTACCTCTATCGTATCCGTCATCAATGCTTCTTCAGCATCCATTTTTATGCTTACTGTATAAATTTATAGCTCCTGATGGATACATTGTTGAAGTTATCTTTGAATACTTTCATCTTTCACCACGAACCGACCGGTAAGTGATTAATAAAAGAACACATTTTTGCACAGCAACAATTTAGGTGTAATGATTATTTAAGATTATTTGATGGTATACCAGATGGACTGATCGATGAAAAAACCGCTTATAATGGTGAATTCTGTGCCACTGAGGTAATATTTTATCAACATGTATTACTGTACCTATCTCATATTACTTCATTGGTACGGTATCCTACAGTTACATCTTTTTAAGATCGAAATTGGACAAACATTCTACTCCTACACGAGATATCTCATATTTCATGTGCAATTATCTAGTGCTTCCAAAGGTTTTCATGGTACTTACAACTTTGTACCTAAAGGTGATTACTGTTTATATCAATTTTTTCCATTCTTTTTCTTCATAAATCTTAGAGACAAAAAAAAAAAAAAAATGATAATTTTAAAGTAATTAGTCTTGTCTAATGAGTTCATTCATTTCTTTCTAGAACAATTTCTTTCGAATGCTACTGAAATAGAGCCATGTCATTTTCGTATTGATGTCTTGGCTGGCAATTTATTCTCGCCTAATTATCCTTATTTTTATCCTACCACTCCAAATTGTACATATTATTTGGCATCTCGTCAAGGATTCCATTTGGTCATCTCCCTTGAATATCTGAATTTAAGACGTTATGCTTGTCATGAAGATTTTATTGACATCTATCAAATACATCCAAAGGTAAAAAACTGTACTATTATGCTTGAATTAACTTTGAATTTCTTTTTTTTTCTTTTTTTTTTCCTTGAATTTTCAAATCATTTTATGAATTTTCAAGCATTTTCAATGTGATGCTCTCTATGGAAAACATTCATTTCTTCTTCTTACACAAAACATTGATTTGATATAAAAATCAAACTTTTTATGTGAATGATGATTGAAATTCTTTAGGGGAAATGAATTGAGCAAAATTTTGAAGAATAAAAAAAAGAGACGAAGCATTCTTATCTTTATGTGAATTTTGAAATTTTCCAACATATTATCAAATTCTCGTAAAGTAAGAAAGAAAACTATATTAAGGTTCATCTCGAAAAGCTCTGTTATGATTCGAAACCACCATATCAAATTCATACAAAAGGTGGATTTATCATTGAATTTCATGGTGCTAACAACGACGTAGTAAAAGTGAGTCATTTATGTTTTGAATTTCGAGAAATAGCTTTGATGTTATCCAAATCATCATTTTAATTAAGAAAAATTAATAAATGGTCAAATTTCTTGAAATTTAATCACTTATCTATTGTATTTTTAATCAAAATTCGCTTGCATTAGAATGAAGACAGTATTCAATTGAACAGTAATTTGACAAAGATGACAAGTGAAAGAATAGTTATGAGAATATTTGAAAAATTTTTAAAACACCAAAACCTTCCGATGAAAGTTTACGGTAAGAAAAGTCATAAAAAGATGAATTGAAAGAATTAACCAGGAAATATGACGATAGAAGCTGATAAAAAATGTAGTGTTATCAGTCATGATTTGTTGTTGAATAATGATCTTAAGAATGGTGATTAAAAGTGCACAACATTTTGATTGAAATTTCGTTTTTTGCTTAAAATGAACGAAAAAAAAAGAAAAAAAATAGGAAGAGGAATTAGAAGGAAGGAAAATGGTTCATTTAACTGGCTAATACTTAATGATTCCAGAAAACGAAAAACCATAAATTTGAAGGGTAGTTGAATTATGTATGCTATAAATTTCAAATGGCTACTAGATAAATTAATTTAATTCAGCCATTCTTTTATATGCTATGCTTAATTATCAGAATGATTACGACTAATAAGGCTTAATAACGATAACTATCAAATTTTATTTCTTTTACTATTCTTAATTGTTAAAAAAATTTATCAAAAAAGAAAGAACAAAATAGTAAAAATGAATAGGATAATGTGGAAGAGCTGATAACGATTAACAACCATTGATGAGAGTGATAAAAAATAAGAGAGAGAAGAGTACAGTATGCTGCCAGAATTTAAAAGAGACACATATATTTTAGTTTTCTGGAAGAGACAAAAAATACGAAAAAAGCTTTTCCAAATGCTCATAGATACAACTTCAATTTATGCTAAATTATTGAATTTAGCCATTAGCGGGATGAAATTTTCATTTTTACTCGCATTCAAATTCATTTTATTTTTACTCGGCATTAGCATGAAAAGCGTAAATAAATTAAATTTATCAAAAAAAAAAAAAAAAAAAAAAAAATTGTCGATTTTATTTTCATGAACAAATCCGGTATAGTTTTCCAGAAAAAAAAGAAAAAAACAAAACAACGATCCATATTACTCAAATGAATACTAAGGAAAATTAAAGATATTCGAAATTTTACAAAATAATTCATTTCAGGCACGTGGTTTTCATATTTCATTCAAGTATATGCCTCAGCAATTATCACAAAACAATCAATTGATAAATGATATTTTTCCAAATTTGAATTATTCATCTTTTGCCTTATTTTCTTCTCATTCTTCGATATTTTCTTCAGCTATCATCAACAATGTCCACGTTGACGACAAAATTGGTTTAAGTGAGTTGTTTGTCGTTAAATGCTCATCCTTATCATCATCTCTAAAAGTCTCCTCAAAATTCATCATCGATTACTTCTCGCTCTACTCAATGGCCCAGTCTTCCAGCATGTCCCTAGGCTTCATAAGAGCTATTTTAGTGGCTAAAACGATGAAAGTTTTAGACTATAAGAGAGTTGCTTACTTTTTGCTTACATTATTTATGATGATATTCGAGAGTAATGGTAAGTTTTATCAATTCTTTTCAAATTTAATCCTTTTAAAATTATTTTAATCAATTTTCTCTCATATCAATCGGACATGTCGTGGAGTAGGTATGAATTACAGTGATATCGCTCTATCACTTCATTCATGAATCTACTTGTCTTTCTGAAATTTCTTCTAAAGGATAATCCATTTAGGTTTCCTGTCCAAGAGAAAAGTTGTCAACTTTGTCGTCAGAAATAAGCATTTCCTACTGATAACATTCAGAATAAACTTTGATAAGTTTTTAAGGAGTAAATTTTTAGTAAACTCATATCATTAGATTTGTTATCTTGCTAATTAAAGCTAATAATATGATTTATCAGTTTACAAATTCAAATGCATAGATGAACTTCACCATAAAACAATCATTTACAGGCGAACAATGTCCAGTACGGATCATTTCATCTTCAGTAATTGATAACAATTTATCCTTCTCGAGTACCTCAGGTATTATCAATTCATCACAGTACGTAAATAGCGATGAACCATTCAAATGTCAATTTGTATTTGTGGGTAGTGGTACTGAAAAAGTTCAAATTACATTCCTCTATTTCAATTTATATGCACGAATGCTACATTTTAATAATATCACTAGTAACAGGTAAGTCTTAATTCATTCATTTTGTACTTAAAATTAAAGCCAAGAATACTGAAATCAAAGTGATATTTTATTCTTTTTTTTTTTTTTTTTTGTGATTCTTCTTCATTCATATTATTTAGAAGAACTTTCATAAAATGAAGTTATTTTCAATCTTTTTTATTGAATAATAGTTTCAAGATGCGATGAAATGGATCATTTATCAGCTCATGTACTGATTGGTACTCGTATGTCTCGAATTGAAGATTTTTGTGGTTCTGAAACACCTCCACGGTTAATGTCTACCAAAAATTTACTAACTTTGGATTATGTAATTCGATCAACTAAAACAGCAAGACGAATGATGGCTAATGTTGAAAAATTTGGATTTGTATTAAAGTATCACTTTCGATCTGATCTAGGCTTATCAGAAATGAATGCCGATGTAAGAAATGATTTAAGTGGGTCTTGTTTTAAATTACTAAATTTCTTCCTCTTTTTTCACTTTTAAACTTTTGTGTATTAATTTGGAGATTTTTTTCTTCTTTACTTTCATTAGTTTCATATTCATAACATCTATCTATCGGTTCGTTGCATAATTTCTCTTCAATGTGAACTTTTTGTACAAAAGGAGTAAGGTGAATGATTAAACGTGAAATATTTCGGAAATTAAACGTGAAATACTAATGATAAAACGTGGAATATTCCGGATAATATTCCGGTAATGTAAGATTAATATATCGAAAGATCAGTGAATTTAACAGAATTCTTAAGATGCGAATATTCCGAATAATGTAAAGATTGATTTTTTCGAAAAGATCAGTGAAAAATTGAACAAAATTCTTGATAGTTAGGTATCATTTTCTATTTCAGAAATCATTTTTTTTTCCCATTGCTGCATCAAAGTTACTATCATACAATTATCAAGATATCATTGTATTATAGAAGATTCTAATGATCATAGTAATTACATTTCATAATTTCTAACTTGAAAATTAATTATTTGAGAAGCAATATTAATTTTGCACTAAAATGCAACAATTATTTGTATTTCAGCTTGCCATTATGAATTTAATTCATCTTTGCGCAGTTCAGGTGATATTTTCTCTCCCAATCATCCAGGATATTATCCTCGTAATATTGATTGTCATTATATATTTCATGGAGTTGATAAACAGGTCGTTGTTATACATTTTGAATATTTTGACATCGAAGGATTATCTACGTAAGTTTTACTTATGCTTATATGATTTTTGCTTTCCATAATTTTCTATGAAAATAAACAACAATTCTCGAATACTCTCGAATGCTATTTTTCAGTTGCGATGATAGTACACATAGCGATTATATACTATTTAGCAACTATCAAACTCAAGATCGTACCAATCGTCGTTATTGTGGTCAAGTTTGCCCAAAAGATTCAATCGTTAGTGAATCAAACTATTTTCGAATGTTGTTTCGCTCCAATGATATCTTTGATGCCACTGGTTTCTATGCTCATTATCAATTTATCACAGAACGTAAGTTGTTAATTAAATTATTTTAATCAGCAGATAATGTTCAAGTTTAATGTGATATTCTTAACAAAAACTGCACCATTAATTTTGGATTAAATGAATGATAAAAGGAATAAAAAAAGGAAGATTTGCGAAAATCTGATATTGTTGATGAATAAGATTATAGAAAATTTGGAAGCTTGTTGTATTAGAAATATCGTTTCTACTGAATTCCATTTTTGAGATCAAAGATGATTTCTTAGATTTAAATCTACAGATTAGATTATTTTGCAGTTACATGCACAGTATTCTGTGATAACTGGAAAGTAAACATTCGTCAAACTAAAATTTTCGATGATTATGATTAACATTCGAAGGATTAAATTACTTGAAATTTAGTAATAATTTCCGAATATTGTATTATTTGTTATTTTAGGAAAAAAGTGTTCATGCAAAAGATCGAATTTTATATTTATTTAATTACAAATAAAAAAAAATAATAGCAAATTATTTTTAGAAGTATCACAAATTAACCGCGTAAAAGTGACCACCAGTGCTTCATCGTTTGCAAAATTATCGTATTTTTGGCTAGCTATATTATTATCTCTGGAAATCACTCATAAATGGATGCTATGATCGCATTCCAGAAATTTGTAAAAACTTCTGGAATATCTCAGGATCTTATACAAGGAATGCTAGTCAAAACCTCAAATCAATTCTCAGTCTTTCCTCTAAAATTTATTTGGTAACTATCGGATAACATCCCGACAGCAATGGAAATATTACATGTTATTTTCTGCATTGATGCATCTGAATATTATTATTAGGCATTGCTCGTTTATTGTATAAAATTTGAATCCTAAAAAAAGCAAAGAATTCAATGATTCAGATTCAAAACTTGAACGTGCATAAATAACAATTTTAAATTTTGCAAATAAAATTAACAAAACATTTTGACATCCGAAATTATAATTATGATGAAGTAGTTGTATTAACCAAAAGATCATGACAAATATGCTCAATACATTCAAATTCTTCAGCACAATCACGTATCGCCAAATTGCATAATCGTCCTTCTACTTGAATGCAAAAGCCATTTTGACATACTTCACCAGGATGACAACTTTTCCCGAAACATTCTGAAATATTAATTAGTAGAAATTTTTGCTAATTAATTAATAATTCAACATTTGATATCATATTACCATTTCTCATGCAGCGTCCATTGATGCATACATATGGTTTGGGACATTCTTGATGACATAAAAGTCCTTGAAAATGCCTACATTGACCTTCGCTACAAGCATGTTCCGATGGACAACGATTGGTGCAAGGATCCAGAATGCATTTTCCCTCTATACAAACTGTATCTGCAATAAAAACTTCAACTTCAGAAAGAAATGATAAGATATCTTGTGATAAGATATTCACATATACCGTAGAGAAGTTTTGCAATCTCGAATCTCGAAGATACAAGTGACAATAAAAAAACAAATGTGACACTGATGTCATCATTTTCTATATTATATTATATTCTTGCATGCATTCATTACTTTTCTATTTATGGAAATTTGTATTCAGTTTACGGTATTACTGATTTCTAGCAGTTCTATGAATGGCATTATCTGAGAGATCAATCTGATCTTCTATTTGATTTCTAATTTATACTGATTTGAGTAATATCTGAGTATGTCACCTCATTATTCATCAAGTCATCTATTTGTTAATTAATACAAGCATTAAAATTTCTGATCTGGGGAAACGAGTATTTCTGCTCGGATTTTTCGACTGGATAAATAGACAAATGATCGTACCTCCTTGACAAATCGTATCAGTACAATCTTGACCGATAGCTGTTTGACACTTCCCCTGTAAACAAAATGAACCTGTTTCACAGGTTACATGTACACAACCTGAAAGGTCAAATCAACCATTTTTCTTAAATTTAAAAGGGCAAAATAGAACCTTTCATGCTCTATCTTTAGCTTTAAAATTAAATTTTCCTTCCACAATTGCATTTTTTCATACAAAATCTTTTTTTTTTTTTTAAGTCATTCTAGAATATTATTATAAAGGCTTAATTGTGATCTAATTTATGAAAATAAATTTTTAAAAAGTTATGGATTTATTTTTATCATAATTTACTTTTGGTTTAGCTATGTCTTGGTTTGAATGTCGAGAAAAAAAAATTTACCTGGTTCTGGGATACAATCACCTTGTTTGCATATTTCACCTGGATCACAATTGCATGATACTGGCTTTCTAAATGGTCTACATTTGTTCTGATAACATTTGAATAAAGGACCACAATCGAAATGTGTTATACAAAAATTATTCGTTATTATCGAACATTTACCATCTTGACATGTCTCATTTTCTGTACACATAATTCCAGCACATCCTGAAATTGAGAATAATACCAAAATCATTCAAATATGAATGATAAATACGAATACAAATGAAAATTAAGATAAATATTTATGATAATTATGAATGATCATTGCTTGTTTTGCTTTGAATTCAATATTATTTACTCTCTTAATCTCAATCAAAAACATTGATATCGCTTTCGATGTAGAATAAATTTGAAAATGACAAATTTCACATATGAAATAATTGTTATCACCATGGATGAAGAAATAATTAAAATTATGATAAGAACTAATTAAAAAATGATTTATGATTTCTTATCGATGTAAAAAAGAAATTTTTGTACATAAAACTTTTTTTTTTTCTTAACTTTTCTTCTCTAGTAAACTGATCGATGAAACAATACCAACAACATTCATGCTTGATGGAATTTTGATTTCTGAATGTTTTTTATCTTTAATGATTAGATTAATTAAAATACTTAACTATCTTCAACACATCGACCATTGACACATTTTCCTTTTTGGCCACAATTAGAAGTTATGGATTTGAATTGATACTTGGATAATTCAACATTTCGGTCACAAGGTAAGCCAATTGCTGGATAACATCGTCCCTATCATGAAATGTGGCTGATAATTAAAAAAAAAAAAAAAAAAGATATGAAAAGTTTCTTGTGAAAATAATGCTTAATATGATAAAAGGACTTTATTTGTAAAATTTCCATGAAAATTTTCCAATTAATAGCTATTATTTTGCATATTTATTCATTTCGATAGAAATGAAAACTTGGAAGATGGATTGAAAAAATCACAAATTACCTTATAGCACCTGGAATTAACGTTACATTTCACTTGTTCACAATCATTTGGTACCATTACATTACCATCAAAGTAGCATTCATTAATTGTACAAGTAGAATTCAATGGACATTCAAATTGACCAAGTATTTCGGGACAAAATTTTCCAAAAACATCATTGACGATATAAATCAACAGTACGACAGTTATAAGCATTTGCAATCTGAAATTAATTAATTAACTGGATAAAAAACATCAAGATATGTTGTTGTGTTTTTAAATGATTGAATTTTCCTGTATAACATTTACTCTTGCTACACATGACATCAAGATTTATACATTCATATAAAACTAGAATTGAATAAAATATTCACAAAATCACAGAAATTTTACAAAAACCGGAAAATTACGAAGAAAAATGAAAATTCAAATAAAAGCAACAGAACATGTTCAATATGATCGCAGTTTTATACAGCAATGGTCATCAAATTGAACTTTATCAGTTATTCATTCAAAGAAGAAATAAAACACATTATAGTGATGCTGAAAACAATGATAGTACTTTAATAATGTAAAATAATGATAATGACAAAATAATGATAGTGATAATAAATAATGATAATGATAGAAAATGGTAATGTTATTAATAGTACAGTAATCCTATAATGACGAATCGGTTGTTAACGAGAAAGTTGATAGCCATCTGTCTTTAGTAGCAATTATCAATGATGAAATGATGGATAATGATCAAACAATTGTAAAGATTGATAGTTGTTTACTTTCTCAAGGCAGAAAAAATAATGAAAATAAAATGCTTCATTTATTTATTAAAGACTTCTGAAATACTTATTCCATCATTTTTTAACAACTTTTGAATTTTTATATGGAATGGTACCATATGATGAAAGAACTTTTATCAATCGCTCATGCCGCGGTATTCAACGAAGATTGTCCGTTGTTACATTTTTCATTGAATAATTCATTCAGGTTTCGGCAATTTCGCAAAAATTTTTGTTGAAAAATACATTGATGAATGTCGCTTTGTATGAATCAATCAATCAGTGATTGGTTGATGACAAGATTTGTGAAAATTTGGGTTAAACGATGTAGATTTCTCGCTCCAAATTGTTGGAATTGCTAGGCAGGAAAATGAGAAAAGAATGGAAAAATTGATCGTAAGTGAGTAAAAGGAAGTCGTTTTAAAATGATTGCGGATGAAATAACAAATAATATTTTGATGGAAAAATTGAGCAAATAAATAGTCATAGAAGCACTAAATTAGAATGTGTACTATTAATATATATTGAAGTAATGTCTAAAATTTTTTAAAATTGAAAGTTTCAAAATAAAAATTGAAAATTCGCAACTTACGTTCAAAAATGATTGAATCATTTCTCTCTTCCTTCGATCTATCAAATTTCTAAAACAATGCTATTTATGTTACAAGCAATTTATGAGAAAATATCCAAATACATTGATCACTGAGGTTCGTTATTCTTTTCTTTGTCGCTCGTAAAGAATTGTTGGATTGTTGCTATTACGTGTGTGTGTGTGTGTGTGTATGTGTGTGTGTGTGTGTGTGTGTGTGTGTGTGTGTGTGGCTTTGAAGATACTGCATAAATGACATCATCAGATTTGATCTATGAATTGATCTAAAGGATAGTTGAATTGATTGAAAATTTAAATTAAAAATTTACAAATTTTTGGTATTTTTCGAAATTTTGTAAAACATGCTAATAAGTGCAAATTTATATTTTTAGCAAATTTTAATTATATAACACTATCAACAATCATTTTAACCAAACTTCATTAATTAATTTTAAATTTTGCTCTATAATTGATTAAAGCCTATGCGTATCTAAATGGCGTAAAAACTTAGTATCATCTTGCAATAGCATAAATTTGTCAAACTAGGATAATCGAAAAATAAATATTAACTCATAATAAAGTTGCCTTGTTTTATAATTTAAGAGATTAAGATATTATTGCTGATAATTTTTGTGGAAATCTTTTGAAGTTCATAAATCAAATGTCGAATTATACTAAAAACATAATTATAATCTTTTCTTGACAAAGTTTGAAATTTATTGTGCATAAGCTGATGTGCTTTTGACGTAATCAGAGATATTAATTAAGAAAAAAGATAGAAAAGAAAATAATTAGGTCATCCGTTGCTATGGTTTGTCAGATGCTTTCATATTCCAGGTAATTCTTCACTGTTAGGAGGAGCGACCCATCTTCTGAGCTATTTTACTTCCTTTGCTAAATCCTTTGCCTCATTTTAACGAAGTTTGGAGTATTGATTTTAAAGTTTGCAAATCGTAAGTCATAAAAACCCAATTCCTATGCATCCACGAGAGGAGCGTATTATCTCATATCTCAATTCACATCCAAAATTTCTGGAAAATTATATCACCGGGCCAAATGTCACCAATGAGATGTTCCATCAATGGTATTTCAAGCGTAAAATGAAAGTAAGAAAGGAAGCGCTAAAAGAAATGAATGAATCATGGATGGTAAGTAATGTTTAATATTTAATTACAGATGGATTAATTATTAGCTAAATTTCTGAACAAAAGAGCTTTTGTATTTAAATACACATTTGAATATATATTTAATGTGCAAAATTTGCTTTAAATACTTAAAAGAGGTTATAAATATGGAAATTAATATCCGAAGATAATGTAAGAGAAATATCAGCAAAATGTGCCTTAATCATTTGGTAAATTTGAATTAATAATAATTTAATTAATTTTTTTAAAGATTTGGCCACAATCTATAAATATCCACATCCTGCATTGTATATATCACTCTAATTATCTTTCTAACAGGTATCTCTCATTTCAGGCCGATAACCTTTCCGGATTCTATAATCTGCTTATCACCAATGGCAATAATGTACCACTCATCCTATATGAATTAGGACATGCTTGTGCCCAATTAACTCATAATGAAATATTTGATGTTATAGTATATAATAAGAATAATTCTTATTTCATTGTCCGAACAGGAACTGATGTCCATCTGAAGAAAGTGACCAAAGAGAAACGATCACCTATCTATATAAAAAAAATTGAAGATTACTCGGGATTCGTATTTGGTTAACTTCTTATTCTTATTTACTACTATTATTATTTTCAAAATGTTAATAAAATTTATGATATTCCAAACTAAATATATCTGCAAATATGAGAATCATAGTGGATAATTAATTTCGAATAATAAATTTCTTATGCTCGTAAATCTTAGAATCTTTCAGAGCATACACTTTCTCAATTCTTTTCTTAATTAATTAATGCAAAAGTTTGAAAGTATTGCCAGCTGAACATCAAGATAAATGCAATATTGCAAGTGAAAAAATTTTATTTTATGAAAAAAAAAAAAAAAAAGAAACTATCTGTTTTAGCTATCTGTTATACCTGTAACTATTTATAAATGAACTATTATCGTATTTCCAAAATAGTATCATTCATTCGATTTACAGGTGAAATTCATTTCTATCGTTTGCTTAATGAACGTGATCAAATTTGCATAAATATTCTCTGTACTTGGGGCAGTGCTCTCATCTACTATGCCGAGGTATTCTATTATTATACAAATCTTCCTTTAAGAAATCTTTGATCAATTTTGATTTCTGATAATAAATTTCATTTGCGAAGTTCGAAAATGCCAAATTCGTTAATGCAAAATGAAATTGCAATTCTTTGAAAATTTCGAATTTGACGTTGCAAAATTCCTCAAGTGATATGAATTTACTTCAAACTACTCTTTATCTATTCGTTTCATTTTTTTTTTTAACATTCTTCTTTTTAATCCATTTTTTCTCTTAATTAATTAATTGATATAGATTAATTGTGATTAATTTAGTTTGTATCAAGCAAAAATGATGACGCCTGTTTGAGCAACAATGAACAACAGAAGTTGAATACTTTTCTGCTTGATGTCGTGAAGTAAGTTCTTGAAATATCATATCGAAACAGATATAACTCATCCTTTTATTAGATCAATATTTCAGGATATTGTCAGCATGGATACTGTTATCATGAAAGTTATGGTAAGTCATTCTATGATATTTTTGCTGTATAATTAATGTTGAATGATTTGATAATTTTTTTTCTTCGATGATTTAAAAAATAAAGAGAGCAGCGTAGTGATAGTAAAGAAGCAAAGGAGAAAATTTTATGAATACATATAACTTCTAATTAAAATTAGAAGTTCTAATTAAAGGTTTTCTAATTCTAATTAAAATTCTAATTAAAATTCAGAATCATCTATATATTATTAAAATGAATCTTCCAATTAAAATTTAGAGTTTTACAAAGTTGAACTAAAAATTTTCAGAATTTCGCTCAAAAGTTGACAAATGCTGACCGATCTTCACTCTTTCTTGTAGATCATAAGAGAAACGAACTGTATGCCAGAATCTTTGATATGAGTATTCAGCAGGAGGAGCAAATTAAAATTAACGAAGATGGTAATGAGGAAATCAGGTAACATGTAATTACTTATCAGTCTATGAATCTCTCTCTTACTTCGATAGCATGGCAAATGGATTTAGAAGAGTTATTTAATTCGAAAAAGAGAAGTGAAAGGAAAGATCACTCCAGATTGTTCAATTGAAATAGTTAGATTGTGGATTGGGCATTTTCATGGATGTAAAGAAAAACTAAAAAATGCTTTTTATGATATTGCTTTAATTTAAATTTAAAAAAAAAAAACAATAAATAGTTAATGAATCTATTTTGCAATTTTTAATTTTCGAATAGTTCAAACAATCACATCATTCTACTTCCATACATTTTGATTATTGATATGATCCCGGTGGCACTCAGATTGATTATCATCATTATCTTACAATCAAATTAAATTTATAGATTCTCAGCTAGTAAGGGTATCAGTGGATATGTTGCTATGACAGGACAAGTTTTAAATATTGAAAATGCTTATGAGGATCCACGATTCAACAAAGAGATAGATCAGAAGACAGGTTACAGGACCAGGAATATTCTTTGCATGCCAATTTTCATTCGTAAATCGTAAGTTTCAATTCGTTTAACCAATCAACTTTTCTTTTTTTTTTTTTTAACTTTCCATTAATAATTGTTTGCTTCTAACTTGTCGTGAAAGTTTTTTTTTTTTTGGAAAAATTGGAGATTGATTGCTTGTATGGTGAATTTGTTGTTGATAAAGATTCTTTCATGAAGTAATTTATTACAGCAACTAATTTGTTGACACTTTATTCCATTTTCATTTCACTAATAATTCTAATTTTAGTTTCCGATTAATTCAATTTTTTTTTTTTTTTCAAAAGAAATAGTTAAAATTGAACATTAATTTTTGCGATTACAATACAATCTATAGATGAATATGGGAAGCACAGTTGGTAATTTGAATATTTGTTGTATGGATAGTTGGGGAATTTATTCAGGAGTTTTTTTAAGTTTGATAACTGATATTAATGATAGGAAATAATGGTGAAGCTTTGAGGGATCAAATCGATTTAACGAATTGCACTGATCCAGAAGATACTTTATGGTCATTAACATAGTTTTTAATTATAGTGGAGACAGTAGATATGGGAATGGTTATAACATCAAAAAAAACTTATAATTGAATTTGAATACGATTTTTTATTATTTAAGTTAAGTTTGGTAATCACAAGCAATGAACAGCTATGTGAACAAACAGATCAGGATTGGATTTGCAGATATTGCAAATTTTTAACAATATAAGACGGAGAAAGATTTACATATTTCACAATCCTCTAGACAACAATTCCCATGAGCTGTATTAGCAGAGTGGAGGATGAAAGAACAAAGATCATTGTACCAAGATATGAATAAATGATTTATTTGACTGAGAATCTAAATTTCTCTCATAAAAATATTTTGATTATTCTATCGTATTTATAAAATAGTTTTACTAACATAACTCTACTTCAATATATTCAAAGACAATTCACTAATCTCTGACTACTTTACTCTATTTATTTCGTTTTCAAATTTTAATAAAATGAAAGTCATTGCTTTCATTCCGGAAGTTTCTGGACAATTGGATCAAATACAAAGTACATTGTTAATCGATGATTGTAGAGTGATTGGTGTGGTACAAATGATTAACAAAGCGGATGGTCCTTTCACAATGCAAGATCAAAAATCATTTGAAACATTTGCTGTATATTGTGGCCTAGCATTGCAACATGCTAAACTTTATAATCAGATAAGACGTTCCGAACAAGTAACAATTATCATTTTATCAAAATTCCTAATTATATTACTAAAATATCACATATAGTCTGATGCTATTGATTATTAAGCTAAATGTAAATGCAGCAATGTGATAAGAGGAAACAAAATGAACAACTTTTTGTCAATAGCACCGATAATGTTGAAACATATAAATTGTATTTCACTTCATAATTGTGCTGAAAAAAAAAAATGAGCAGTAAATTATAATAAGATGCTCTAGAAATCTTCAGATTCAGAAGGTATTCTATCAATCTTACTGTAAGGAATCTAAGATGCTCTAGAAATCTTCAGATTCAGAAGGTATTCTATCAATCTTACTGTAAGGAATCTAAGATGCTCTAGAAATCTTCAGATTCAGAAGGTATTCTATCAATCTTACTGCACGAAATCTTCATCAAATAGCTAAGAATTTTCTACTCATTCTGTTAAGAATATTTATGCATAAAATTAATCGTAATATATGCAGAAGTATCGGGCAGCATTAGAAGTATTGGCATATCATAGTGTATGCAATAAAGAGGAAGTAAAAAAGTTGAAAAGTGTCAAAATCGATGATGATATCGTGGAACTTGATAGGTTTGTGATTGCTTTGTATTTAACATTCAGCCAGTTTTGATTTCTGTTCGATAATCATTTGCTTATCAACAGGATCTTTAACAATAAGAACAATAGAATTTCCGCTTATCAATTCTCCAAACTATTTTTTCTTAAGCAAGTCTTTAAGCCAGGTGGAATCATTGCAGTTACGCATACACATTTTCTGAAGCTTTGTCATTTGCTATATTTCTCGCTTATTTTTTTTTTGTAAATTTGTTACAAACTTAGAAGATAGAATAGAAAGAAAAGTGAAAATTCTTCAAAAAAAGAATAAGAAGAAGAATAGGAAGAATGAAGAGAAAGTATTGATGACGAGTTTCAAGATGATTTTGCAGTTTCGAATTCAATGGATTTCAATTAACAGAGCTTGAGAAACCGCTTTATGCTGTTTATATGTTTCAAAAATTGTTTAAAGGAAAATTGTAAGTTATCGTTTGTAAATCAATCATGTGTATCATATTATAATGACCATATTATGATTGGATATGAAATAATCGATTATTCTGCATTTGCTAATAATGTTAACTCAGATGAATTATTTATTTATAATTGAAAAAAAAAAAAAAAATGAAATGAAATGGAAAATTTCATACAATTCTATCTAAATTGTCCAGAATAAATCATTATTGATGGAGAATTGTAAATCATTCTTTTGAGAAATTTAATTGATAAAATCGAATGAATTGATAAGACTAAGTATTAAAGTGTTATAATATTTCAGCAATTACAACGAAGATGATTTGATCCGTTTCGTACTTACAGTACGCAAAAATTATCGCCAAGTACTGTATCATAACTGGACGCATGGATGGACTGTAGCGCAAGGCATGTATTGCTTTCTACGAGCCAGTACAATTTTCACGCTAAAAGAAGTGCTTGTTTTGATCATTTTGATATCTTATCAATTGATAAGCGAAAAAAATCAGAATCCAATGAGTATTGTGATAAAAGAGCTATGAAATGTTTCTAGATTATCTTGGAAAGCAGTAAAAATAATATTCTGAGATAATAAATCATCTAGGGAGTTCAGAATGACTACTTCTCAAAACTCTGGATTTGAATTTCACAAATTAACTTTTGAAATAAGCTTTGTTTGCATCATATTATTATCATAGCTTTTCTCACTGTATAATCGAATTTACCAGAAATTTGTGCTCAAAATATCAATTCAAGATTATATCTTTCACGGATAGAATAAACACAAGAGTTAGCTAAATTCTACTGATCATAGAATTATGACATTTCATACAATATCGCTTCTGATATTGAATGTAATCACTGTGATAACAAAAGAAATATATCAACACTCCTAGGAACACTTTACAGTGACATCTTATCTGTTGATTAGTATATGTATTGACGATTCTATCTTGAAAAATTACAATGAAAAAGATTACATCAATTCTCGGTCGCTACGGTAATTTCAATCGGAATTCAAAAATGTAGGAATATTTCAGAAGATGTATTATTCGAATAAGCCTTCATAATATCATCAAAATTTATGAGTAAAATTTTTAAATTTAGAAATCCATCTTCTAAATCAATTTTTTGCATAAATTGATGAAAGAATGAAGAATATTTTTACAGTCTCTTGCACTCTATGTAGCTTGTTTATGCCATGATCTTGATCATCGTGGCAAAAATAATGCATATATGAAATTGATGAGCAGTCCTTTGGCATCAATTTATTCAACATCAGTGATGGAACATCATCATTTCAATCAAACTGTTATTATTTTACAACAGGTTATCATCATCATTTCTTTCCATTCATTGTGTGATAATTTTGATAGAAGAAATGTCATTGCAAGGTCATTGCAATGGTATATTTCAGGTTGGACATAATATTCTGAAATCTTTCTCATCAGAAGAATACAAAGAGATATTGAGTATTATCAAGCATTGTATAATAGCCACTGATTTAGCAGTTTTTATTGATAATAAAAAAAAAATGGAAACAATTCTAGCTGATGACACCTTCAGTTGGGATAATGCAAATCATCGGTAAGTAAGTGAATTGAACACTCAAAAAATTAGGCATTTACAGCTTTTTTTTCTTTTTTTTCTTTTAAATTCGAAGCATTTTTGATACGATAAATTAATAATCTTAAGATTATTTGCAAAACAAACTGAAAGTTATGAAATGCTGAATAAAGATGCAAATATTCTCCGAAAAATCTTGAAAAATCATTCACCCTCATAGTTCAATTTTAGGCTTTTAATGGAAGCTATTTTAATGACTGGCTGCGATTTGATTGCAGCAGTGAAATCATGGCCTGTTCATACAAAAGCTGTAAAAATAATATTCGGAGAGTTTTATGAACAGGTTTGCATTTTGCCTCTACTATCTTCTTCGGATCCACCAATTCAGTGTGAGAATTTAATTTGCTCTTGGATACTTCATAGTTCATAAGCAGAAAAGTTTCATGAGTAAAACTGATCATATTAAGAGATATGATCTGAATGATGATCTAAGAAATAATTTGAAAAACAATCTCCCTAAGTTTTGCACTTTTTTTTTTTTTTTGGTGAACTTCAAACTTGAATATCTTGTCATTCTCTAAAATGCACATCTTTAATTTAAATATAAGGCTAATTAGCAGCGAAGTTTAATGAGAAAAGAAGTAGGATGATGCATTTGATAATAAATCTTAGATGAAATAGCTTAAATCTACAAATTGAACATTCATCGATTCCGAGTTTTATACCTGATGATTAGTCAATCTCTGATGTTTGCCAAACAGTTCACTAATCTGAAATGAAAATTCATTTATTAAATCAGGGAGATGCGGAGCGGATAAATGGACAAGAACCGATTGCAATGATGGATCGAGAGAAGGTAGACGAATTGCCACAGATGCAAGTGACTTTCATGAAATACATTTGCGTCCCGTGTTATGAGTTAATCGTTGCGACAATTCCTGATTCTCAACAATTGCTTGATCGTTGTTTGTGAGTATTTCCAGGCACTCTTTCATTATCATTCTCAAACAAATCATCATCTTTTCGTTGACAAGCAGAAATTCTCGAAGTGAAAACAATCAATTAGTAGAAAAGAACAGTGATATCACTGATAATACAATGGTATTTTAGGTACAACATGAAGAAATGGCAAGAATTGGCTGATGAACAAAACACAGAGGAAATTAAGGAAGACTAAACTAACCGATCTTGCAAAATATTTGTATAATTGTTGAGGTCCAAAGATGTTAGCTGCTTCCAGAAAATACCAGAAACTTTTACCGTAATGGAAATCAATGTTTCGTTAACAATTGCTCCATCTTGGTCATAGGTCAAGATGAGGATGCATAATGAACAAACAAACGTTCATTTCCAAATATACTAACTGTAACAAGTTCTTAACGATGAATAAAGATCATACTGTCCAAATCTACTTTATATATGTTACATTTATGAATATATATTTATAAGTTCCAAATCTAATTTATTTATGTTACATATGTGAATATATATTTATACGTTTGTGAAATATGCTTAATTGATAATTTCATGATGATAAATCATCAATCAATCAATCAATCAATCAATCCATAAATTATAGACAAGCTGAATTCTTGGAATGAAACAGCGGCAACAACAACAACAATATACTAATACTGTTAATTGTAACATTGATAAAAGATTTAAATTAACATACATTGGGTTTCACACTTAATGGAAATTAATTTTTAAGTGCTCTACCCGTCGATATGGATTAACAAAATAATGCATACCAAAGAGTGCTAAAAGATGAAACAAAAGCCTAACATCTCAAACTATATCATTTCTCTTCAAGAAAGTTGTAAATATTGAATATTAAACAGGAACAGAAAATCTGATAATATCATTATCAGCATCGTATAGATGATAAGGGATCAAAAAAAAAAAAAAAAATAAGGCCCAATATAAAAATAACGGATGAAATATTATCTCTCTTCGTTTCGTCAGCTTACTTCATCAAGCAATTCATTTCTCCTTTTATCTAATTGCAGAATTGAAACTGACATCTTACTTATCTAATTTGAAAGTAATTGGTATTGCTCACATATGGCAAATGTTTAATTATTTAATTTGATCGATTAGCAGATTAAATTTCCAAATAATTCTTCCCATTATGCTTATAAATTAAATTGTGGTTAACATATTCGAATATATTACTGCTGATAAGCCTCTTCTGATAACTTAAATTCGATTTCTCTACGAACTCATCAAAGATGTGAGGAGTTGAACGAAGAGAGATGATCTGATCATATCACATTAAACAAATTACAAATGAAGAAGAGAAAAGCATCATCAAACATTGCCATGTTCTGAAAAAAAAAAAAAAAAAAAAAAAAAAAAAAAAAGAAAAAAAAATGAAATTTAAAAACTTCCACGAATCTCACTGTTAAAAGCATAAAGTTTATTTGCTACTCTAGCCAATTCTCTTCTCACACATTACATGGAGTAGTTTGATGATGAGATAAACAATCACACGGATGAATAAATGACTTTATAAATAAATGAGCACAGAGCTCCCAGTAAAATACAGACAAATCAGATCTGATGATTCATCTGATCAGATGAATTCAATGTAGAAAATACACAATTTGTGAAGATGAAGTTACAGATGAAGGATTCATTTCACTTCTCTGAAATGATATGTTGTTTTAACTTATCGATCAATGCACTGGCGCAACTGTCCTTAACCTACTTTCCTTCTCGAGCTGTTTCCGCTCACGTTCAATTTTCGATTTAATAGCTTTGATCTTTTTCTTGATTACAGCACGATCAGAATGATTCTGAATACCCATTGCCTGAAATAGAAAAAAATTTTGCGAGAAAAATTCTATATTCTGAAAATCATGTAATCCTGTACGTAATCAAAGTTAAATCTTCAAAATTTGTCATTTCAGAAGAAAGCATAATTATCAGCACATTTCATCAGAAAATGTCAACAAACATGACTTCTCTTATTATTTTCGATGTTCTTTCCACATGTAAATGCTAATTATTAATTTTTTTAACGACTTCCATAAAAACTTCATTATGTAAAATTACTTTATTTTGAAAAATCTTGTTTCATAAAAAAAAAGAACTGCCAGCTATTTCTTAAATATTTTTGTGAAATTAAATCCTAATCAAAAGTAATAAGCAGAAAGCTGCAGCATTAATTATCACCATAAGAATGGTTACAGCGAGAAATAATCTATTTTTGATAGTAATAAACAATTTTAAAATTGCCGTCTCTGATATTTCTTGGAAAAATAGAGTATTTCAAAAACAAATATCTTTAATTTACATTATTCCTTCAATTTAGGTTGGAAATTATCAAAAAACTTTTAATAATTTACGAACAATATCAGCAACTTTCAATTTAAATTATATTTAAATCAAACCTTCGTTATCAATTAAAACTGCAAATAATAATAGTTTTTCGATTTTAATTAAAAAATATTTCCATGGTTACAGCAAGAAAAATCCATGCTTGAAAATTGAAATCAAATGTTTACGAAAAAACCTCAATATGAATCGTACTAAATCTGAAGATTTAAAATATTGAAATCTTTGCTCACTTAGAGATAAAATGATATCAACTTCAGAAATTTAAAAGGAAATGAAGAAGTCTAAATAAAATAATCTCGATAGCACAATTTATTTCAAATTACATCAAAATTCCTTCATAAAAGTTGGTGCTTGAAAATACTGAGTTATTCATAAAATTCGATCATAGTACCATTTATTATTTTATTCATATATATCAGAATTTTATAGTAGTGATGGGAGAATTTATTCTACGTGTTTGTTTTATAGAAAATCACAACTTTTCCAAATGGATTTTGGATCGAAAGTCAAAAAATTTACCAGTATTGCAGTATCGCAATGCATAATATGGTAAATTTCATAACAATTTTAACTTTATGAGCAATAATGATTTTTAATTAAATTTTCCCAGAGATGATTTATTGGTGTTGAAAATTTTAATTTTAATAGTAAGTAGAGGAATTTATTTTTCTTAATTTTTCATGAAGTTTTATATTATAAAAATTCAATTTCAAGATATGTATCTTGGATTTCACATTTTTTCTTTAATATTCAATGTTCTTCATTTTACAACAATTTGATGTAAGAGAGATGCAAAAGTTTTAAATATTATTGACAACTTTAAATACTATTGAGAAAACGGCACTATTTTTAGCATGATTAATAGCAGTTACAAACGAAATATCATCCATCCAGATAAAAATGAACCGCATCATTTACCATCAAGACCTACATAATTCTTTACATTTTTGTGAAATTGATGTCATCTCATTTCTAGTGGCAGAGAGACTAGGATTTTCTAATTTCAGTTTGCGGAATCATGATTTTTCCAACACAATGATCATATCTTTTCAAATTACGATCACTTAAGTGATTTTTTTAATCCATCAAATGAACAAATAGTTGACTTAAAATGGCTAGCGAATACATTTAAAAAAAAAGAATTCCTAAAAATATAATAAAATATGAAGATAAATGTAGGAAAATTTCAAAATATAAAAAACATGGAAAATATATGTCAGACAAAGATGAAATTTTGAAAATATAAAGAAAACTTAATAAATTTAAAAATTAAAATGTTTCGGATTTTTTATTCATTTTTCAGTATTATAGTGAATTTTACTAGAAATCGTTCTTGCGAATTTGATGGATCATCACTGAATTGATCGCAGCAATTTCATAATCTTGATAAATTGATATTTTTTTCCTTGATATTACCAGGATGGCACCATCCTGTTAGTATCAAAGAAAGAAAATCAATTTGTCAAAATCATACAGAATAAAACAAACACTATTTATAACTTATTTTGGATTGAAGTTGAAAATGAAGTATGTAATTTCAAAACTATTATGCATGTCAAAAATATATTATTTCAAAATGTAGGAACGAAATTAGTATCTGAAGATGGATCTGTATAACAGTTGCAAATATTATTATGCTTAAGCTTGAGTAAAACAGAATGAAAAGGAGACGAGAGATTTAAATTTTGATATATTTCTTGTGAAATGGCTGGATATTACTTTCATTACGAACATTTTCTTTTCTTTAGTCGAGAAAGTCTAGTTTCCTCACTGAAATCATGAATTAGTATTTTACCTTCAATTTGTTTCCATCCAAATCTAGGAACTTGGTACCATTGACCTGATTAACAGTAAATTCAGGAATGTACTTGTCCAAACCCATTTGAATTAATAACTGACAAACATCATCGCATGTCCAATGTAATACCTGGAGCCCCTTAAGATTTATCAAATTTCATTGTATACATACTTGATTTCCTTATTCAGCATTACTATTTTCATATTACTGTGAAGCATGAACTTGTGAAACCTAACTTTCTTTTATTCTTTACACTTTAGAGAAATCTACTGACAGTGTTAATGTTAATATATTCGTAAAGGCGTTAAAATTCTGGATCTATTCATTTTAATTTTCTTTTTCAATTTTCTCTCTGCAAATTTTTATAAGCAATTGATTCTATGACATCTTTTTATTGTAATAACTGAAAAAGAAATATAAATCAAAAAAGAATTCTACTTTTCAATCTAAATATAATTTGATTTGTAATATAAATACAAATGCAAATTTACCTGAATGGACTGAAAAGTATCGCGCCAGAATTCATGTTCCGCTGAAACTAAAATTCTGATTTAATTTCACCTGTCAGAGATCTATATAACCTTTCTCTTTCATACCATCATTTCATTCATTTTTTATCAATTTGACTAGAACTAATACTGATTTGTACAATTCACTTTTCGGAAGCTTCTTTTATGAAATTTTTTTTTCTTTTCTTTTACGAGAAAAAAAGAAAAAATTAAAAAATTTGTAAAGTAATTTTATAGTTTTATTTACAATAGTGATTTAAAGATTAATGATGGGTTCGACCCAAACAATGGACTACCAAAAAATTATATCTTTATATTTTAGTCCATTTATTTGATTAGTAAATTATATCTCAATTCGCATTTTAATTCATTTCTTTGTCGAAAAATATTGAATTACTTGTAATATAACGTCTCCTTAGCGGGAATAATATTCTGCGATGAGCGAATTTATGAAGTACAGCCGGACTAGCTGGTTCCGAGATTCGTGGTATCGGGCTATCATGCGATGATTTCTGATCATCGGATGCATCATCAGCAACACTTTCACAGGCACTTTCTGTACCATTAATACGACGATATGCTGATGTTGAAGCTGATTTACTCGGCTGGAATGTTCAAATTATTCAAAGAAGGATATGATGCAAATATGAGATGGAAAGATATAAAAATGACTTTCTCGACATCTTTTTTCTTGTCAATCCATTTTTTTTTTTTCCTATCAATAATCATTAACAGAGCACTTTATACCTAAGATCTGAAACAAGAAGTATGAGAAATATTACCAAACTAGACGTCTTCATAGCAAGAATTTTGGTGGATTTTATCGAATCATGATCCATTGGACCTGTAGGTTTATATGCTAAAGCGGGACTGACATCTCGAGCTGCTAATTGCTCTTTCAGCTCCGACAATTCACCTTCCATCACAGTCGTACGTCTGAAATGACTTTTCGGCTCACTTACACATTTCTTGGCAGATATGAGTATAAAGCACATTTTACATTTGACCTCTGTATACGACTATTGTTTAACCTCACCAAAGTGATAAAAGAAAAAAAAAATACTTAGGAAAGATATGAATATACCTTTGTGCCATCTCATCCAATCTTCTTTCCAGTTCTTCGATCCGTTCCTTCAGCTGGCTCACCAGCGCACTATAGTGAGCATCCTTCTGGCGCAATTGGTCCACATGAGCTTCTTCACGTTCCAACAGTTCTTTTTCTCTGTAAATTGAAATTAAATAAGATAAATGTGGATAATATCGCCAATCATCCCAAAAATTATTACATATTGAATGAAATTTCTGGAACTTATTGGAATGTAACTTTTCTTACGATGAACTAGATTCATGTCTTACTTGCACTATCTTCACAACTTTTTTTTCACTATTGGAGTTTCATATTTTGATGTTGTGCACTCAGCAACAACTTATAGAGTTGAAAATATGGGTTAATAATTGTTTACATCGAATTTATGAACCATTAAATCACAACCAACCTTTCCTGGTAACTACGTAACAGTTGATTTGCTTGTTCATATTTACTCTCAAGCATGGCATAGTGAGCCCTTGAACTTTCCAGAATCTCCTTCATTTGATCAGCCTTCTTCTGTGATTCAGTAAGCTCCAGTTCAAGATCATCGATGCGTTTCTGTAGCATCAAATATTTCATAATGTATAACCTTGTTTGATCGCAAGAAATAATAAGCATACCTTTATCACATATTATTAAAACTATGTCGTCAGCATGGAATACGAGTTAGGAAAATCGATACCCTTATTTTCCGTTCTTCCTTCAAGATTGGTTCTTCGCTATCATCACTATCGCCCTGATCCTCTTCCAACTCTTCCGCTTCTCGGAATCGATCTGCCTCCAAAGATTGCCTAATGAGCTGAGCAACTTCGCTCTCCTCCAAATTTTCTTCTCGACCTATTGTAAAGACTACCTGAAACAATAATCATCCCAAACGCATCCATTAAAATAGGATATCACTAAGTAAAATAGCATGGAACATAAAAAAATGCTGACCTCGCTTCCGGTAGCTCGTAGAGTTTCAGCAGCGAAGATCTGGCTCACACCTACCAGACTAACTCCGTCGACACTTACAATCTGATCGCAAACTCGGATTTGGCCGTTACGATGAACCGCTCCACCAGGCGTTATACTCTTTACGAATATTCCCAACTTTTCTAAACCGGAATCAGCACCAACTCCCATACCAATGATGGAAACCTGCATAGAAAAATCTGATAAAATATGTGCCAACATAAAATTAATACAAATTCCAACCTGAAAAAATTCACCGACAATTATCATACCCCTAGTCCTTCAGCGCCTTTCTTCAAATGTACATCGAATATTTGCATCTTATCTAGACGTCGTTCGAGTTCGTACTCAGCGCATGAAGCTACTGGATCAATCTCATCATTCCGACGGTCATAATCCATGATACTATGCGTTGAGAAAACCTAAAACTCATCATGAATGTTTGAATACATAAAAAAAATATTCGCATATCAATCCATATCACTTATTCGTTCCCATTACTATATTAACGAAATATGAAATTCTTTATTTTCAGAACTTTCCATAAATTCGATTGCTTCAAAAGCAAATGCTAGCCTTAATTGGGGCAGTACTGAAAGAGACTTTTCGTCCCGCAACATCAAATTCAGGTGAAAGCCCTCGTATCACCTCTGTAACGCCCGGTAAATCGCCATTTGAATCAGTCCTCGTACCAGAAGAGCATTCTTCCAGTAGTAGATTAAAGCCAGTTGTGTTCTCGATATCAATGCCATTTCCCTGTAGCTGATTATCATCATCACTCTCCGGCTTACGACTTTTCACGAGCGCATATGTAGTGTGTTTCACTGTCTGTTCCTAAAAAGTGTTTTCGATAGTATACATCAAAATGTATCCATTAAATATCCATTATTAATTACGAATGTATTTGCTTCAAAGTTGATTTAAAATTACACTAATATATATAGTTTATGTAGAGAATTCATTGAAAAGTGATACTGATATTCAAGTTTACTGAATTTGAAGAATCAGCTAATATATTCGATTCAGATTTTGATTTTGATTCCGATAAAATTGAAGAAAACACAAATTATTAAATTATTAATTAATGAATAAGCAAATGTAATTCTTTTTTCTCATAAAGATTTTATACAACAATCATCTTTAACTTTCACAAGCGTTTTTATGTCATGTCATAAATCCGCAGCTAGCAAGTAAACATTAACATTAGTAAACATGGTTATACGTCAGCTCAAAAGTTTAAATGCTGGTGAAACCTATTAAAAAAAAAAAATAAAAAAAACTAGATATTGACAGACGAATAGATTCAATTTTATCAATTCATTAATTCAATTTTTTTTTTTTTTACCAATAAGCAAATCTTTCCATCTGATTTGTTTACCAAATAGTATTAAAAGCAAATAGCTATTTTATCACCTTATCATTTTCATCCTGTGCTACTGCACAAATTGCATCAGCATTTTCAATGCTATCATTATCAGAAGTCCCATTCACAGCTAGGCCTTCCAGTCCACCGAATCGTCGTTTATAGAATGAAGGATCACGCCAATAAGGTTCATAATTGGTCTTCTTGGTAATTATTGAATCCAATGCAGACATTGGAGAACTGTAACGCAATATTTAAAGTGAGGAAATCATAAATAAGAGCGATAGAAAACCAAATTCTAGAAAATAAATAAGTAATAAATTAAAAGAAGGAATTAGTTGGATGATTTGTTTTACCTCAAAGAGTCAACCCCGTTAATTCTTGTAGGTAGAACAGAATGTGTTGTAGATAAACGATCCAAATCAGATACTAATTCCGAAAAGTTGTGCTTTACCTGAAATTTACCTTTAAATAAATAGTAGTTGTAATAGTAGATGTAATAATAATAATAATGATAATAATAATAATAGTAGCAGCAAAAAGCTAATTACAAGGTTATTTCATTTTTGAAAGAACAAAAGCGTTAGGAACGAATTATTATCTGATTATCATATCATATCTGAGACTTATCATATCTGAGGCAATATAAGTGAAGTATAGTGAAAGTATTGAAGGGTCAATTTATGATCAAAGCCAAAATGCAGTTGCATTAGTGGCGAGAAGAGAGGATGAAGTGCCTGTGGAGATCATTAGTTTTTATATGAATTGAAATAGCAAAGAGAGGATGGCAATTTCGATTGCATATTCCTACTGGGAAGAATCAATAGTCAATCCTTCGTTATAGTTGCCCAAAAGTGAAAAAAAAAAGGGAAGCTCATCAAAAACTTGCTATCAATCAATGTCTATACAAGCTATGATATAAACACCTGTTTCTTGCTTAACAAATCTGGAAGAATAATTCTCTATCATATTTGAGCAAAATTAACCGACAGCTAATTTTGAAAACATAAAAATGTGTGCAACCTGGTAAATATGGAGCTTTTCTGAATTCCCTTTTTCAATCTGCTTAGGTGTAGAGTAATCAGTGTCACAGAAATCGTATTTCAGATTAATATCAGCACATGTAATCTTAACGCATGCCATTTCAAAGTAATGTCCACAAAGTTTAAAGTTTTTTTATTAATAGATTCAGATTAGAATAGAATTTATTAATAGAAAACACTCCATAAGCTGACTGAGGAGGATTAATGATAAAACAATTAGATTAATAGAGCAATTTGTCAGGGAGAAATAAGGTCAACTGTATAGTGAATGAATTCAACAATCGTTTCTACTGTTTCGATTCATCTCACTATTATCATTGAAGAAATTAATTAATTATGGTCAAATAATGAGGAATGAAAAATTTCTTCTATTCCCTATTTTCACCTCATGATATTTGATCTTCTTTCCCGAAACAGAAAATAGAGATTGATATTCAAGGAGTGATCCTGAATGAAATGGCAATGATTCAATGACATATTCCAATCAATTTAAGTAAAATGAGAATTCATCCAATCAAAGTTCTCCTTCATGCACTTCATTAGGATCTATACAACTTAGAAAGTTACTACATGAACTTATCCTTAGCACAGATACCATCTGCTCATATTGGCACAAGAAGTAAAGATTTCTGGCTGATGAAAATATGGCCAATTTTTATTACTTAAAAAACTATCATTTACATTTTAACAGTGCAACTCGCTAAAAAAATTTTGGAAAATTCGGATAATTTTGCGACTTTTTTTATTTAAATTTTTTTAAACTTCTTTATTCCGTTTTCAACATTTTCAAATATTTAAAAAAACACAACCATTCATAAACTATCATTAATTTCGGATTGCATCAATAAGAAAGAATGTTTATATGTTTCATTTACAAATATTCAAATATTTAATGTGATGAACAAAGAGTATAACCTGCGATAATGGTGATGTTGGACATTGAACGCTTGGTTTCGGCGGTAAAGGTGGAGGTGGTGGCCGAGACATTCGAGGTGAAAAATAGTAAGGTGATTGTTCACCTCGTTCCAATTGTTCGAACAGCGCCTTGGTATGCGTGAACCTGGATCGTGCATCTTCGCATAAATCCAATTCTAACGGTAATACTGACATTTTTGGATAATTCGATAACGTAGCCGTCGTTGTTTGGACAATTATAACAAAATTCAGCTGACTGGTTGAAAGTTATCGCCAAACTTTTGTTAAAAATGCTGAAACTTAGATTGAAAATGATAAAATGGAACAGAATGGAAAACAATAATATGATAAATATCAATGATAAAAATTTAGTGATAGAGTAGAGTGATGATGATGATGATGATTGTAATAGTGATAGTAATAGTCCAAGGCAGTTGGTAATGAGAATTAAATTTTGAGAACAAACTGTCGTCGATGTACACTGATTGTTGTTGCTGATGCCGAGAAGATTGTAGCAAGGATGTGTTAAAAGGAACATATTTGGGAGAAAGAAGGGGAGGGTGAAATTTTAGGTCAAGAATGATGATGACAAGTGTGTGAAGAACGACAGCATTAGCAATTTATAGAGTTGTTGCGGTACGGATACGGATATTGGTTGGAGTAAAAGGAATTTCAGATAAATAAGACAAACCATGACACCAAATAAAAGTAATGCAGGTTGACTTGATGACCTCTTTCATTACTTACATTTATACATTATAATAATATTTTATGAGAGAGAGAGAGAGAGAGAGAATTTCTGAGAGGATATAGAAAATATAAATATTAATTCTCTTTTGATCCTTTCACTTGTTACATCAGAAGAATGAATGATCAACTACTTTATAATTATAGAATGGTTTCAAAGAAAAATTCAACGAATTAAAAAGTAAAATAATTACCCCCCAAAAAAAAAACACGAAGAAAATAGCAATTCCAGATCGAAAAATTCAAAATTAAGTCGTTCTTATCTTCGAATTTTTTTTTCGCCAAATCGAAATTTTATTCATTCGTTTCTATTGCATGAGACATCTAAAAAATAAACAAAATTAATAAATAAATAAATAAAATTTATCTGCAGCATTTCAGTTAGATAAATGAAAAATATTTCATTCTCTTTTCTCTGTTTCTCTTCATATGATTAACTATATAGACCATAAATTATTGCGGGCAAATATGATGAATTAGAAGAGTGATGAAAAGTGACCTAATGATCAACAAATCATTTCAGAGATAGGCTGCCTTTAGTTTGATAAAAGTGATAAGAATGATATTTTTGTTTGGTAACTTATCGTAAACATGTAAGATACTATTAAGCGCAAATGCAAATATTGCAACATTATCATCTCTGATAATTTAAGAATAAACTATTACATGTAAAGTGTGCAAAATTTCTCAAATAATTTTTTTAATTCATTTCTCACATTTTTTTACGAGTTGTTTTTTAAAATTTCTAAATATCTCTACATTGCGTTTCGAAAACAAAGGGTCATTTGAACGACTGAAGGGTAGGTTGCTAATCATTTCATTGTTCTACGAACAAAAGAAAGACAGATGCAAAAATAATCAATTTGTTTTGTGAGATATTTGTTTGGTGAAGCCGTTAAAGCCGATAACCAACTGACCCCCTAATTGTTATAGTTCAAAATTGTGTTATCATTTCGATTACGATTTTAAAGTAAAAATAATCGTTCTAAAGCATATAATAAATAAAGCATGTTCATAAGTGAAAGAAACTGGAAAAAGTTTGAATGAGAAAATAGACATTTCAATTTCGAACAAAGTTTAAGAGAAGATTTTAGAAAGAATAATACAGTACTAATGAAGAATACTACCGCGTTATCTGAGTTCAAAAATCGATTAGTGGAGATAAAGGTACGAAGAAGAGAGAAGGCAAACTAAAGATACTGAAAAGATTTACTTTATCTGAGATTTCGATACCAGAGAACGAAAATATCCCGAGATAAATGACCCAAAAAGATTGAGCAAAGGAATGTTAGAAGATAATATGATAATATATTTCATTGTAAATGCTTGTTCATTTATAATGGATGACATGATATCCTGTTTGATAACAACTTATCGATAAAAAAAGTTGTTGAGGAACAATTTCAGCAATACTGCAACAATGGAATTATTCATCAATCAACGAAATGTAAGAAGAAAAAAAAAAAAAAAAGAATTGAAAATTTGTTGTTGCTTAGTGAACACTAAGAGGTCAATGAATTTTAACCTTGGGTTAAACATTTAATTTCTAAGAAAAATTCAAAAGTTCAATTTTTGGTTCAAAAGTAACATGTACTACACAGAATGTTTCGATGAAATAAAATAACAAAATTAGCTTGTAAATACAACTCATTCAAAATTAATTCTAATCAATAATGTCTCAAATTGAATCTTTTCTATTCAATCAACAAATAAATACTGGAAGCACAAAGGAAAATAAGCAACACTACTGGAAGAAAAGAAATAACAGAAGGGGGGGGGTCAAAGGTTAAAGGGATGAAAAAAAATGGTTCCAGAAAATGACATTTATTTTGAAATATGAAATATTTTTTCGCAAGAAGTATTACACGAAAATAATAACAGAAACAGTATTATACTATTTTTTTCTTTTTTTAAAACTAAACAGATCCATTCAGATCTCGATTTCGATCTCGATCTCGATTTTTATCCTCATCCAAATGCGAACAATCAATCATCATTGCCATCTTGCAAATTTTATTTTATTTAAATTGAAGTGAGCCTCTCTGCATGTTACCAGTATATCACAAAGATATAATTTATTATTCTCTTTCGCTACTGTGTATGCGTGTTTCTGTACATGTATCGTATGTATGTGTAAGTGTGTGTAATTGTATGTATGTATGTGTATGTGAGTGTATTTGTATGTATGTATGTGTATGTGAGTGTATTTGTATGTATGTATGTGTATGTGTGTGTATTTCTTTGTACTACAAATCGCACCATGCTGTACCGGATCTCGTGAATAAGGCTGCGAAATTCTTTAAATTATATGTCAACTTCTGTTAATTTTGGTGATTTTAGTTGGTTCAATAGTACAGGGGGGGGATTTTCTTGATTTTTATCTTACTGTAAATACTCAGAGCATTTCACAATTGCTGCAATGAAAATGGCTCAAAAATGGGAAAATGGAATGAATGCATACGACAATCTCACAAAAAAAAAAAAAAAGAAAAAAAGTCATCGATGGAATTCTTTTTTCTACAGCAATAAGATTATTAGAGTCTACTTTTGTAAGAATTCCAAAATATTTAATTTATCATAGTTTGACATAGTTATAGATGAAAAGCTTGGTCAAAAGAGTGATTGGGGAATTTGATTAACAGCACTTCTTTACCCATTATTCAATTGCTAACGAAATTACGGGGAATTGATCAGGAGTAAATTCTTACCTATTATTCAAGCTTCTCGAAATTCCAATAACGAAAATTTTTCTGCTCAAAACATAATTTTAACTTATTCTCATCTATTGAAATGATGAAAAAAAAAAAAAAACGACTAGAAGACAAAAGACGACGACAGCCTATCAAATCTGTAAAATGACAAGCTATAAGAAGTGATGATAGATGGTAGTATTGCATTTCGACATGTGCATTATGCCTTATGTCATAGGCTATGGAGTAGTTAAAAGATATGAAATAATTCAATCTCTGCAAGCTAAACTAACAGCCATTGGAAAAGAGTTAGGCTAGGCTATGTTAGCATTGGCCAAGATGGCCATATAACTATTATTAGTAAAGACCAATGCTACATTCAATCAATCCTAATGTCTTAATTCTCGACGAGTAGAGCCTGTCAAAGATTTGTGACTTAGCCAGATCAGCTGCTGGAAATTAGATTGACAAAGAGAAAAAGTATTGGAAAGAATGGAATTGAGAGAGAAGTAACAATGATAAATTGTAAAAATAAACGAATAAAATAAATAAATGAACAGCTTGAACTTATGATAGAATAAGCAAGCACTAAAAGCGGACAATCAATCCTACACAACTAACCTCCTACTATTTCCAAATTGCTCTTCTCTGATCGATTTGTACACTCTGCGTACTACTCAGATAATAAATATTCTTCGCATATTCAACCAATGCTAATTTGCTATCATAATAACTAATAAATTTTTAATTTTTGCAAAATTATAAGATAATAAGCCTTTCAGTCTTCATATATCGGCCAAAAATTTTGAAATTCTCAACAACAACAACAACAACAAAATGTTGACCTAATTTTTCATCTAAAAATATTTCAAAAGTTGTAATAATCTCAAGCTAATAATGTTCAACTAATCTTTAAGCAGATAATAACAGAAAAAGAGATTAAAATCATTGTTATTATTATAATAATACAAATGAAATGAGATCTTGTTTTCAACACAAACAAAATGAATGAAAACTCGAATTGCTTTGTGTGGAAAGCGAGATGATGAATTGTGAAATTTTGAAAGACAATTTTAAATTCTTTTAATCAAAATTGTAGTTAGAAGTTAAGTCACGTAAAGTCATCCAATTATACATGTTAAGATTCGATATATGTGATCCACGTTGATGATTTTTTTTAACTACACCATTGTAATGGATAAAATTTCTACACCTCTGCGATAAATAAATTGTGATTTAATCTCCTTCCGGCTATAATCTGATATATTTATACATTCATGATATCCTTCTCCTTTCCCCCGCTCCGCCTTTATACCGAGAGATGAGCTATCACCAAACACTGAATTAAATGAATGATCAGATATCTCCAGTAATTTCCAATTTTGCAAAGACAAGTTTTAATTAGGGAGGGATTTCCTGAGAACTTTTTCCATTGGAAAATAATTTGCTCCTATTTCCGTGTTTCGAGATAGAGATACTCCATCTATCCATCCATCTATCATGCTGAATGAAAAATTTTCGAATTTCTAAAATGTGGTCAATTTTTCGTACGAACATTACTGACTTATGAACTATTCTTTCTTTATTTCTATTGCCATTTGATGTAATGTTCATTGATATCAATAGATCAATTAATTGTATGTCATATAACAAAACAAAATGCTCCGATCAAAATCTTCGTGCTCCAATCAAAATCTTCGCTCTTCACTTTTTGTCGCCCCATAAATATTATTTCAGCAGAAAATGTTTTTTGTTTTGCAGAGAAAATTGACTGCTTTCTTGATTTAATATATTAGCAAAAGGTAAGATAATATGTCAAGATAATAAACATAGAAAGCAACTGAGATCAGTAATATAATACACATCAAATGCATTTACAGCATCCTTATCTACAGCTGTTCTCTAGAAATAATGATAAACATCATAAAATTTGCAAAAATTGTCAGATTAAATGTTGCTATATTGAATAAATATAAAATTGTTCTTTAAATTTTCATATTTATAATCGACAAATTTTTTTTTTTTTTTTCTTCTTTTCTACTTGTAGGTAAATTATGTTTTCTAGTAACACTTCAAAGCTCACAATTTTTTGTTTAATGCCAAAAAGATCTAATACATTAGGATGCAATTCTTCAAAATAATCTGCTTTTGAAATTGTACTATTCATTTTCGAATGAAATATGCATTTAAATATAAAATGTCTATTAAATTTTAAATTGATTTTATTTCAGCACAATCAGAGAGGAAGTCATTGCGTAGCAAAGTTTTTATGTTGATTACAATTTTTTTCGCAGGTTGATCAGCTAAACTGAATGAACAAATTACTCAACAGCAAAACGAACCAGCTGAAGAAATGAAAAAAAGAATTAAAAAAAGAGGAACTGATGAAGGAGAAATCGAGGAAACTAGATTTATTGCATCCATAACATGGAATGACAGAATAAAAAAGTCTATTTCTCTATGAAATATAAATATATCTCTTCCTTTTTCTCTTCTTCCGGGATAAAAATTCTATATAATTCTACGATTCTAGGTTAATTTAATTTCCATTCTGTAGTTCCACCTTGACAATTTATTTTCATCAACAAGCTTAACTTAACAGGACTTTGCAATGAGGAAAAGGTTTGGAAAAAAAAAAAAAAAAACTTGTATTTTTACCGTAATCCTTTGACCTAATGTGCTATAAATTTATGAAAACAATTGTTTGTAAAGAAAAGAGATCATTAGAACCATAAAAGATTCCATTTCTCAGAAATGCAAAGAAAAAAAAAAAAAAAAAGATAACCAAAAAGTTTTTATCGATAAAAAGCAAAAGTAATAAGCCATAATGCAAGCATATCACAAGGTACATGCGAAAAAGTTTCGTGTCATATGATATAGGTAGTACTACGACAATTAGTAAATTAAATAAGATTTTTTCTTCAGAGAGCAAGAAAGAGAGAGAAAGAAAAAAAAAAAAGGATTAGAATAATTTTCTACTTCAGCATTTTTAAAGAAAATCGTTTTATGAGTAAAACTTGCTTTGATTTTCTTATTAAATATAAAAATATACAAGATTTCAAGTTTGTATCTAACATCTAGTTTTTTTTTTTTTGGCTAATTCTGAAAGATTGATTTAATTCTAGGCATGAGCTAGGCTGTTACTGAGGAAATGCAGCATAAAGAAAGTGATGGAATGTTTAGTTTCTGCATGAATCTCCTCATAGTGCAAGGTAAGATATAAATTGAATTAACATTAATACTCATTTGCATAAAATGAGATTCTCTACGATCTTCTATCTATCTATCTATATAGATAAAAGTGTAAATGTTCGTTGTTCATTTTCACACAACATTTCAAAGTTCTTTCCGATTGATTTGAAATTTTAATCCAACATTACATTTGAACAGGCGCGTATTTTTAAATTTCAGCTAAATAATCAATAAACATGAATTGGAATGTGACAGGATGAGAGAGGGATAAATAAATTGAAAGTACAAGACAAGTTTTACACGTGACTAATTATCACATTACAAACTTAATAGAAGATCTCAATTTATATTAACATTACTTACGCACGTGGATGAGTCAGAATCCACTTTCTGAATCTACTTTCCAAATGACACATAGAAGATTTTGTCACATTGTCGATAAATGATGATCATCTGATTTAATCACAGCTAGAAGTAAATTGTAAATATTAGACGAAACAGAGATGAAATATTCAAAAAAAAAAAAAAAAAAAAAAAAAAAAAATCCAGAAAAGTTATTCGATTCAATCTGATGCACTTGTTGCTAGAAGTCATCCAATTTTGGATTATAGAATTATTTTGTTGAAGTATTCTTCAACAAAGCGATTCTATATAATCCAATATTTTTCGGAAAATTTCAAAAATGTGAATAATTTATCAAAGTATATGATTAAGTGAATAAAATAAAACATCTAGGAAGTATTACGATAATTTGTCAAAATTTGCATAATATTTCATTTGTGCTATTTCCACTTGTTTATCGATCAAAATGACTGATGAAATTGTGAACTTTTCCGATTGATTGAAATCATTTCAAATTGTTTATTAGTCTAAACATTTCCTTTTCCCATGGAATTCTCTTCAAATGCAATTCTTGTTAAATATTCGAATTTTTCAACACTGATCAATAATTGAATTAAGTAAATAGTTTCGGAATTGTATCATAAACATCAGGAAGTATAATATATCAAATGGTGAGATGATTTTCAATTTTTTTTTTTTTTTTCACTTCACTCTCCCCACTATTTGTTCCATTTTCAATTTTTGTTTATTATTTATACTAAATCAATGATAAGATGATCAAATGTTGAAGTATGTCAAAGATTTCAATCAATTCTCCATTTGAAAAAAAAAAACAAAAAAAAAAAAGAAAATGAAATTCCAAGAGGAAGAGCGGTGAAGCCGAAAAAAATTTCACTAAAGTATTAAAATGTCACGTGATCAGCATGATATGTGACGTGTAAATGATTATTTTTGATATATTTGTGCAAAATCAATCATTCTTCGCTTTGAAAATATCGAATATTTTGAATACTTGATATTTACTTATGAAAGTTAAAGAACAAGCGAACTTCGAAAATTAGGTTGCAAATTTTTAAGTGCTTTTGCGACTAGAATTATTTATGTAATTTGATAAGAGATATCACATATCAGTAGTGTTTGAACTAAATAGAAAGACATCGAATTCCTACATTCTAAACTTGCAAAAATTACTAATGTACAGGAATTCCCGTATTCTCGAACTTCTCCAAACTTCGACACCTGCACCACGAAATTCCCACCGAAAGTACACCGCTACCTGCAACACCCAAATTACGTCACACTGCACATTATCGAAGTGTCGCGCTGCATCTTGCACATTGGCCGAATGCCAAAGTCTTAGCTTCTTCAATTCGTCGTTGAAAGGGTTGTGATGTTGTTGTTATTGGATATTGTAGAAGGAGGAGTAGAGCAGCGTGATAGCAATTACTATCAGTAGCGCTAGCGGAGCTGCAATGATGGTAGCAAAAGCTGCATTATTGATTAGTGACATGTGGTGGTCATTTTAATACAATTGTATCTTTTGGGCCTTAGGTTTTAGTATAGTCAGAGCTTTCTCCACAAATAGTCCCTGAATTCTTGGCCATAGGCCTCGTCTATCTTTAGGGCTCATTTTAGACAGTCTGTAGTCAATAATGTCACTGGTCTAGTTGGGTCACAAATTAGCGAGAGGCTCATCAATACCGAGTTTGATGGCTTCTTCTCTAAGGCAGACATCTTCTTTTCCCTCTTTCTCTAAGTCTGTGTTTAAAATTTTTTCAAATTTTTTCTATGATCTACATGATTGCACGTAAAATGCATGCAGTCATGCACGTGAAGTATGCTCTATATTTAACCATATCAATCGATCTATATTCTCGTAATTTTTTTTCTTCCCATGCAATACTGCAGTGCTGCAGAATGCAGTAGTTTTTTTTCAAATGTATTGTTCAGTTTTGTAATGCTGTTTTGCATGCATAATCATTACTATCATGCGCCCTTTATTCTCCTCATATTCCTTACATTTCTATTTTTTTCATTCATTCGTCGTCTTGGTTTGTCCTTCATTTTAGCATTATAACTTTGCATTAAATTCAAATTTGCAGATATACTCTGGCTTTTGTGCTTTCCTGGAATAGCCTCACCGCATTCCTGCACCTCTCAAATATAAAGAGATGAGCAGTATGAGCGGTAACAGCAAGTAAGTCCTCTTTTTACCATATTTTTCGTGAGATAAACTGGATATTCTAGAACTTTTTGCTCTGTTTTTCTTTTCTTCTCCGCTAATTTTTAAAGTAAATTTTAGAATAATTCTTCGAAATAATTATTGTAAAATTTCAGTTAGCATATTTAATTAGAAGTGGTAGTATGTTTGTGTGAACTAGTGATGTGTTAAGTAGTTATGCTAAAATGACCAATCATTGATCTTTAAAAGTGGCATAAATGTTATTCATTTAACCATTGATGTCAACTCATTTTTCGAGTTATATATATCGAAAATATCGGAAATATTCATGAGAATTGTAATTTCGTACTGTCCAAAAATTTCAAGTATGTATGTGTACTTTTTTAATATATTTCTAACTTTTTAAAAATACATTCTAAAAAAGAATTCGTAATCTCATTTTATTGCTGAAAAAAAAAAGTTATGATTGCTTGGCTTAATTTCACTCTCTTTTTATTTCCCACTTATTAAGCCGACAAATTCAGTGTTCATTATCTTACTAGGTCGTGTGCATCCTCTCTACTCTCTTACTGTACTTGGTTGGAATGTTTTATAGATAATAATTCATTTTCAATGCCTTTCAATGCCATAATATAATGCTTTTATTTACAGTTATTATTCGGAAGAAACTAGAATACTTGCACCGGCAGCTCGTACTAAAGTTGGTACTGCTGCTCCGAAAATTTATACCAAAGAGCTGCGAGATTTAGATGATGCTGACCTAGAAGGGCTTCTATCCAAATTATCTCCGGAAGAACTCGAAGATCTAAATAATGACTTCGATCCTGATGTAAGCAATCATTATATTTATATTTGTACGTGGTTTTTTTTTTCTCCGGTTATTTGGAAGAAGAGCTATTGTATGGTCTACTATGACGTATAAAATGAGTAATTGCTCGTCTCTCTTTTTGCTTTACTCTTAACTTAATGGCTGACAAATTTTCTTGTTGTCCAGTTTTTTCAGTTTCTAGTTTTGAATTTTTTAGTACTGAATTTTTTTTGCAATTAGCATGTTAGTTTGTTCAAAGTATATTTGTATATTTTTTGAGGTCACTATTTTTTTCAGAATTCCTTACTTCCACCGTCACAACGATGTCGGAATCAAACTAGCAAACAGCCAACTGGTCCTTACCAAAGGGATAAACTATTGGTATTTCTCGAGGAAAGTGCAAAACAAGAAGCAGACTGGGAGGAATGGGTGCCATTTAGTCCAGGAATTAAACGAGGTTAGTTGGTCAAGTGAACTGAACAAGTTAGTAACTCCATCTTATGTTGCATATAAACTTGTTTTTTCAAATTTAATAGCTGATAAATTCTAAGCTCGAAATTTTTCGGGAGACAGTGAAAATATTCACTGCTAATAAAAAGAAAATATTGAGAGATATCAATTTTTCTTTTTTTTTTTTTTTTTTTTTTTTTTTTTTTGGATCTTCTGTCGCGAAAGCTGCAACCCCAAACCATCGCTTCCATTTTTTTATTAGTAAATTTAGTTATTTCCATTTTTGCCCAAAGTCGGTTTTCTTTTTTCATTGCTGGTATTTCAATACTTTTTGTTGTATCCTTCTTTTTATTCTTTTATCTCGATTTTTTCGCAGACTGTTACTACTATCGAAATGGACTAATATATTTTGTTGCAGGGAAAATTTATGAGCCGAAAGAGAATAATGATAAGAAATCCGGTGAAATGGAAATGCCGATAGAGTTGGATCTGGATGAGGAGGACGATTTGGACGAAGCATTGCATGAAGCACCCGAAAAGGATCTCGTTGATTTAGCTGGTATTCTTGGGATGCACAACTTGCTCAACCAGTCTCAGTATTACAATGCTTTGAAGGTCTTTTATATCATTATTTCTGCTATGTGTTATTTCTATGATCTAGGAACTTCTCATTGCTCGATACTGACTTACAGCTTTCAAATCAGCGAAACAATGAAATCAAAAAAATCAAGCAATATTGTAAGTTACCGTAACTGATCATTTTCATTGTTAGTTTCAGCATTGAGATATCTTTATTGCTAAAGCTCTCAGTCTTAGAAAACTAATGGTGGAAATGATCATTACATGTTCACAATTCTACCCGCAGGTGTCGATAAAATAATTTCCTTAAATCTTTCACTCTACTCTTAATTTCTAAAGTTGCGATCTTCAAGCGAACAAAGTCTGTGTATCTATTCTTCTATTTCAAGAAAATGAGCCATGCTAATGAGAGGCACAGGATACTTGAACGAATATTGTTTATTTATAAAAGTTCTGCGTAAATGTAAAAAAGAGAAGGATATTGCTCCCAAGAAGTTATTTTTTTACATTGAAGCTATTCTATTCTTTTACTTTTTTTTTTTTTTAACAGCGTCCTCTTCGGCGAAAATAAGGATTTGTCTTCTTTATAGGGTAAAGGTCAGGATGAAACAACAGGAACTACATTTAGTGGTGTTGTTAGGGCTTTCGAAGCAAAAGTTCTTCCGGATGAACCAGAAAATGAAACTGACGTTGATGAATGCATCAGG
This sequence comes from Onchocerca lupi, assembly GCA_028564675.1. Taxonomy (NCBI): domain Eukaryota; kingdom Metazoa; phylum Nematoda; class Chromadorea; order Rhabditida; family Onchocercidae; genus Onchocerca; species Onchocerca lupi. The sequence continues at coordinate 86,612 of JAOVVO010000065.1, forward strand.
TAAGTTCACTTAACTTGTTTTCATAAGATTTGAATGTTCGGGACTTCCACAATGTAATTTTTTTAAGAATTTTTAATTTTTTGTGTAAATGAAAGTTTGATTTGGAATTACAGAAAACTTGAAGCAAACGATGAGATGGTGACAGAAATAAATATCAATAACATGAAGCGAATATCGAAGGAGCGCATCAGGGCTCTCATTAAAGCATCTTGTGCTAGCAAACACATTAAAAAGCTATCGTTGGCTAATACTGCTATCTCTGATCAAGAAGCTAGAGTTAGTTCGCTGCTTTTCCTTCAATATATATACTTTTTACTTTACAATATTTATCTGCATATGAGCAATTTAATGTGGATTAATAAGTGGTAGTGTAAAATAATGTAGCAATGGTTAATTCATACTAAACTCTATAAAACATTGAAGTGTCATACTTAGATATGGACAGAATAAAGCAGCGAAAATGCTGCTAGCAGAATAACATTGAATGGGAAATTAATGATTCCTTACAGCATTTTACACTTTTCCCCAATTCTTATCGTATCCACACTTTATACTAATTTTTATGTTCCACAATTAATCCATTTTCCGATACATTATTGGTCAATATTCTCGAATCTTTTACTGAATCTTCAGTCCATTTTTACAATTAAAAAAAAAAAAAAATCATGATTTAATTATAATTTGTAAATATTTTTTAGGGCTTAGTTGAATTGTTAGAAACATCACCATCGCTACGTGTTTTGAATATCGAGTCAAATTTCATAACACCGGAATTACTGGCAAAATTATTACGAGCTACACTTGTCACTCAAAACTTGACTGAATTTCATGCTGAAAATCAGGTATTTTTCTTTTACATTCTGATTATTGCTTCTTTCAATTTTTTGGTTCCATTCTTTATTAGGGCTGTTCTCAATAATTACCATATTTTTCATTATGAGTCATGCACCAAAGTGTAGTAAACATCTATTAAATTATATCACTTTTCATCAAACGGGTAGTCAGTAATTTTTTCTGGAATATAAATTATTTTTCAAGCTCATTTATTTAAAACTTCAGCTTCTTCATTATATATATATATGTTTGATATACATATCCATATCCATTTCTGGAAGACCGTTGTTTTTTCATTTTCTATTTCCAGCGAGCAAGCGTGTTAGGAAATCAAATAGAAATGGATATGATGCTTACAGTAGAGGAGAATGAATCACTTTTGCGCGTTGGCGTGGCATTTCAGTCAATGGAAGCACGTCATCGAGTTTCGGAAGCTCTTGAAAGAAATTATGAAAGACGTTGGTTCCATTATTATTAGAAAGCCATATAGATTTTGCATTGTATGCCATATTCAAATGCATACTTTTTGAGTCAGAAAAACTAAACTTCAGAAAGCAAAAAAAATAACTTTCTGTTTTTCAGTTCGACTTCGACGGCTAGGTAAAGAATCACAGGAATGATGAATGATATCGATCAGCAGGTTCTCTACTGCATAAATACTACTTCCATGCGTTCATTTTGATACCTGTTAAAAAGCTTTAGGATACTGTACTATCATTAGTAGTTTTTCCTATTTCTGAACTGTCAACAGTCTGTCCAGTAATGAATTGAACGTAAACGATTGATACTATGACTTTCGGGTATTAGCATCTGATATGCAGTTGCTTATTACGAAGAAAATCGATTGTATGTTCGAGAAATTCTAATAATCTATCTGCTTCTACCTTGCTGTATTATTTCTTTCGACTAGTTTGAAACGCGAGTGTATCAAGTTTTTTTTTCGAGTGCAGCTACTGAGGTTAAATAATTGGAAGAATCAAAAATTCCAGAAATCCTCGATTATTTTTATTCCTTCAAATTTATCTACAATTTTTTGTCATGGAACTTTTTCGGTGAAATTTGAGCAACACACAGTTTAACTATTATATTACTGTATTTATTGTAAATCAGCAACTTATTTTTCGATTCATATGAATCCAGTTTTAGAAGTTCTAAAACTTAGTTTCAGTATGATTCAAGATGTTTTTTTTTTTTTTTTTTTTACACTTTATGTAATCATATGCTTCGTTTAAACGACCAGTGATGTCGTCCCTTGCTTCATTTATTTCTTTGTACTTATTTTTTGAATTATTTAAAATTGTGCTCCTTCGTGTACGCCTCCTTCAGTTGCTTTTTCACTATGGTGTTTGCTGATCCATAATTCTCTAATTTTGCTAATAATTTGCAAAGTTCAAGTTCAAGCAGCAAAACTTACCTTCGTATAACTTGGCAAGAAATTAAGACTCTTTGAAGCTTCATATGATATAGAATAGACTAGCTGCGAATTACTTCCCTACGTCTTAGTATTTATTTTTTCATGGCGAATCATTTTGCAAAGGATGGCGTTAGCATCATATATAGCTCATTGTTCGACCAGTGGCGAAGGCAGTATTTTAAGTGAGATGCTTTTCAAAATTCGTTCACCTTTTACTTCCTTGCGCTATGAGATCAAAAAGACATGGTCTTATATTTATTTGCTACACGCCTCTTAATACGCCACGGGTGACCATTTTTGTATTTCCTAATTGTTTTCTTTATATTTTAAGTGTTATGAAATGTTTTCTCGCTTTTGCGATATATATTTGTGTATATGCTGATTTCTAACTACATGTATACATAGTAAAAAATTGAAAGTATCAACTGACGGACTTAGAAGTATACATCGATTCATAAATCGCGCAATATATGAATATAATCATTGAACACTGGAAACTTCATTGGTTTTTGGTCTGAATCTAATGTTGTCGTAATACGCATTGTTGCTAAAAACTTTTGGTCCTGTCGTTTGGGTAATATATCCCTCATTATATGTCTAAATGTATTCTGAAATATTCGGATTGTGGATAACTAATATTCTTCAAGTAATTTTGAGAATTCTATGGAATGGTTCTTGTTATTCGACACCACGAAAGTTTTAAAAGAAAGAAAGAAATATGATTGTTAAATTGGCTGGATTTTAAGAAACAAATGATCAATAAGTCTAGAAGTAGTATTTATACATCAGGTACAACTTATATGACGTAACAAAATGCAGCGGTCATTATATTTGTACAACATTATGATTACCGGTATTCTTTTCCCAACCGATGTTTTGCTTTTCACGATCTTCAACATCGGTTTTAACTTAACGATGGGAAAGTCATTAACTTTGACTTCACTGCTAGATGTAAAGCTTGTCAGATTTTGTCCTCTGACAAGCAACAGTGGTTATTGTAGGACTGGACTGCCTGCGCAAAAAAGTTGTCACTAAAGAAACGAGTCTCCGTAATCTTTGAAAGTTGAACTTATGGGACTATTCTAAGGAAAGCTCATAACAAGAAATCAATATAAAACCAGGATATTTCCTAATCTCTTATTTTGTCCTCAGAATAATGTCAGTTTTTCTTATTTGCGACAAGGATAAACTTTTCAAAGATAAATTAGAATTGACCCTCTTGAACAGACGAAATGATAATAAAGAATTGCTCAAACGTGAATAAAAGTTCAAGAGATTAATGAAATGCGGGAAATGTACTTTTGATGCATTATGCGACTCAAACGTACTAAATAAAGGAAATAAAATATCACTCTACTACTTAAATGTCCGGGATCCAAATATAAATGATACAAGTTCATGACATCTAACAACTAAAAATACAGATTTTGAAGGCATTTTTATGTTAAAGGACATATTATGAAGACCCGCATTTATAAGTAAAACAGTAATTAACGCCTCATCTCAATGTGGCCATGATAACAAGAAACAAAAGGATAAGTTACTGCTAGACAAGTGAGCATCTCCAACCCGAAAAAAATGAAGAGTTTTTTTTCGGCGCTTGGTGGATCGTTATTCGACCAGTATTTTGGGTAGTGTTCTGCTGTGATGCACGTTCTGTTTTCAATTTTATATCACGGGCCAACGTGAAAAATGCTTCCTCAACATTGATATTTGCTTTGGCCGATGTTTCCATGAATTTTGTACCATATTCTATGGCCAGCTGCAATATAAAATATGCTCTTTAGAAGTCATTTTAATAGTGAATTAATTATTATAACGAACTAGCCGATCTCAATCTTTATAAATCTATATCTTCTTTACATAAGAATTTTATATCCTTTTACATCTTTTATCTTCTTTGGTCTAAAATCTTATAAGTTATTTTTTCCTACATTGCAGTATTTTAACTGACGTGCAGAAATCTTTATATGCTTTCTCGTTTAGTCTAAAATATTTATCTCTGCAAAATGATTAGGATTAATTAATAGCGAAGCAACATGAAAAATCAACTAACCTGTTCACCACGTTCTCGTGAAACTTGTCGCCTTTCTTCGATATCGCATTTATTGCCAATAATCATTCGATCCACATCCGACGATGCATGTTCCTCGATATTTCGAATCCAGTTTTTTATATTATCGAATGATTTCTCATTCGTTATATCGTACACCAACATGATCCCCTTTAAACTACTTTTTTTCATATTTAATCAGCAATAATGTAATACCAGCAACAATAGTGTAATACGTAATGCGGAAAAATACGGAATGATATGATGTGAAGAAAGAAGTTTTGGAAAAGTATCAACGCAGCCATACCATAGCTCCTCGATAGTAAGCGGTCGTAATTGTTCTAAAGCGTTCCTGACCAGCAGTATCCCTGAAAAAAGTATTTTATTAATACATCATACTCGATCCAATTATTGCAAAGGCAACATGTTGAGTAAGCACACTATTAAATTGATCTTGAATCTTGAATTAAGAAGTTATCCTAAAGAAGAACTTGCGACTGAGGTGTTTGAGTAAAATCAAAAATAATACATTCAAATATAAATGATTTTGATAAGGATTTTTATTGATGAATAAAATACCATGTACAGTAATGTAAGTAAAACATGCCATATCTGGAGTTTGATTTTTTTTCCATCCAATTCTATCGTTCGTATCTTGAAATCAATACCTTAAATATTCATTCTCTAACGAATTAATCCTATTACAGTAATCAACTTTATGTAAATTAATCAATCTTAAAGTCAATACTAATTAATCGATACTAATGTAATTATCTTGATGTAAATTTATAAAAACTGTATAAACAAGTAGTTACCGATAGTGGAGATGAATGAATTGTTGAACGAATCGTCCGAAAATCGAAACAGCACACATGTCTTTCCGACACCAGAATCTCCGATAAGAAGGAGCTTTAAAAAAAGAGCATATATATGAGATAAACAAATAGATTCATTCATTTCATATATTTTTAAATTTGATCCCTTCTTTATAAAACATGAACTTTATACCTAAAATCATCTAAAAACCAGTTATAAATATAATATGAATGAAGAAGAATTGATGTTTTCGAGCCATTCATCAGGATTTTCAAGACCAATTCCCGACCAAACGCTATTAATGATGTAGTGATGTATTAGAAGTGAACTACCATAATAATTCTTCGAAAAGACATGCTTTTAGTATAAACTCATCGTGATAATTCAGCTAACTGATCTCTGGATCAAATTTCGAATTAACCAATGAAAATAGTAACGAACCTTGAAGAGATAATCGTAGGATTTGGCCATCAGTATCAGCCAACTCTCCCGATTTACCTGTAAAATAATAAGATTCTCTATTGCTGTAACTAATCATAATTTCATTAACACTCTGCATTGATGTTCTCATGCGGAACATTACAATGCTCACGAATCAACATTATTTCCGTGTTACTGGAATCCGAACAAGGTCAACCAGCAATTATTTTATGAAGAAGGTCAAAGGTAAGGAAGAATTTGAAGTATAGACCAACACCAACCAATAAACTGACCTCTCCCTGACCTATGACGTGAACAACTATCGTGAGTAAATTTTGCAACAGCACGTAGAGCAAATATTGTTGGCAATTTGAATCCCATCCGCTCCAAACTTCTCTCATAAAAAAACCATACCTCTCATTTCTTTGCTCATTTCATATCCTTAATTAATAAGTTCCATCATCAGTTACTTTTCCTTTGTCTAAATTCAAGTTCTTTTTGATTACTTTAAAAGTTTCTCACAAATATTACGCTCTCCCTTATTTTTAACTAAACCTCATTTTTATTCATAAATACTCTTATCGCTTTTTTTTTACAAAGTCTGTAGTGTTGTGATGAGAAGACATAGTAGATCCTTAGAAAGACCGGTTCATATAACAAGCAAGGAATGGAAATTTGAAGCCCATGCAGGCATATCAAGTTTATGTTATTTCTCATTAGAACTTTATTATGTTAAATGTAAAAGATTCATTCCACTGTTTAAGAAAAAAGTACAATGTGAAATATTGCATTTATTTGATCAATTTATTTGTTACATCAGATAGAAAGATTTTCTCATGTTTTGCGCTTTCATTGATTCTGATACTATGAATAAAATGTGAATAGTAAATCTAGTTGATCATAATGTTTGAGAACTTAATGTACGGACACCTATCATTTCTACATCTGAGATAGTAGCGAAATTGACCAATAATCTTTTTACCTTTTTTAAAGTTAAAATGTTTGAGAGATATATCCTACATTCATTTAATTTAGCAATTTATGAAGTTGATTTCTGAGTGAAATAATCAGTTTAGTTAAACAATCTACATTTGCATATTTTAATAATATATATTAATGCAACTGAAATTATTTGCTAACTTATCAGATTATTTACATCTATCATTTTCTTTCATTATCTTAAATTATCAATATGACAATGCATATATATCGCATATAACGATTTATATATTATTTATTACAACAGGGGATACATTTGTTTCATAGTGTTGTTCTGTCTGAATAATATGTGGTTGATTGAAATATGTATAATAATTCGACCAGTGATTTTTTATATTTATGTGTGTATCATATGGATGATGCTATGATTAACGTGTGAAGTGCGATTGACGTGGGTCACGCTGTTTCTTGGCGTCTGTTGCATGTTCTTCCCTGATGTTGCTGTCGTTGGTTTGATAGATCACTTCAGAAACCTACTTGCAATTAATTAGTAGGCTCTTTTTAATCTGGAGAACATGTGACAAACTATTCAAGTTAGGCTCTTGCTGAGCATCAGCTCTCAACATAGTTTTTATCTGTTGAAATCCTTCGACACTGTTGTTCATTCTCCTTTAAAATATGCTGTTGACGGAGCGCGGCATTATCTATATCATTCACGTATAAATGAATCAGTTTTTAGACAAAGTGATACCGGGAAGATGTTGTCGAGAAAGCTACTGTCAACAGTGGCAAGAATTTCGAAGGTATGTTTCTTTCTCAAAAAGGCTTTAATTCGAATTGAATTTCGAATGCAGTTATTTGAAATTCATTATTAGTCGAAATATCATAATAGAAAAATGAAAATAAGTTCTAGGCTTCATCGAACGGTTTTGGAACAAGTAGTCGCTTCTGCGCAGCTGGTGCTGAAGTATTGAAAATTTTGGAAGATCGCATACGGGGACAGGAATCAACGGTTAGTCTAGAAGAAACTGGCAAAGTACTTTCTATTGGTGATGGTATTGCTCGTGTTTATGGCCTCAAAAATATTCAAGCTGAAGAAATGGTGGAATTCGATTGCGGCATGAAGGTAGCAATTTTTTATTTTTGCATGCAAGAAAGTTTTAAAAACAATATAAGAAGGGATAAAAAAGGAGCACCGCTTGTCCGATTTACATAGATTTTCGTACCAAATCAGTTCAGTAGATCCTTTCTTTGAAGTTTTCCTTTTTGTAATGTCAAGTTGTTTGGAGAACATAAATGTCCATTTGTTTGTATCTAAGCAAGAAGAAATATGAATTGTTGAGAAGAGAGGAAGTACTCGGAATTCTCTGAAAGTTGAAATTTTTGTACTTTTAAAGACCACTTGTTTAAAGGGTATGGCACTGAATCTGGAACCGGACAATGTTGGTGTCGTAGTGTTTGGTAACGATAAGGTTATCCGAGAGGGTGATATTGTAAAACGTACGGGAGCAATTGTTGACGTCCCAGTTGGAGAAGCTTTGCTGGGTCGTGTGGTGGATGCGCTGGGTAATCCGATTGATGGTAAAGGACCAATAAAATGTACGGAACGATCTCGGGTCGGTGTTAAAGCTCCAGGAATCATTCCTCGCATTGGTGTACGTGAACCTATGCTTACTGGAGTAAAAGCTGTGGATTCGCTGGTACCAATTGGGCGTGGACAGCGTGAACTTATTATTGGGGATCGACAAACAGGGTATATTTTATTTCACTGATCGATTTGTCAGTTTTATTCTTATCAGTTTAATACTCTATATTTATATTTCCAGCAACTTTGTGTCTGAAAACTTTGATTTTTTTGTTAACGGATTCACAAGAATTGGATTTTAGGTTTTTAGCGATACCAAGCAAAGAAATTTTATTCATATTTCTCCTTTTTGCAGTAGAATTATTCAAGCGAATGTTCTTTTGTCCTAGAAATTATGTGAAAGCTAATTAGCCCATAGGATTATCATATTTTAATTGCTGTCATCATGTAATTGTAATATTATGACTATCTTTTAATAGAAAAACGGCAATTGCAATCGATACAATAATAAATCAGAAACGATTCAATGAAGGTAGCGATGAAAAGAAAAAGCTTTACTGTATATATGTTGCTATTGGACAGAAGCGATCCACTGTTGCACAGATCGTAAAGCGACTCACCGATACTGGTGCTATCAAATATACAATTATTGTTTCGGCCACTGCATCAGGTTATCCCTATTTATTTTTTACTTCTATTGTGATAGTTCCTATGCAGATTCGTGCTTTTTATAGTCTTTAAAACAGCAATGGATGATGGATGCTAATAATCTTTAAACAGTAGTGTATTTTGTTATATTTCTTTCGCATATACTGGTTGCAGAGTGAACAGTATGTAATTTGAGCGTCAATTAAACTCACATCGAAAATTTAAAAATGGATTCATATATAATTGCAGATGCTGCACCGCTTCAATATTTAGCACCATATTCTGGCTGTGCAGTAGGTGAATATTTTCGAGATCATGGGAAACATGCATTGATTATTTATGATGATCTTTCAAAACAAGCTGTGGCTTATCGACAAATGTCGCTGCTGCTGAGACGTCCTCCTGGACGTGAGGCATATCCTGGTGACGTCTTCTATCTTCACTCTCGTTTGTTAGAACGAGCAGCAAAAGTATGTTTATCATTGTTGTTGTTTTTCTCGTGAAATTCAAAGTCATCAGTTTTAGAAAATTTTGCTTTTGTTCCCAAATAGTATTTGGATGATAAAGTCGGTTGCTGCTTGACCTCCGAAGAGATTTATTCAGACTTTGATGAATAATTCACATATAGTTGGTTTCACTTTCCAGTTTTGAGTTTTCATTTTGTATATTTTCACATTCAGAGAACGCTTGAGATTCCAAGTTTTTGAAATTTCTTATCAATCACACATGACAAGTTTTTTAGATGAATGATTCTCATGGAGGTGGCTCATTGACAGCACTACCAGTTATTGAAACTCAAGCTGGCGATGTTTCTGCTTATATCCCCACCAATGTGATTTCAATCACAGATGGGCAAATATTCCTGGAAACGGAGTTGTTTTATAAAGGTATACGACCAGCAATCAACGTTGGCTTATCAGTGTCGAGAGTCGGTTCAGCTGCACAGACAAAAGCGATGAAGCAGGTTAGATTATAGATCACGATACATGCCATTCACTAACAAACGATTTTTTTCTGACTGTCACTTGGATCCGCATATTATCCTTCTGAAAATTGGGGATAACTTAAATAAACCTTTATTGGCTTAATTGAGTCATTTAACTATTTGTAGTTGGAAATGATGAACCGAAATTTGTTGATAAATGAAAAAGGAAGTTAAAAAAGTTTCACAAAAAAATAGTAAATTAGAATCAAATTCAAGCATCAAATAGGTTGATTATTTTTAATTAGATATTGCTGTGACAATTGGAGCAAAAGAAATTTTTTCAGGTTATTTAAAATTTATAATTTGTCGTATATTACTCGTTAAAATCTACAGCTAAATTCAGCATGTAGATTTTTGTTCATAATTAATCACGATCAGAAGTCGATAATACAATAATGAAATTTCGTTTCTTAGCAAGTTCCACAGCACTTTTTTTTAACCATGTAAATGAGTTATAATTCATTTGTGTGATTATAGATATCTCTGTATTTGTTGACAATAACATTTCATGCGTAGCATTTAGGTAGCTGGTTCAATGAAATTGGAACTGGCCCAGTATCGTGAAGTGGCTGCATTTGCACAATTTGGTTCCGATTTGGATGCAGCTACGCAACAACTGTTGAATCGAGGTGTGCGTTTAACAGAACTTCTCAAGCAGGGACAATATGTACCAATGGCAATCGAAGAACAGGTACTTGCTTTTTTAGCTATGTTAGCAGGTCCAAAGCAGCTCAGTCACTACCAGCAACCATTTCGATCCAAATTGTTGTTTTTTCAGTGTCATTTCCTTGTTAGGGTAGTATAAAAACTGCTTTTCACTCTCAAAAAAACTATATACATGCATGTGAATGAAATGTACATATAAAAAATGTAGAGCATTTTCAGGTAGCTGTAATTTATGCTGGTGTTAAAGGACACCTCGATAAACTGGATCCATCCCTTATAACCGTTTTTGAAAGAGAATTTTTAACTCATATCCGACAGACACAGAAAGAATTACTAAAAACGATTCGTGAAGAAGGCCAGATAACTCCACAGACTGATGCAAAATTAAAGGAACTAGTGACATCCTTTATAACCAGTTTCAAATAAGTTATGGAGTACCTCATTGTTTACATTAGTATAAACAAATGAATTCTTTTTTCCATCTTAGATTATTCCATATATAATTAGTAAATCATAGGAGAGTTGTTATATTCAAGATGTTTTGCTTTTCTATCTCGCTAACTGTTATGATGAAAATAAATAATGCATCTCTTTGCATTGTCACAAAGGATTCTGTTGTAGAAGTATGCATAGTTTCATAGTTTAATAGATCTTATGATTTCCTAAGATCTATTATTTGAGTATGGATGAGGAGACGATGTAGATTGAAAGGTAACAAAGTGCATCACAAGTTGTGGCAGAAATAGCTGCGTAGGCAGCATGGAGTGATTCGACCATGTTAGGAATAGTGGGAAGAGTTCGGCACTTAGAAATTTTCATGGATATCAACATATAAATTAATGTATAGTAAAATAGATGGTATAGTAGAAATTATAATTACATAAGCAGTTATATCGATGAATGTGTTCTTTGTATAAAATATTTGGAAATTTCTTGCTAGTCATGATTTAAAAGGATGGTCATTGAGATACATAATAAAATAATCTAATTGATAATGATTTATTTAACGTATAAGCAGCAGTATAGAATTTAATGCCATTGAAATAATGCAATTACTATGCCAAGAATGACAAAGTTTTGTTTATAATCTATAAATATTAATTCCTATTTTATGCATCGATTGGGACATAACATGAGAATGTCAATATAAGTTACTGTATATAGCAATTATCATATTTCAAAAAAAAAAAAAAAAAAGGAAAAAAATCATTCAGTATGGATATTATACCTAAAAAACTGCTAACCATTCCTTATAATGAGTTGATGATGGAAACAAATCTTCCACATTTCCTGTTACTGAACAATTAGACTGAATTAAATGGAATAAGAAGTCAACGTAGGAATAAGTTTTTTTCATGTATGGAATAAATGATAAATTGGTTGTCCTTATGTTTACATTATTTTTATTATTTTATCAGCAAAAGAAGACAAACAGCCGTTAAATAGCTTTAACGAAGAAAAAAAGATCAATTGGAATAATAATATAAATCGGTAAATCAAGAATGGATTGGCTCATTTTAAACAATAAAGATCAAGTAATTTAGATTATCATAGAAGCTAAATTTTTATATTTCATGTTCCTTTTCTTTTCGTGTATTAAACTTGATTGTTTCCAACATGAAAACTTTGTCTTTTAACTTTTTTTAATAGGTTATTTGCTTCAAAAAACAAATTACAAAATTCCTCAATATTAGATTAACATGAAAGTATGATAACAAATTCAATGTTGGAATGAATTCTCACTGTTTTGAAATTCAAAATATCTGCCATAAAAGTGTGAAACTGGTCAGCTTTATTGTAACAAATCAGCAGCACTTAAAATGTTGCTAAAATTGAAGTATGAATAGAACAAATGTTATTTTCCATTGAGCTAATATATGTTGTCGTGAATTTTTATTTGAATTGAATTGAGTTATTGAGAGGTCCGACAAGCGCCAAATATTACCACCAATATCTTGACCAGTGTTGATAGTCGTTGACTTGCGTTGACTCGAGTGAGTGGGTTGATTTTGGTAAGATGTGTTAATTAGACTTGAAGTGTGTTGAATTGACGCCGGATTATAATAATCCTTTATTGGTACAAAAGAGGAATGAAATGAAGAATGAAAAATCAAGAATATATATCAGCTTACAAAATGAAGGGTTTATATGTGTTGAGAAATGGGAGTGGGTTACAATAATTATCCAACATTCTTGCAGATATTCATTAACATACTCAAGGAACAGTGTTCCGTTTACATATGTACAATAAAAACATTGTAACAGGATGTGAGGAGAAAAGTTCCCATGCATGGGATCAGATAAGCATGAAAGCGGATATGACTAACAACACTTGAGAAAACATTTGAGAAATAATCTAAGGAATGCAATTTAGGTAAATGATTCATTATTGTTAACATCCGGTTACAAATCAAATGAAGAAATTTATTTTTTATTTATTTATTAGTTTGAGATTTGTTGAGTTTCGCGAAATGGAAATTCGCGACATATGTGATAAGAAAAGAATCATAAAATCTTTCTTTATCACTATGAAAAAACAGTTGAACGCATCAAAATAGAAAGATTAAAAAAAATTTTTGTCAAATATGATAAAGATTTTGCGACCGCTAAATTACATAATGCAAAAATCAAAAAAAAAAAAAAAGAATCTTTTTTCCGAAATATATTTCTTGTTCAAGCAGAGAAGTAATCGGATGAAGGACATTAATTTACATCCCTTAACACCTTTTCACAAATTTTCCTAACTTGCGACTTTATTATTTTCTGGATTTTAAAATGTACCATGTGATCGAACCATACATCAATTTACATATTTATAATAAAGTGAACAAATTCTCTAATTGCTTGAATTCGTAAACCAATTCCTTTAAAAAATTGGCTTGTTTAATAAAATTTGCCTTCGATTACAAAACGTTTCATTATGATCACATTTATGTTTTGCACAAAAATAACTTTACAATCTATTGTTACATGAATTCTGCAAAATTTCTACTTGCCTTTCGGGGATAATTATTGAAAAAACTATTCTTTTAATACATTCGTTAGTTAACTACAGATGCAAAATGTTTCCAACTTTAAATGAACAAATGTAAAACAATATCGTAATATTCTTGAAGCATCGCTCAACCTCATCACTCATCTAACACAATTCCCAAATGCCAATTAATTAGAAGCTTCCATCGATGAATAATTAGCATCCCGAACCACATCCGTCAAATCTTGTTTTTTTTTTTTCTCATATGCCATCCAGCAAAATCGATTTTTATGGAAACAGTCATATCAGTTATGCTATGATCATAAAACGGAAGAAATATAATGCACCATATTTCTTTCACTTCATTAAGGAATTATGGATAAGTAGTATCAGGAAAAACAAGAAATTGTCCTTTGTAGATACTTCGCATCTTTAGAATTTAGAATTTAGCTCATTATAAAGCTAAACGATATCTATCAATTCTATGATGAAAGCAACATAATACACATGTAGTAATTGGAAATCTTTTTTCTATTATCGGAATATAACAAAAGTTTAATTAATTTCAATAACAATTAAACAACTTGCGAAGTTATTCAGAAATGTTCTCTGTAATAACTTGAACAATTCTCGAAATCGGAAATACAAACATAATCCACGTCACTCACTGCTAAATAAATAATAGATTATCCGGTAGAATAGAAACAATACATATAATTTCAGTTCATTGCCACAGTATTCATGAAATTTACATTTCCAATGAAAATAGAACACATTTTTATCATGACAAAGCTCTTTTACATTGAAGAATGTAAAAGTTCCTTAACAATTTGTCCGTTCACAATACGAAAAAATCGAGCAACCGCTGATGTCAATAGCAACAAATTCGGATCAAACCATTAATCATTTTGTTCATAAAACATTGATTAATTTGTCCTATGAACTCATAAACCAGACTTCACCCAATAGCCAACACTAACAAGTCCACTGTCAAAATGTCAAGGTACGCTCGCCCTGTTAATATCCCTTACTATCTAATGTTTTAATTGCCTATTTAATCACAGCTTCAAAAATTTTCCTCATTTTCAAAAATCAATTATAGTGCCCAGCAAAAAAAAGTATTGCTGCGACTTCCCAGATAAGTATTATTAGCCCACAATCGTAAGTTTGATTATAATTGAAAAGTGCTGAAGAACAATGAATGCGAAGTATGATGCATATTTCAGAAATTCAAATGCAATTTGAATTAGTACTTTGTATACGGTATATGTTGACAGTCTCTTTCTTATTCAATTATCTAACTTAAAGCTGATCAGTAAAATCAACTAATTCAAGTGTGGCCAAAATAAATCACTGGATCGAAAATTCAAACAATCCCGTAAAATCAAACACAAGTCAAAAATTTTGTGAAAATCTTGGAAGTTTTCTCTTACGACCATGAAGCTTCTGAACATTCAAAAATGAACAATATCATGCTCCATGAGAAGACAAGACGCATAAAAAAGTACTATCGGATTTAAAAGATTTAAAAAATAGAAACACGACATAATATTATAACGGGACATATAATTAAATTGAAACACAAATAAGACCGCACCTCGATTTAATATGCAATCAAAATTCTGTGTAAAAATTATGCTTTGAGATATTAACCATCAAAACAACAAAACTAGTTAAAAATAAATAATTGAAAAGCCACAGTTGTGGGGATAAAAAAAAATGAAATGCGGCAGAAAAGAGAAAATGAGAATCATGATGATGTGAATGAGCTATAAGAAATTCACAACTTAAAATGAATTCATATTAACATCAGCTGAGAAATCATCATTGCCAAATTCTCGCTTTGAAGCGGGACCGCCGGCGGCATCACCTGGACGTTTAGCACCTCGAGGTGTCGTTGCTCCACGACCGCCTCGACCTCCTGTACCACGACTTCGACCTGCGGAACCACGCGGTTGAAATCCGCCTCCCTGAAAACACCACTAGCAGGAAAAGCATACTTTCCACATGCATATTTCATTGTTACTTATATGATTTAGAATAAAACTGTGAAAGGAAATTTAATTTAGGGCTTTTTATATATGCGAACAAAAGGCATGTATCACTGATCATTTTTGGAAAAGTGACAAAGAATAGAGAAGCAATCACTACGAGAAACATTCACACCATATTAACCAAATAATATAGCACTTTTGCTGAACTGTATCATATCATTTCACCATCTAATTTTCCATTTTTTCATTATAATAGTTGTCCATTAGCTAAGTCAATCTAAGTTTTGTTATCCATTCGCTAAATCAATCTAAGATAAAATCTAAATAAGCTGTGCGGATATAACTCCAAACAAGACAGCAACAAGCTAAACTGAAGCTTAGAGAATCATGCCAGACGTGGTTGACAATAGGAAATTTATTTTTTCTAGCTTGTCCAAATTTTACTTCGTCAATCTCAAAAGTGAACTCTAAGCTCAAGTTTCCAAGCTAACCAAAACACAAATATGTTGTAATCTTGTATTGTCCATGAAACTAAGTAATAACAAACTAAGTAATAACTTTTCTTGATCCTATATAAGGTTTAATAAAGAACTAGATCTCTAAAAGCTTAAGTTGTTATTTGTCTCATTCTACATAAATACCGTTTATTTATAAAGGAACGTTGATTTTCATGTGAACTTCAGCTTTGCGACATACGACGGATTATATATATTTACAACATCAATGAAAATGTCTAAAAAGTCTCCTCTAAAAGCATACTGGTATGCCACCTCGACCTCCTCGACCTCCTATCGGTGGTGAACCATACCCGTAACCATAAGGGTCAGGACCATAACCATAAGCATCATAGCCATATCCATAAGCACTTGGAGGTGTTCCATAACCATATAATTCTTCATAGCCTGCTGGAACATATTATTTCACTTCATAACTGTTGAAATTTACATATTACAGTATCCAGAAAATGACCATCATAAGAGATCTTTAACGATGTAGAAACTGAGAATCATGAAGATCGCTTAAACATTACCATATGGATCATAACCACTATAACCAAAATCAGTCGGTGAACCGAAACTACCACGTCCGAAATTTGGTGTACCACGCCCACCTCGCGCGCCACGACCAAAACTGAAATCACCAAATGCACCACGTAGACTACCAAAACCTCGACCACGTCCACGCATCATTTTTTTCTTATCGCTTTGAGGTTTTGCAAGAGAAATATCAATTGCAATTCCTTCCAATTCTGTACCGTTCAGTGCTTCCATCGCCTAAATAGATTTTAAAATGAATCAGCATTAAATAATGATATTAAAAGTTTAATAATCCAGACAGATCCATCAACAGCTGAAGATTAAAAAATACCTTGATAGCAGGTTCTCTTTCCATAAAATGAATGAAGGCATAGTCTCGAATTTTTTTTGCTCGATCAACTTCACCGTAAGCTGAAAACATTTCTTTAAGTTGCTCTTCAGTAACGGCCTCTTTCAAATTCCGTACATATAATACTTTCACTTTTGCCATCGTTTCTTCATCTGGTTCCTCTTGCTGTTCAGCCCAGTCTACTACCAAATCCGAATTCCATGGTCGCAACTTAAAAAGCATGAAAATATTTAGTCATAACCATAGCACTGGAATTTCAAAAATGTGGCTTTTTCTTGCTAGTATCAACCAATGTTTGTTGCTCTGAATATATTTACCAAACAAGACTGGAAATTCAAAGTCAGCTCTTATTAACCAGGAAGACTGTCAGAAATAATTTAAATATCTAAGAATACTGATTATAAAACTTACTTTGCCAGCATGGATTTTTCGTTTCGCGTCTGATGCAGTCTTGTGATCGCAGAAATCAAGGAAACAGAAGCCACGATTCTTGCGGCTTTCCCCTGCATCAGGACTTGAATAAATTATGCAGTCTGTCACGCCCTCTGAAATTTTATCAGTTGAAATAATAATCGTATAATGAAGAAAAACTTCCTACGAAAAATAAGACACTGAAGACAGAATCGCTTACCTGCTACGATATGAAATGAATGAAAAAAGGAGAAACTTACCCGAAGATGTACAAAAGTGGTTTTCAAGAAGGCCAGGATGATCGAAAAATAATGAACCCAACTATACCGCACAGATACTAGGTAAGGATGAACACAACATCATCAGCTCTAAAACCAAAAATCCTTCCCACGAAAAAAGCCACCTATTCAAAACGTGTGCGAACGAGATTTGGTACCACTTTTTGGGCCAAAATTTTACCTGTGTGTTCTTTAAATTCCGCAAGAATTTCCTCTTTTGACTTCGATTTTGGAATGTTCCCAATAAACAGTCGTGTGTTGGCAACGCTCACGTTCACTTTCAGATTTTTTCCGGGCATTATTTCGTAACCATCAAACTAGAAACAGAGATCAGAACAAATGCAGCTGTTTTTTGCCAAATTTCTCTTTTTTTTTTTTCATGCTCTAAAAATTCAGCATTATTTTCCAGAAAATATTCAAAAATTTTATTTCCGAAATGAGCTTTTCAAATTTTTATCCCACCCGAAAGTCTTATGTGATCAGATAAGAGAGAGACGAGAGAGGGAAGAAGAAAGAAAGAGAAAAAGAGAGATAAAATATGATAAACTGCATCAGGATGAATGAAACTATGAAGTACAAGAAATTATTTGCAACACACTTAAAACTTTGCGTTATCCACTGAGGCCTAAGAGACTTCCCAGTATGAAACCTATGTATACATCCACACTTGGAAATAACACCCATTAGTAACTCTACTCGACTTAACAAATTAATGTAACAAGTCTACTTTCCATTCTAAAAGTTTGCTTGTTGACAAGTTTCATCAACATAGTTAATACTTTTACTTTTTTAAGAAACAATTAGTGAATCAGGAGCAATCACCAAATATCAACTCTGGATATGGATCACGCCCATATATCTAATTGCAACTATTAAACTATATCTTCTAAGATACTCAATCTCATATATGGGGGCAGTAATAACTAATTTTATGGGTACTAGTTATGGAACATATTTTCATAATCTTTAAAAGCCGTCTACACTATCAAATCACAACCAGCTATGTCACATTCGACCAAGAACTCACGGTTAATAATAGAGTCTATCCTAATACATCATTGTGCAGTTATGGAAGATAATATGCTGAGTGTACAAATACTCCCTGAGTATTTCCGGACAGTCTAGTGCAGACGTATGCATTTTCTAAGTTGATACATGTAATATAAAAAAGCAACTCCTCATCCAAGCCAAAATCATGAACACGGAAAGAATCAGTAATATTTTACACTGTACGACAGAAAAGTAGATATTATTGAATCTGATTCGACTGGGACAATGAAAAACTAAAAAATCCTTAATATGCACTTCCAGTTGTCAATAAAAAGTCTTGCAGAGCAAAATAAAAGCAACGCCATTAGTCCGCAACACAAGACAATAATGGATAAAGTCAAGGTAAGAGTTTTGCTTCACAAAGTCTAAGGATGTATCTGTGCACACATACTGATAAAAACACACTGATAAAGTAAATAATAAAATAAATATTAAATAAAATAAGGCGTTGGCTGCTGCTGCTAATTTTAAAATGTTTTTTTTCCTTTTTTTTTTTACAAATATTATGGAAAGATGAAAAATAACGTAAGAATTTGTGCACCATATACCTTTATAGGAAGAAAAAAAAAAGGAAGACAAAAAATTATGAACTTTGTTTGCATGCATAGTTTTTTATTTTTTTATATAAACAAACCTTCTGCACTGTTCGCCTTCTTAAATAATAAAATCCAAAATTAAGTGCTGCAGCAGCCAACTGATGGTCGCAAAAAGTGCTATTACCTTTTTAGCAGCCTCATATGCTGCACTTTTGTCGCAATATGTCAGAAAAGCGTAGCCACGATTTCTCCCTGTTAGTGGATCCATCATAAGCCGCAGATCCCAAATCTTCCCCATATCTTCGAAAAGCGTTATCAAAGTATCCTCGTAAACTTCCTTCGGAATTTTGCCAATATAAATCTAGAATAAAAATACGGATGAAATAAGTAAAGACTTCATAACCGCACAAGATTTTGTTTCTAAAAAAAGAAAAGCAATAAATCACACATGAATTTTCGTCTTCCAGTATACTTCCGAGGATGACAATTAAAAAAAATTTTTTATATTAAAAATAAAGACCTCATGCCCAGATCCCTGTGGACCTGCTGGTGATCCATTCCAATCTGGTGGTGGTCCACCGTATTTTCGCTGACCAATAGTCACTTCTAGATTGTATCCTGTTCGATCCAAAATCTCCTTGATTTTTTCGACCGAAGGTCCATTGACTAACTTCTGTGAAAGAGCAACGCTTGCTCCAAGCTGCCGCACTTTGTCACGAAAATTGCGCATAACTGACATTAAAAACTGAGCTTTATTTTGAACACCCATGAGCTTCGATTCCCTTACCTGAAGCAGTTTCTTTAAAACACTTCCTCCTAAAGTTTTGCTGACAAAAGAAATTGTTTTCAAACTTATAAGAAGTTATAATTATATCCAGGCTGTTTTTTCCAGGATTGAGGTAACAAGTTAATATACAATTCTGATCTACTGATTCTATCATGTAATATGGATAAAACCATTTGTTCGAAGATAATGCACTCTTTAAACCTCTTTGATGATGAACAATGCGTGTTCAAGTGGAAGAGAACGGAGCATTTCAATTGCACGATCATCAAGTTCTTGAGGCGACATATCAGTTGCTTCATATAATTCAATCAGTGCTACAGCCACCTTTGGCTTGATACTTTGTGCTCTTAAGCCCTTATAAACTTCATTCTCAACAAATTCCGCTTCTTCAATTTCTGCTAGCAAAGCCTGAGCATCTTCTGTTTCACCCTGAAACATGCATATTCATTCTCACAACTAATACGGTAATGAAAACTCATCAGAAATGCAATCTTAACAGATAGCTCTTAATTGTTTGCATAACTTCCATAAACAAATGTTGTTCTTAAAAAAATATGTTCTGTTAAATTATTTACATCTCCAGATGCCCCAACTACATTCGCTAGAATATCAGAATCCTCCTTCTTCATTTCATCACCATTGGCCGTCGTGGCTTCTTCTTCTTCATCATCATCTCCTTCTTCTTGCTCTTGCTCTTGTTCTTGTTCTTGTTCTTGCAACTGCTCTTCCTGTGTTTCAGGCTCTTCATCCAAAGTTTCCTAAAGAAATGAAAAAATAATCATAAAACATCGTAAGAAAAAAGGATAAAGGTTGAATCTTTCTAAAAATAATTTACAGTGACTATAACATGTTATTAGATCAAATAAATTTGATTGAAAATTGCATCTAATATACGTACCAAGTCAAATAAAAAAACTTACATCGGCAGATGTTTCCATTTTCATTTCAGTCATGGTATTATCTTCACCTGCTTTTTCTTCTTCCTGAAAGAATTGTTACCTGGGAAAGAAGATAAAATCCTGTTGCAATCGCAGCCGAATTTGAGAACAATTTTATCTAATTTTTTGACGAAGATTGCCAGATGCGACCATTTACATAGGAATAATTGATAAGCAGCGCATCATTAAGCTTTAAAATGAACGAAGTTAATAACACAAAGTATTGGCATGCGAAGCAGCGAACATTACCGGATATTGATTCATAAACCTTCAAGCATACTTTTTAACTGAAATTGAAAATCCTACCCGGGAAACTCAAAGACTGGATCGATGCATCAAGTATTTTTTCATTACTCAGTTTTGCAAATACCCCAAGTTCTTAAATCTTAAAATCATAAAAAAAATCTGTAATATATGATGTTGAATTTGTGGGGAGAATATTGTGCGAAACTCAAAGCAGTTTAAAAATTATACAAGCGCAATAGAATCCAAAACATGATCTAGGAACTGAAGAATACAATGACACTTTTGAAAGCAATATTTCTTGATTCTCGATCGCATGCTTATGAACTTATCCAATATCATGTTTCTCAAAAACATATCGCAACTTAGTATAAAAGTGTATAGAATAAGAGGCAAATACAATAATTAACACATCTCCCCTTAGTCAGCAAAAAGCAATTAAGTGTACACGCTGATGTTTCTAGCCAATCTTAAGTTGATCAAGCAGCACCACCAAGTTTCTGAATCAAAAAAAAAAAAAAATACTCCCTATTCATTTTTAAAACTATTTAAACTCTATGCTATCCTTAAATTCATAGGCAAGCATGAAGAATGCAATTACATAGCTGTAATCACATAGCAATCAAAAATCATGATTAGAAAAAAATGAACATTCGATTAAGAGAAATTACTATAACTGAGGGAAGATCAAAGGTTTAAAAATTAGAATGCTTCAACATTGATGGCTTATTTGGGAAATGAAACTTCGAAGCAAACTTAAAAGTTAAGTAAAAGCCAAAAATTCGAACTTGTGCAGTTGTAGTGATAATTCCTTCTTCATTTGCATTTTCTTCTGCTGCTAGTGCCACAGTTTGTTCACCATCGTCTGTTTCAGACATAATAGGTGTGGCAACTTGTTGCTGTTTTCGTGGACGACCACGACTTCCCTTCTTTTTCATCGTTGTAGCAGATGAAAGTTACAGTTTAGAAAGCGACACACACAAAACGAATAACAGTAACAGCTTGCTGATGTAAGAAAAGCCTTTGAAAACGGTGGGCCGACGAACTTTTTGCACGAATCTGACAATCCCTGGAATAGCACAAAAGAGTCGTGCGCGAAGCATATGAAAACGAACGTATGCCCACTAGATGGCACTGAGCGAACACTCAGAGAAAGAGTGAATGCAGTTTAAGATGCACGCATATAATGTAACGCATATCGCAACAAAAAACAATCGATGCAGAACAAGGCGAGAGCAACATTTTTGCAAGTTAGCACAAATGCGTCGCAAAACTTGAAAATTGCGCAATTGGTCGACGAAATCTTTGCTGCGAGACAAAACTACCCATGGGAATCTGTAATATACCCACCATTTACCCATAAACAATCTCTCACCTGCAACACAAACATTGCCTACCCTCCCCAATCATCCAGAAACCAAAAAAAAAAGCGATGAGTCATCGGGCATGCGCGACGCGTCACTTAACCTCAGCAATCGAGCGATTATCGCGCTCTACCACTATGACCAGACCTTTATGCAACTTTTCGTCTCATCCAGTTTTTTTTTCCAAGTACTTGATGCCATTGTTAGCTTTCAATATTCTTGCAATATTCAGCCTTTTATACTGATGAAGTCACTGCTAGAATAAGTAGCGCAGGAGTCATCCTTGCAATGACTTGATCTGTTTCACGCTGAACTGAAAAATCACCTATCCCTTTCCTTTATTTCGCGATCTCCCAGGAATCTCCAAGAAATCCTCACTAGTACCTTCTACCAACATCCTCCATCAATTTTCTTATACCTGCAAACTGCAAATGCAAATGTCTCATAACATCACCATATGTCACAGTATTAGCGACCAGATTGGTTATTGAGTGGGAATTTGAACGTAAGTAAAACTTGCCAAGTATACGGTATTATGAAAATGAGAATATGAAACACGATACAAGAAGCTTTATGAAGACAGAAAAATAGGAAATTAGCAAACCATAGAGGAGGGAGGGGTCACCTCGTTACCTTGATTTAATGAAAATAAGATATGAAATAGTAGACAATCAAATGACCTCTGGAAAACAATACTGTTCTGGTATAAAAGATTCGCCAGAGATGGTTGACCTCAAAAAAAAGCTGACAAATATAGCTCATTGTGTACTTTTTTCCGATCATTTTCTCACCATCTTTTATCTCCAACATTCATAAGTTATGATCTTTTTTAATCATTGCACCATTATTATGGAAATATTAAATGTGAGTGATAAAAGGTCACATACTTCCTGGTTCCAGGTCACTCTTTTGATTAGCTACTATTCGTAATCATCATTTAAAATTTTTGATAAAATAGTATCAGTTCTGTTTTCTCTCTTAGCAAAATTTGCTTAATTTAGAATTTATTAGTACCTTACATGACATATTATCATTAGAATAATGCTAATAATTTCATTGATGATAGTGTATTATCTAGGAAACTTTCCATGACATATTCTCATCAAATGCAGCCCTATCATGCTTATAAATTATGCGAAGTTATTTGATGATTCATGATTGATATATTTTGCTTTTTATTCTTCCATATTTTTTTCACATAAACAGTATATTTAGGTTCAAATATTGATTAGATATTTTCATTAATAATATATCCATCAATTAATTTATTTCCATTACTCATCTATTCTATGAATATCGCGATGTTTTAGCTTAATTGAGATAAGTCATGAAAATGATTTCCCTAATCTCTCTTTCAGTAATTACCGTATTTCTTCTCATCTCAATACTATAACGAATCAGATTCATTGATTCATCTGTTTGCAAATTCATTCCTGTGAATTTCACTATTCATTTTTTTAGCTTAATAATCATTGATTTTAATAATTTTATTGATTACTTTTGATTGCAGATCATTTAATTTAATACTTTTTCATTGCAGATCGTTTAATTTGTGACTTTGAGTTAATTATTGGAGTTTTGAAAACTTTTTTTTTAGATTTTTTTAGTCTTTAACATTTTTTTTTTTTTTTTTGCTGAAATAGTTTAAATTTTAAAATTAGATTTTTGGGGCATTTGGATTTTTTCAGCTTTTAAACATTTAGTATATATTAAAAAATATGCGTGCATGCAATTTTTTTATATAATACATTATTGTTTAGAATAACTGCATGCTTACATGCTTAATCCTAATTTTGACCTTATTTATTGCATGCTTCTGTTGTTGAATATTTATTTCCAGCTGATTTGAAGAGAGAAAATTTCAACTACAAATTGAAAGAAAATTTCAACTACAAAATTTCAACTACAAATTGAGATTGAAAGATTTCAACTACAAAAATTGAAAATTTCAACCACAAATTGAAATTGAAAGAAAATTTCAACTACAAATTGAAATTGAAAGATTTCAACTACAAAAATTGAAAATTTCAACCACAAATTGAAATTGAAAGAAAATTTCAACTAGAAATTGAAATTTTCTTTTTTCAAATCAGTCTGTCTCCTTCTTTTTTTTTTTTTTTTTTTTCTAGATGGCCGCTTAAATTAAATTATCTGCAGTTCCAATTGTTCCCTCATGTAAGTAATTTTTTTCTGCTTAAAAGTATACTTTAATGCATGCTAAGTTAGCTTATAAAAAAGAGAAGAATGGTAGGAAGGAAGAGTTTGGCCGAACTATAAAAAATATCCTAAAATAGGCCCAAGAATCTTAATTCTACTGTTTTCTTTTACTAAATTCTACTACACTTTCCCTTGCCATTACTATTTAAAGCATTCAAAATGCTCAATATTTCTAAGGCATTTTTTAAATCTAAATGATAAAGAGCTATAATTCTTCATATTTTGCTTTCTTCAGCCAAAATAGCATTTAAACATGGATTGTTTTTCGCATATAGGTCATGCGCTAATCACATCCCATATTTGCTAGAAGCTTATCAATTGCTTTTCCTTTGAAATTCTAATCTTTTTGAAATTATTTCATTAAAATACTTCTGCTTTTGGTTAAGTAATACTTTGTATCCAGCTAGTCTGTATAAATAAAAATGTAAATGTTTGTTTGTTCAAAATTTTAAATCTCCGCGAGATTCAAAATCCTAAGTCACCGGGAGATTCAGAATTTTAAATTTCAATCTCCGACTCTGTATTTAAGAAACACGGCACCTATTCGAATGAAACGTTGTATCAAAATTTCAAATCATTCGGTAAAGAACCTGAAACGTTCTGTAAAAATGAACAATGCAGAAAGTAGGTGTGATTAAAAAATTCAGTCCGCTCACTTTTTTTGAACTATTACAGGTATAACAGGTAGAAAAAAAAGTAGATATATCTAAATGGAAACACGCATCCATTTAAATGCAACGTTTCATGAAAATTTCAAAGCAATCGGTGAAAAACTTGAAACCTTGTATGACAAGTAACAACGAACATTTACATTTTTTATTTATATAGATTTGCTAAATTAAAAGATGAATTAAATGTATGGCATCTTTCGTAGGTTAAATACTCGAAAAATTAACAAATATATCTTATGTAGTTTAAAAAAGAAAAAAAAGTTTACTTGTTATTATAAATTTGCTGAATAATGTAAAATGATCACGACAAATGTATCGTTTATTATTCTCTCAAAAAGGAATCAAGCCAGCTTTTTATCTTTCAATAAACTGAAGTTATTTTGTGAGGATTCATCAGTTCCTTCTTCGATTTAAAGTATTTAACCTCTCTGTATCCTTTTATATTTTATGCTTTTATAATATTTAATTATTAATTAGCATTTTTAAAAAGATCTGGAAATTGATTGTTCCTAGAAATATGTTCAACACTTGAAATTTCCCCAATAAATTGGCAGTTTAATTCGTAAACTGGCTTGAAAAGAAAAAGAAAATGAATTTAGAAGTGAACGTATAATTAAATCTTGCTAAACCCAAACACTATTTTAATGCATAGCTAATGTCTTCTATTTCTATCGTAACTCCTTCCATTTCTCAAAACTTTCATGTTTTTCTTCTTTTTTTTTTTTTTTTTTTTTTTTTTTTTTTTTTTTTTTTTTTTTTTTTATTTTTTTTTTTTTTTTATTTATTTCTCTTTTTTCTTTTTCCTGCTTCTTCCTTAAAAGCTTCAATCTCTGTTCGATTTTCTTCTTTTTTTTTTTTTTTTTTCTTTCAACAGTTTCTTTCGCTATTTAGAATTTTCCGGAAATATTTGGAAAAATGAGAAGTAATGCTTTTCGTCTTAATGGATCTTTAAATATAAACTATCAACTTTTGATCTTTTTTGAATTTGTCAGGAAGGAAGGAAAATTGAGGAGCATTCATCATATACTTTGTCGATTAATAATAATTACTATCACTTAGACATCCAAGTTTTTGTCTTGAACTTCTCCTTTATTGAAGAAATGAACAACAATTCATTGGAACGTTGAATGTTTTAAAAAAGTTGAAGAAATCCAATGGAAATGTCCAGTTTTCGTGATTATGAAATATTAAATATTGTTATCGGTCAGAAATGTTGCAGTGACCTTCAACAGTTTCATTTCGAAATCCTTCTGAATTTTTCCTGAAATTCTTCCAAAAAAAAGATCAAAGACCATAGATATGAAAATCAATTTCTATTTTTTTTTTCAGAAAGAAACATGAAATTTTTCCTCTTTTCAAAGTGAGCACACCAGTATGATACAATGGCAATTAATTGTGATAATTGTTCCGGCAAAACCGGTCCACAATAGTCACGAACTTTATGAACAATCATAAATTCAGTTATGGCTTGAATAATAGAATCAAAAATTTCTTTCGTCAATTTACACCTTATTATAAAATTATTTGCCATAAATCATATTTTATTTGATTTCATTATCGCATTTTGATTGATTATAAAATGATGCCATTTGATGTTAATACAATAAAACATTATATTTATGCATTTTCTCTTTCTACCTATAAAAATTAGATCGCAAATCAGCCTAAATTTTTCAATTCCGATTCAGTAAATCAATGATTGCACTTGATAAAGAAAATGACTCGAAAGTTCCAATTAATCTATCAATTGATCTTGTGAGCTAATTTCAATCTTTCAAATCATTTGAAACTAAGATTAAATAGAAGAAATAATTAATTATTAGTTTTCTAGAAATCTCTGCATTTCTTCTGTCTCTTTTTTCGTTTTTTTTTTTTTTTTTCACTAAATAATGATTTTTTTTTTCTTCGTTTTTTATGGAAGGAATTAATGAGCGGCAATGATGCATTTAATTAAGAATGACAACTGGACCAGCAAACGTCCCTTGCTTCTTTCATAATTGTAAACATCTGGTGATTCGCTTCTCCAGACGTCATATGATCAAAACTACCGCTTTAAACAAAGAATGTCAAGATTCTAAAGCTATTAGAAAGGATCTGAAGTCTTGAAACCTTGTGATATGATGGGTATTCCTAGAGTAATGTTAGCATTTGAATTAATTCTTGAAGCCAAAGAGAGTTAGTATCTGGTCGTGTCTGTTTCTCCCTGGTACCAGTAAATAACTTCCTTGATAATACTTTGAATTCAAAAAAATTCAATATGTTTATATTTAAAAAAAAAAAAAAAAAAAAAGCTAAAATTTTTTTCTTACCAAATATAAAATGAATCATTTTTCATTTTGTTTTCATCTGAAAGAATAAGAAAAATATAACATGATATCATTGTTCTTAAAACTCACGAGACTTTTGTTTGAGAAGACAATCAATGTTTCGAACTTATGTTGTGCATAAGAGATTATCGTATTTTACTATCAATTATTTCGCTCATCAACTCATCGAATTTTCGTTTTGTTCAATCATTATTATTTAATTACTAAGAAAGCTACTTTCTATTTGTCTGCATATTTCACTCACTCTCAATTCAATTTTCTCATTGATTTCAAAGATTGTTTTAAAATAACGAGAGATTTTAGCCAGAAGTGTAATAGCAGCAATTTTCTGAATAATTCCAAAGATACGAATTGTTATTTAATGAATGCTTCTAATTGTTCGAACTTCTTTGAAATTGCTCGAGACTGATGGTATACATCGCAAATTTTTATAAACAATTAAAATTTGCTCTGTGAGCAACGTTATATTTTGTCTTCTTTACATTAAACATTTGGTTTTAAAAGGTTTCTTTTCCATACAATCGTCGGTATGAAAAAAATTTAATTCGAAATATTCACTTTCAAAATCTTTATTTGTCTTAATATATTTAAAATCGTTACTTTTTATATATGTTATCTTACTTTAGGATTTCAATAATTCCAAATTAAGTATTTGGAATGAAATTGTAATTTTCGTGGTCAGGAAATACAAGATATTCACTCTCTTTAAGATATCACTCTTCTCATTCGATGTCGGAATTTTCATTTATTTTTCAATAAATAATCGAAATCCAAGATTTAATCATCCAAATGGCATATTTAGTCTTTCTCTCAATGCTATACTCCATTGATACTATACTAAAAAATGAATACAAACAAAATTGCAAATAAATCAATAAATAAATTTCAAGAAGTGATATCAAAGTCTTCTAATAAATAAAATGTTTTCATGTTTTACTAAATGCTTTTCCCGTAAATTTTTCATGTCCACATCTTTTTCTTCCTTCTTATTCTTTCTTTTTTTTTTTTTACATTTTATTTGATCCTTATTTTCATGTTTCCATTGATATATTACGATTATCTTTTTAAAAATGACTTCTGATCTTTCTAATAAAAAAATTATTATTTGATGATAGAGAAATAAAACAACATCTGTTCATCGAATGATAAGCACATCTTGAAGCATTGGAATAAATGCAAAACAGACAGATTCCAATTCTGGAAAAAATATATTTCAATTTATCCCTCATTCGATGAAAAAAAAAAAGTACATGCATTCCCGGGAGATCTGGAATGGAAGAAGTAGAGGAAGAAGTTGTATGCATTTTGTACAATCAATTATATTTTTGCAGACAAAATAAAAAGTGATTAATTCTAGAATAGTTGAATGGTTTAGTTCCCTTATAGGCTCATCGGAAGAAGAATAATGTCGTCTGGAATCAAATGCTTGCTTTTTTTTATGGGAAAAATGAATTTTGTTTGCTTGATAACCCTTTAGCTTCCTAACGATGGAGTGCAAATCATCGTGTGCATGAGGCATTTATAACTTCATAACCTGATTATTGAATCCTCAATTTCTATAAATTCTGATGCTTCCTAATTCTGAATAATGTATTTTTGTATGCTTAAATTTGACTCAAATTTGAATTGTCTTTCCGAAATTGGATACCAGAATAGATCTTCGATGTCACCTCTCTTATTAAATTCAATTTGTTTTTGCCATTATTGAACTAACTAACAAACAAAATGCGGGATTAATGTTTCAAATATTTAAAATCTTTTCTTTTTTCTCTCATTGTAAAATACTTTTATCACTCACATGAAAATAGAACATAGTTAAAAGTAGCTATAAAGAGAATTCATTGATAATATCTCATTATTTGCTTAAAAGATTTGTCTACAAATTCCACTGTTCTTACAGAGTTTTGAAAGTACATCGTTAATTCTTGCAAATATTCTCTCTTCTTTCTCTTCCGATCAAGTGATTGATTTCTAACGAATATCCATTACCAATTTTCAAACACCATATCATTTAAATATAATTTATCACTAAAATGTCATAATTTATTGATGAAGGAAAGATCATCCGAACTTTATAATTCAATTTCAATCATTAGTATAATTTATTTCCTTGTTCAGAAGAGTACTTTCCAACAACGAATAAATAAAAAAACTAATTTTCGATTAGTCTGTAAGTGCACAAAAATTTAATGATTCATTTCATCGTTTCTTCTTTCTTTTTTTTTTTTCCTTCTTTATTAGTCATTTTCATACATTTCATATCATTAATAACTATTTGCTATATGCCGCG
This sequence comes from Onchocerca lupi, assembly GCA_028564675.1. Classification (NCBI taxonomy): domain Eukaryota; kingdom Metazoa; phylum Nematoda; class Chromadorea; order Rhabditida; family Onchocercidae; genus Onchocerca; species Onchocerca lupi. The sequence continues at coordinate 116,438 of JAOVVO010000065.1, forward strand.
AATAATTGCAATTCAAAGAAATTACGAAAATATATCTTAATATATACATATCCTAAAGTAATTGATTTAAGTAGGTTAACATCTTTAGGTTTGATTATTCCAAAGTTACTGCCGCATGTTCTTATATCAAATTTTCACGAATTTATATAAAAAAATTTCATATAATTTCTAAATAAAATTTCATACAAATAATTAGTCTGTTGTTGTAGTATCTTTAGGCAAAATTAGTCTAAATAACATTTTATATAGGTTAGTTTATTCCAAATTGTTACCTCAAATTTTTACATCAAATCAACAACATCTGGTGCAAAATGAATAAACATTCATTTATGGCAATAAGGATAAATTATTAATGAAATGAGATTTGTGTCTATAAATTATATTGGTAGTAGTAGTAGTAGTAGTAGTAAGTAGTTAGTAGTAGTTATCCCTCATTTCCTCATGTCAACAATTAGAATGGGACAATTGTAGAAAGAGAAAGGAAGAATGGGACATCTAATTAAACCTGCTCTTTCATTGAAATTCAATTCACTATTGATGAAAAGATAGCCAACGAGAGATAGTTTAGTTGGATTATGAACGACGACGGATAGAGTAAAAATTTCAAAGACTGTCTCCATCGAAGAGGAGGAATAGCTAACTAACTAACCAACTAACTAACTGATTTTCCATTTGCTCTAAAGCAGGCAGGCGCATTTATCATCTGTCAAAGCTGGATAGATGGACATTTACTGGTCGTGGATTCGATCTTTTCCATTCAATTCCTGTCTGCTCAATTGACTACTTCTACCCACAATGGGTATTAATCCTTCCAACTCCTCCTATCACCCAAATTATGCCTTTTCTTCATCATCCTCCTCCTCCTCCTTCAATTGCTGCTGCTGCTGCTGCTGCTGCTGCAGCTGCAGTAATTGCTGCCTTTGTGGTCAAAGGTCGACTGGCCAAGCTCAAATAGATATGACTGGATGGATGGTTGGATGGATGTTTGTGCTTGGACTGAAATGATAGGGACAGCAATCCATTTTAGGAACAGAAATGGACAACAAAAGTGGACAGATATGTGACATAGCATTGTTATTGAAAGGAGCGATTTGATTCAACCGGATCGTCTAATGGAATTTAGATGCGATTGCTTTCCCGTGGTACAATTATGCTCTTCCGCGTCGCTTCATCCTTGAGGTCATCCTTCCGGTGATGGATGATGGCTGTTAATCACAATAGTTGTTGCGTTGACCGTTCGGTACCACTTATGCCTCTTTCAATGCAAGCCGAAATTTTGTCGGCATTAGTAACACGCAGCATGCAGCAGCGAGAGATGGAAGGAATATCACCTTTAACCTATGATTCAGACCTGATTCGTAGCATTGTATTGCAAGGGAGATGATCATCTAATGAAAGAACGTTTTACGGTAAGAAGACTGGGCCGCTAAATCATTATCTTCATCCCATCCCGTTCACTGATTAAATGAGACGGCTTAATTTGTCGATATTGATTTATCTCAAACTTCAAAGAACTACTCATCTTCTTTATGCAAACCGATGACCTTTCAAAGGTTACTAGCATACAAATTACTCCTATCCATCATATTTTAAACTTCAAGTGATATTCTCATCACTCAACGCTTCTTTTATTTTGCATAATTCTACCGCAATTAATGAATGGAATGGTCCCGCTTTTCCTTCTTTTGTTCCTCTTTTTGCTGACCCTATAAATCTCTCTCTTTTCTCTCTCAATTTTTGTCTTCCGATAATAACGCTTCATTTGTTGTTACAAGCAATTATTTGAAAATATCCAAGTAAATTACTCAAAAATTGAATTATTTCATTATCTGTTCGTACTTAATAATATCAATATTACGAAACAATGAGTGGAAAAATAATCTCCCGGGAATAACCCTGAGATCTCCCATTACTCATTTCAATTACAACTATTTCATTTAATGAATGCGTAGAATGATGATGAATAAGCTCTGCCTGCCAGAAGAACATGTCTTTATTATCAATCTCATGTGAATTATCCAAGAGTGACAGTGACACATCGACCATCTCCTCTGTCGCCAATAATTTTAGCCATGTGATCACTTCCCTCTATGTTTCCTCCAATTTCGAAATTCTTTTTCCAGTAATCTTTACTCCTCCCATTCCTCCTCTTCCTCCTCCTCCTCCTCCTCCTCTTCTTCCTCCTCCTCCTCTTCTTCCTCCTCCTCTTTTTTCCATTTCTACTTTCATCATTATCATTGTCAGGTCAGTTTACTGCCATTGATGATGACTCATCGTCATTAATGATCGGTTATTCAGATCTTGCTTGGTGCTGATTGCTCACATCTTTCCTTTCTTTTTCTCTTATCGATAAGACACTCAGGAATCAATCCGAGTATTTTTTGACTAACTTGGAAGTATTCCAGATTATCTTGTCTTATCTTCCACGAATTTATACCATTATAGCAATTGATAACGGTACCGTAATCATGCTAATGATATGATAAATGCCATTTGTAGGTTTATTTTTCACCTTGTGTACTTAATTAACATGATCGATATGCTCAATTATCTATGCCTCGCACTCATTCATTAATTTATTGTAAGAGGAAGGAAAAATGATACTTCTAATTCTTCAACATTTCTGTCCAGTATTTCTAATTTCCATTTAGATAGATGCTTGTAGGAAGTTAGTGATTATCAGCAATGAGTCGTCGTTACATCGATTATTAAGATGAACTGACACTTATCAGTCTCTCCTTGTGCATTTGTTTGTCTGATCAATCATCAACTTATTCATATCAATTATCAGTTACCAACTCAATTATCAATTTATTGTTATGTAACGGAAAGGAACTGTTTGTTTGTTGCCACTTGGAATATGATATTTGTGCATCTATTCCTGTCTTTTTCCATTTCAAAAAGATGAATAATTCAAGCTAATCGAATAGTCTACCTGATATTGAATCAGTTTAATTACCGTATTGACTAATTACTAATTTAATTTAGTATTTACTTAAGGCTTGTTTTGTTTAGATTTTTTTTGCATATTAATTTTTTGAATAAAATCAAAAGTGTGAATGAATGAAACGAGAACGATCTTGGCAATGTTTTAAAATGGCTCCGAAATGTTTGATACTGCTTCTCAGTTTCCCTAAGATTTCAAGAAATCTCGATATCCAATTGGCATAATTTTATGGTATAGCCAATATTTACCGGATTGATTAATTATTATTTTAATACATTTCCATGTTACCTCCTAAATCATTATCGTCGTGTTTATTTTTTCTTTACATCACTTATAATCATGGCTGTTCATGGAATATCTGATGTTTTATAGCAGAAAATGTTTGTTTCAACGAGCGATTTTTTTTTTTTTTTGAGTGTCTATAATAACTCAATCCAGTAATACGAAATTTAGGCTTGAGAAATTATATTCAAGTAAATTTATGCTTTTGTCAAGAAATTTTGCTGAGGATGGACATTTTATAGTATAGATTTAATTTCTAACTTATTTCTGGACAAATATGAAGCCTTGTGGTACTTGACTTGCATAATTCCCAAAATGCATGTCATCATGAGATGCAATATCATTTAGCCATACTTCCGAGAGGAAGGAAGTATTTTAGTGTCATAAGTTACTAAAGGAAGAAGTTGTTGTTTATTGAATCCTTCTGGAGCGATAAAAAAGGAAGGGCAAGAGATCTGATAAGTTCAAAAATCCAGGAAGCTAATGTCATGTACATTATGAATGGATAATCTCATTATATCCCTTTATTCGTAGAATTCTCAGAATTGAATCCAAGTAGACAAGGAAGCAAATTGGTCCGTAGTGCATAGTTTTTTGCTTTCTTTTTTTTCAGCAAGAGTTCATTTGTATAATTCGAGGAATCCAGATTGAATATGTTGGAGGATATTACATCAGAATGGTGCATTCCTTTGTCTTTCGAGAACATTACTCTTGACTGGAATAGATGCACTAAATTGAAAAAGTGTAATATTTACATCCTTCCTTGTCTTACTTCACAAATCATTTTTCATGAATTGAATTGAATTAAATTCAGTTCTGATTCTCATATTTTTTGGGGGAAGAAAAGGAAGCAACGTGACTAGCAGTTTAGGAATGCTTTACATTGTTATAGAATGCTTATGTAAACATATTGTAGGTCCTATTGACCGAATAAATCAACGATCAATCATTGTATTTAACCGTTGATTATGCGAGGAGGTAAACTAATTAATGAGGATTTCTTCGAAATATCTACGTTTGTACAGTAATATAGCAAACCTTTCATATACTTCACTTAAAACTAATTATTGTCACAGCACTCTCATCATCATTTATGTCTCTTTTCTTGCATTAGATATAATTAACTCTCTGTATATTTGAGTATCCTTTGGTAATCTCAAATAAGTTCATTTTGGGTCATTTTATAACAATCTCTTCTTTGCTTTCAAGTATAATGTTCGATGGTAAACAAGTTTTAGGTGTACAGAATCGTTAAAGTTTGAGTAAGTTTAAGTTGCTCAGTAACAACTGATCCGCTACGGATCGGTGCTTCTTCGAAAGCTTTACTACTTGACATGAGTGTGATATTTAATGTTACTATTATTCGAGAACTTAAGAACCTGAGGTCGAGTGGCTGATGTTCGACATACTTGAGAAGTTCTCGAATTAGTAGCATAATTTGTTTACTGTCCGCTTTTTTGTTTTTATGAAAGTCTTTATTTTTTTCTTTTTTACTATCTTTGCAACACATTTCCCTCAATATTATTATATTCATTTCTGGACAGATAAGCATAAAGAGTGTTAGATAAATAAATAAATCAACGTTTAGTATTTCAATCGCAAATCAAAAATAAGTCTTAGAAGGATAGTATTGCACATATCATCTCATCAATTTAATTTTTAATTTCCACTTTTACTTTCCATCAACATCTATGGTTCTTTTCTTACTTAAAATATCAATTACCATCAGGAAATGCACTTCCACACAAAATATTTCTTTCCAGATTCTATCGATATCCATTTTATTTCTATTCGTCACATCCTTCCCAACATTTCTTTCTCAAATAGTGATATCAAATGCTATTAAAATAGAATGAAAAAAAATGTTGTCATTTACTCTTTTCATTTCATCCTTTCTGGAAATGGGCACATATCCAAATCTAGTTATTTTGAATTCTTTTAGCATTCACTTATTGTCAATAAATCCGAAGAGCTCTTACTAATGTTTGTTTAACAAAAACTACCAGCTGGAGTACTCGCTTTTACAACTTGTTGTTTCATCCGGCGTGGATATGTTAATCCTTTTATCATTTTTTCTTTCCTTATAACATTTATCCTTTCTTTTATTTCCATTTTTAATCATTTATATTATATTTACAAGTTGTAAAGAACATAAGTTCTCTTTCTACTACATTATCATCAAAATTTTTCTACTCTTTTTAAAATTTGTGAATTTTTATTTGACCTTTGTTTGACTTTCCCATATCCTTTTCATATCTACAATGCACAAAAAAATTTTCACATCTTTATCTCATCTTTATCATCTTTAGCATCACATATATTATTATCAACAGATCACGTAATGTTTGCTGCCTTTTTTCTATTTCGTTCAATCAATTTCTGAACGATTTTGCGTGATCTCCATCTAACGTTTGTGATCATTATCATTAAGTCTGTGTGAATTTACAAAAAAGAATTACATTTAAAACTTTAAAATTCTCTACTACAAATATCTAACCATATCGGTTCTTGAATTTTCGGATACATTTATTTGATATCGAAAATCAAGTTACTATAGTTGCAACGGTGCAAGGCCTGATTAGGCATTGTTTGCTAATTGTAACATTCCATCATTGTCTGCAAATGATTGAAACTGAAACAAAAGTTATTACTATCATTGACGAAGTATTTTCTTTAAAATATATTTCGCATAAAATTTATCATTCTATCGGGAATTAATCCAAAAGAGCAAACTTTTTAAATACTTAAATACAATAATAATTGTCGAACTTTTCATCCTTTATTGCCGTCCTATAACAATCCCTTCAATAATTCATTCTATTAAATCATCATATATTTTCTTTTGTGAAATTCCATACTATCATATTATTCCGTCTTAATGAAGAAAGTTTCGAATTGCTCACATTTTACAAACAAATATTCTTTTCCCTAACTTTATTAGCGTCAAAGATGATTATGGAAAAAGATTAATAGCATTCATTATTTTCGAAAATGTGGTATGTTAGAATTTATATTGTACGATTTATTGTGTAGGAAATTTAAAATATATAATTGCGCATAAAGTACAAAGAATAAATTGTAATCAAATATTGTAGAGAATTACGAAATAGATGAAATATTCGTCTATTGTCAGCGCTTTAGTTTATAAATTTTAACTGTTTTATTAGATTGTTATTTTCCAGGCCCCAAATATGAATTCACCAGTGGAAAAAAATAATGATGATATACCTGCTGTTGATGCTGATGTGAAAGATTCGGAAACTGTTGAGGTAAAGCAGGTTGAAGCACAAGAGAAAGTACCGGAACCGCGAAAGGATCCACGGGAAGATCCAATCGGTTGGGTAAATTCACTAATTCCCGGTGCTGTCCATAAGGTATCAATCTCCTCTGTGCTAAGAAAATGAATTCTTTCATTTTTGTTATTAATTATCAAGTATAGCTTGTTTCTGAGATTTTTCGTCCCGTTACTTAAACTTTTCGATATCAAGTTTTATTAATAATTTTGCTCCTACTTTAAACGTCGTGATGTTCGATAAAGAATTACAAAATAAATGAAATATTATCTGTTACGACCTGCTTGGTAATTTCAAGAACATACGTAGGATGAGGTCATGAATGTATTTGATTGATGGACATTTAATTAAGTCTGATAAGCTTTATATCAGCATGCTTCATCTATGATCCCGCCTTATGATTACATTGCGGATTCAAACAACTTCTGTAGATGAAAGGAACTTATAATTTGCAGGTAAATTACCGATTGTTAGACTGGGCTCAACAATTGGCTATTGAAGAAGAAGATAAGCGACAAACATTACCTGGCAAAAGTGATGCTGTCACAAAGAATCAGTTTTTGTCGTTTCTCCGAGATGGATCACTGTTGGCGAAATTAGCGAATCGTCTTCAGCCGGGTGTCGTCGAAACGGTACATGAAGGAGATGCGGCTAAAGATAAAGCTAATCAGACATCTAACATCAATGGTTTTATCAATTTTGTTAAAGAAAAAGCTGGTTTATCTGAGGAGCAGGTATTGCTTTCATTCTTTCGAATATTTCCATTCATCTTCATCTATTACATCATTGTGGAATGAAATGAGTAGTTATGATAATTGCTTATATCTTTTTTGCAAAAGAAAGAAGGGAAAAAGTGAATTACATGTAAATGATTTATATCAGTCAACTTGTCATTATTCTCTTAGTAAGAGTCATTTCGATTGTTCCAACTTTTTGATGATAATGATGAGCTCAACGGATGGCTAATAGTTGTCAGTTGGCTACTGACTTACAAAGGGATCAAATATTTGTTGTACTTTTAATACTGTGATCTAGCCGGGTTGGGATGGATAGACTTGTAATCAATCCATCAAAGATCTTTCTCCTGAGCTCCATTTTTTTTTTTTCTCCTGACTGATAAAAGCTAGTGATATTACTTATTTTGCTGTAAAATAATTCCAACTGCTCTGAAACAACTGTGAAAATGTAAATTGAGTGCAAGTGTTTCGCGCAATTAGACATTTTTGTCTGTTCTATGAAGAAGAAAGCAGCAACTCTCGAAAAGAGAGTACAATCCATCGATCTTCCAGATATTTCACAATTTGTCACACTGAAAATAATGGGAATTAAAAAAGAAGAAGGAGCGGAAAAAATGAGGCATTTTTTTTTCCTATTGTCGTTGCAGTTCATTGTTTTCTTTTACGAAATGGCAATGCTGCGATGTCAAAGTTTATTAAAACATATCTGGAACTTTTAGAGAATTCAATCTAATGTTGGTTTAAAAGACTGTTGATTTAAGTACTGACTAAATTAAAGATAAAAAACCAGTTTGAGAATGGCGTTTACGGAATATCTTTTAAATGACTTATTTGGTGTACAGTTGAAGCAGTAACTTAACAGCAGATTTATTTTAATTAGACAGATAGTTTCGTTAATGTTTTATCTTAATTAAATAGTGAAAAATGATGCTGATAGTTGATATTTTAGCAATAAAAAGTTTAAAAACCGGAAGTTAGTGCTTAAAATGAATGAAATATTATAATGCATGAAGTAATGATGGAAGGAGTGAAGTAATGGTAGATTTCTTTGAATGGAAAAAATTCTTTTTAAAAGTTTAAAAATGAAACTGTTTTGTTTATGAATAAAGAAGAATTTGATAAATTAGATTGCTGTTAATCTGTTAGTTTGATAAAATATTGAATTCTAAAGAAGAGAATGAATTTCATTTGTGATATGGAATTGATTGGCTGCTTTCTATCCTGGCTCTTTGCAATATACATTTTCATCTTTCATATTGCAATAAATCATCAAACATTGGTGAAGGAGATATTTCACGCAAAAGAAGGGGAAAAATGTATGATGAGACATGAAAAAGCATTGGTTTATTCAGCTTATCCGATAGTTCTATTTAACATGCTAACAGCGTTTTTCCCTTTTAAGCACCTTTAAAGTTTATTTAGTTGGGAAATAAATTTTATTAATCATTAACTACATGATATCATACCTTTGTTTTGTTTTTTTCCTGATAATTATTTTGCTCTTCAATAGAATGAATTTATAGAGGCAGTATGGAGGAGAATGAATGATTGGTATTACTACCATGGCCAATTTTTGTTATGCATATCAAATAGGCTCTAGTATATGCTAATAGGCTATAAACATCGATCCTTTTATTATAGACATTTTTTTTTTTTTTGGCCAAGACATTACTATATTTCATACTACTGAATTGCTGTGACTGGCACGTCAATATAGCTAGCTCTCTGGCCATTTCCAGGCTGAAATAGATTAAATTTTTTATGCTTGCTTAGCTTCATTGGCCAAAAGAGAAATGAGAAATGCATGAATGTTAGATTTTAATTTACGATACAATCATTGAAAATGACGAGCTTTTTTTTTTTTTTTTTTTTCTGTTTTTTTGAAAGCTTTAATTAACAAAATTAAGAAGTGCTTACATCAAAGATTTTATATTGCTCAAATCTCATAAATGAAATAACTTTTTTTATAGCAATTTCTGGAATCATTTTGAACAAAATGACAAAACTAAACGAGCCTAATCTTTTTTTTTTTTAGATTTGAAATCTATGCTTCATACTTGTCATTTAATTAATTATCAAGAAGTTTTTGTAGATATTCACTGCTGCGGATCTACAAGAGAAAGGGAAAGCAGGATATCAAGCAGTATTTAACACGCTTATGCAGCTTGCTCTCAAAGTACAGAGCGTTTTTCAGCAAAAAGTAATTTTCTTCATAACAGTAATTTTATTTTCTTTGATACGGTATTATGAAGTAATGGAGGATTTTTTCTTTTTTTTTTTTTTTTTTTTGCTTGGATTTAATTGATAAATAATCAGATTAATTTTAGGGAATTGATGTCGAACAACTCATTCAAACAGCTTCACAAGTAGTGCCGACAAATCTTGTGCAAACAATTTTAAATTTCTTCAGACGAGCACAACCCACTCAGGTTTGTTGCAACATCTTTTGGTACATTATTTGCTTAATACTGCAGCAAACAACGGTGCAAATGTTGATATTTTTTTCTTCTTTGACTTCATGAATATATGATGAGAGCTAAGTATATGAATATGACATGACTGCTACTAGAAAAAAGTTAAAAATGGTCTCCGAAAATTTGTGTTTTTTTTCTGTTAAAAATAAAGAAATATTTTGTTGCAGTCACCGAAAAAGCTTGCGAAAGAAGCAGAAGAGAAAGAGAAGACAGCTACTGCTGAAAAGGTCTTTTCTTTATTTTTTTATTTTTTTTTTAAAGTCTTCATTAAAATGAAATTGCGGAACGGACTATTAATTACAGTATGGTAAAATAGTGAGGAATATCTTGAAAAGTAATAAAGCATTGCGATGTTATTACAATAAAAAATAGGATTAGATTATTCGTTCCACAGAATTTGTAGTGAAAACCCTTCGAGATGTCATTATTGATGTTTTCAAAAATATAACTCAGTAAAGATGTCATAGATTTTTAAAATTTTATTATTCAAAATTTGTATAAGAGAACAAGACAAGTTGCCATCCATTCTAAGAGTAATAATTAGTGCGTTATAGTGTGGAATGATCAAAAATAATCAGTAGAATACTAATCAGCAGTTAAAAACTCATCTCACATTGCCATTTATAGGTTGTTGAAGAAAAACAGGTGGAAGAGGAAGTATGCAAAAAAGTTGACGCTCAAGCGGGAAGCGTCGATACACCGGCTGTTGCTGCTCATTGATTTCTAATTTTGATTCATTTGCAGAAAAATTTCTATCTCGAAAATACTTGAATTCCTGCCGACTTGGCTTCATGTTTTGTTTTGTTGTAAGTTTACGGCAGATTATGAGTTGTTATTTTTTCTAAATATAAGAATAAAAAAGAATCAGATCGAGTCTGCAATGCTTAGACAATTATTGCATGATCTTATTTATTTAATGACTGAATAAATAGAGTTCATTGATGGTATTTTAAGTTTAAATATTCTCATTAATGCTTTATGATTGAAATTTCACCGCCTCAATAAAGTCAATAACAAAGTAAGAGAAGTTGCGTTTTAATGATTTTCATCTCCATATTTGTTCTTTCATTACTACCTGTATCTACTATTCATTACAGCATTATTTTAAAACATCAATATAATTTAATTTAATATTTGTCAGCTTGTTTTCTTGATCAGGCAGTATCATAGCTAATCAAATGAAATGCTCATCTGTACTTACATTTATCATTGCAAACTGAAGCTTCCCGAATACTATAAATAAGAACGAATGATAAATGAAAAAGACCAATTTACAAAGACCTACCAAAAAACTTATCATAACTATTTCGAATTAGTATGCATTTATTGAACCTGTTGATTCATGGCTTCTTAGTTTTGACTTCATACTTGTCTATTTGCAAAACTGAAATAAGAGATGTTTGAAATTCAAACGAGTAGATCCTCTACAATATACTTAAGATTCTGTTATCACTACTAATTCATACTGCTATTTCAGGTAATGTCCCACAAATTATCTTTTTTCATTATATTATCCTTACTGAACCGATCAGCACAGTAATTCAATTAACTTACCTTCGGCGTGTATGTGCAATTCAGCTTGGATTATATAAAACAGTTTTTCTTCTGTTATTAGCGAATCGAGATATGTGAAGGAATCAAGTGTATTACTAGTTCGCAATAAGAATTTGTTCAAATGGTTTTTTTTTTTTTCATATGGATTTAAATTCCTTCGCATCTTCCTCGATTCATGCAATGCTTCATTACATTTTTGAATTATATATGGTGGCTAAAATTATTGTTTTTTTTTGATATTGATAAATCGAAATTATTCTTTGTATTTGTAATCAATTCTGAAAATAAGGCATCAGAATTTGATTTGATGGTCAGCGTTGTTTCGTTTTTATTATGCTTTTTTTTTTTCTCTTAATTTCGTTCTAATGTGTTTTGTTATGAAAACTCTTTTTGTCTACTGCTTTAATTGTGAACTTGAAAAAAAATTCTTGTATTCACTTGATTTTTAATGGGAAAAATGTAGTGAGGAGAATGAAGAAATGGTAAACTTTGTTGTATTCGATTAAGTGGATTTGTCGATTTTTTATACTCTTAATTATATGGTCCTCTACTTCATTCTAATTTTATTTTTAATTTCCTTAAATTCAAAGAACAACTTACTATATGACTACTTTTTGCTATATATGTGCCTGCGGTTTGCTTATTCCTTCCATTTATTTCGAGTTCCAAGTTCTTTAAAAGATATGAGAAAAAGTTTTCGTAAGTGATAATGTATTTTGTGACTAATGATTAAATCACTGATCTAGTCGATAGATTTCACATCATATTTTTAAAGGATTTCTACATAGAATCGAAGTTTTAATGAATTTCTGTTCGTCATATAGAATTGATTTGTTATACTGCATACGAAGGATAGATTTTTATATATTGTCTCGTCTGTTTAATTTGAAAAGCTTTTATCGGTCTTTCGTTCTAATATTCATATTGATTGATTGATCAAGGTCACAACTTTCATCTATCCCTGAAATCAATTCTGTAACTGAACATTTTGGCTAAATTAAGACAGCGATAAATCTTAACATAGTTGATCCGAAATGATTTCTTTTCCTGCGTTTTTCCCAAATTACTCAGTTTTCAGAAATTTTCCATTATGTCTAATGACCTTCGTATTTATCGCATAACTTTATCTTCGTTGTACGATCGTTTTTCATTTCGCTTTCTTAGATTCGCTGATTTTTTTTCCTCTCACCTTCTATGAGAACATTTCATATCTTTTCCAACCAGTGCTGATAAATTTAAAAACTCGTATTAATAAACAACGCCGACCATACGGAATTCGGTATTTGATGTTAACGTAATATGATGTTGAAATATGTTTCGAAATGCATTATTATGCCAACATTTCAATGATAAAAACATTAATGTTATCGATAAATGCATATTTCTATGTGTCACTCTGTTCATTTCAATTTATTCATCTTTTCATGGGCTCGATTAGGAAAATTCTGAGCTAAATATGCATACATTTTATATTTTTATCGTTTCCTTTCGAGAAATTTATAAACTAACAATGTCGCAAACAATAATTAGAAATGAATGAAATTATGCAAAATAATAGAAAATAGAATATTGCCGGATTCTTGGACTATTATTCTGTTCGTACGGAGGCTCTTAGCTTGCTCAGAATATTCGAAGAGATTCAGAGGGACTTAGCAAAGCATTTTGGGTCAAAAATTAGCCGATAGGTTCATGTAAATCCGCATTTGTAAATTTTCGGAATACTCCGATGTTTTCAAATGCTGCTTGGCAAATGATCATCATTACATCACGATAGAAATGAGTAGATTTGGACGATGGACGAGATAATTTTCATTGCGCTCCGGTCGGAATAGCACGTGACATAATGAGAAGTCCGGGCGAATCAGAAAAGTCGTTGATTCCTGCTGTTTACATCTCTTTTGGCAGCGTTGGTTGATTTGCCAGATAGGTGGGAACAATTTGGGTGGCGTTAAGCTGTATTGAATTTAACTAAAATAATGGTTCAAGTTTTACAATAATAGTTTAAGAAGAGAAAATACGAGAAAGTAATGTCATAAAATGTTTCCATTGTTACAAGAAGTAATATGAGCAAAAAAATCTCTAGAGAGTCCAAAGTTTTCAGATTTGGCCATGATATAAGAAGGCAAACAATTTAAATTCATTCAGCCAATGCGAAAAAGCGTTCCGGTCGTTAAGATTGGCCGAAAAGGTTTCAACGGTCGCAAAGGTGAGTATCTCACTGTAAAACCTACTTCTGTACGTTAACATAAGAATTTTGACGGAATGCAGAGCTATTTATTTTCAGCAGAAACATTTTCAAAAGAAATAGCTATTTTTTAGGGCGAAGTAGTTGAGTACACAACCATAATTTCTCATTTTTTGGACTTATTATAGAAAAAACTCTGCAAAACATCTATTTTACCACCGGAAAAAGATAAATTGTCGATACATTAAGGAAGTGAAATGTTTGGACAAAACTGGACGGAGAGAGACAGGCGATATATACAATATTTGCAGCATTGGCTGATATGGTTACTGAATTCTTGGAAATTATTTCACATACGGTGCTTTTCAATTATGGTGGTTATCCAGCGGAGACATTTGATACCGCCAGTTATGGGTCTATCCTAATTCATGTAAGTATGATTTTAGAACGACCTATTTTCCATTTATTTATTGGTCAATTTATCTCGGCTCTAAAAATAACTGTGTTATTTAGAAAAAAAAAAATCAGTAGACTCGGTGGTTTAAATTATTCAAATTTTTCGAAGAATTTTCTGTTATCTCAAAAAAAAAAAAAAAAAAAAAGAAAAAAAAATCTCACAATGGCCATTAATTGAATTAGTTCTCTTTACGTTTTGAATTTAAGAAATGCCGAGTGAAAGAAGTGTTAGATTACATGAGCAGCGCACTACAAACAGTTCATCGATGGATAAAGTTCGATGAACTATCCCATTTTGCCGCGTGCATTCTTGATAAGGACAACAGAGTGATAATGGAGGCTGTAATAATCATTATGGATGTACAGTATCCTCAACTCAGGTCTCCTAGAATTTCTTTGTTTCGCTGTCCCTCGAAACATGAAAATATATAAACAATTTCTTCCATTACAAATTCAGTTTTTATTCCTAAAAAGTGGATACCACTGGTGATCATTTGACCATGTCTGATCTGGACTAATAATTATTCTAGTTCAGAAACGTATTGACAACTGAAGCAACTGATATGAAACGACAATTCCAGCAAACAATTCTTACATTACAGCGGGAATCATATATCGAGAATATGAAAAATATCTTACGGAATGAAGGTAAACGTAATTATATGAATTCAGACAATGAGATTAATTCGTGGATGAATTGAAGAATATGTACCAGAATAGTTTTTCTGGCTGATGCATTTGTTTCAGAAGTACGCTTTGAAATACATACAAAACTTAGAGGCAACTGTGAAATAAAACTACAAAAACGAGCTGGAGTAAGTTGTTTTTATAAAAAATGAGATTTTTATGGCACGAATTTGCCTTCTTCCTCAATTCTAATTTCAGGAGTTTAAGTGGGAAAAATATGACCAATGTGTACCTGAGAATCTACGTCCTTGCGGCAAACGGATTGATAGCAAACTGATTGAGGTTTTATACTTTTGACTATTAATTAAATTATTAAAATGGTCCAATTATTTCTATGTTAGCTCGTCCTCCAATAATGATGCGACTAAATATTGCTGTGCACGTTCAGCTATCGTGATAGCAGCCATCAGTACTATTTAAATTATGTTACCAGCAGCTTGAGTGCTATCAAAAAAGATTCGTTATAGCAACATTAATTCCTGTCTCTCGATCTTGAAATTGGATAATGAATAGGTTTAAAAGATTGAAAAAATTGCTTCAAACTGTTTTTGCACCCGTTTATAGATCGTTGCAATGGTACGCCAACTGGATGAAACATAATGGAGATATTGTGAAAGATAACTTAGGATATGGCTATTTCAAGTTTTTGGAAAAATCATAACCCATTTAAACGAAGCGAATCTCATAAGCGGTATTAATTGACCGTTCCTGCGCAATTTTTCATTTTGAAAACAAAATTGTCAAAATTTTGGATCATTTGTAAAGTAATGAATTCACTCTGGAACGTAGCAATGACATCCGTATAAAGTAAAAGATGATCAGCTAAATACTTCGTGAAACATCTCAAGAATGATTCAAACGAATAAAGAAAATAGCTTTATCGATAAAAATTATAAGAAAGTTATAAATTGTTCTGAACTAACTTTTCCAACTTTAAACATACCAAATATAAACTTTACTAATGTGAAACAATAAATACTACGGATAATTAAAATAAAGATATAAAAGCATATGAAAAATGAAAAAATTTTTAATTTTCCGAAGGAATGAATTCAAAATAAAAAAGAGATATATAAAGAAAAAGAACAAGAGAAGGATTAAATATAAAAATGAAAAGGAAGGGATAAGGGACAATACAAGAACAAGGGACAATGCAAGAGTTTTGATAATGTTACGGAAGATGGCTCTTACCAGTTGCAATGCACTCATAAGTTATTTTTAGTTAACTTTTCAAATTTAAACATGTCAAATAAACTTTACTAATATAGGAACAATAAATACTATGGATAATTAAAATAAAGATATAAAAAGCATGTGAGAAATTGAAAAGTTTTTAATTACTAGAAAGGATGAATTCAAAGTTAAAAAACTGATATATAAAGGAAAAGAACGAGAGAAGAGAAAGAAAATAAAGAGGAAGGGACAAGGGACAATACAAATTAAATATAAAAATGAAGAGGAGGGGACAAGAGACAATACAAGAGCTTTGATGTTGTGATAGAAGATCTCCCTTATCAGTTGTAACACAACATTGAAATGTTGACTTTTAGATAGAGAATTCAAAAGTTTCATTTTCAGTGGCATCGACCACTAATTCATAAAGCAGCATTCAGGGGGAACATACTGAACAAAAATAGGATTCTTATAAATCGAAGAATAATGTTATCCTAAAATACATTAACTTACAATTTATAAACATTTTTTTCACATTAAAAAAAAATGATCCAAGCATGACTGATAGCAAACATATAATAATGAAGTTTCTTCTCGGAGATATTCAGAAAGAATCCACACTTCTGCTGCTTTTATTCTTTCCCACATACACAAGATTTTTCTTTACATTACAGTGAAAATGTAACATCCAAAAATATCTTTTATTCTCTGGAATTTTCTTTTTCAAGTAAGCAAAATTGTGACTCATGCTAAACCAGAAATATTATTGGATGTTGACATTTTCGTCTATTAACAGTTCACAAATAATGATGTTTAACAAATTCCAAATTATATAGTTGGAATAAACAAAGTTAAACACCCGATATAAATGCTACTGTTTTCCTGCCTTTTAAGTCGGAAATTCCACGCATGTTCAGCATCGAAAATTCGCAATATTGATTGAAACCGATACCATACATCGATTTCTATACTCTTTCTAGAGGCATGAGTGAAATCTTTTTTTAAACATATTTGTATTATGAGCAATATTGATGGTGCGAATTTTTGATACTGTTACATGGTGAACGAAATATTTCATAGGAATTATTCCGACACAAAATACTTTAAAAACATAAATGGTGATAAATACAAAGCAAAACCACGAAAAACGAATCAACCGCTCATTGGCTTGATTCAATAAACAACTCATTTTTTCCTTACAAAAATAAAAATAAACAAGAGAAAAGAAAGGAAATATTTTCTATAATATTTTTTTGAAAAATCGTTATCTTTTGCGAAGGATAGAAAAAAAAAAAAAAAAAACGAAATGAGAAAAATGAACTGATGTTCTTCTATATCATCTACATTATCAAAGCATCAAAAATAAGATATGATAATATTGAAATGAAAGAATCGAATACTTTCAATCGATCAATTAAATGATTTCCATTTCTCTTCATTTCAGCCAATGAGCACCAACAACATACAAATTTCATCTCATTTCAGTAAAGCACACTAATGCTCACAATGTAATGTTCATATATTATAACTCAATAAAATAATAACGGCAAACAAGGCTAGAAAAAATAAGAAATAAGAAAAAGCCCAAAATTTGATCTCCTCTCTTCACAAATCTCTCAGTATTTTAAAATAATCAGCAAAAATATTAGCCAAACAAGAGATCATAGCAAATTAACATAGTACTTTCTCTGCCTCCTATCAAATGTAAAGACTATTTCTTTTGTGACACAAGCACTGCTTCTATTAATTTCAGACTGATTTTTGGCCTTCCAAATCTTTAAATCATCAAAAATAAGATGTTGATCAATAAATCTTCAAATGACATCAAGATGCTGAGATATATATATATAATTCCCACGCTTCAGCCTCCAAATACGGAAATGAAGTGCGGTTAGTGTCTTCATTTAATATTATTAGATATAAATTTAGTAAATGAAATGAACAAAAGTAACTCCAAAGTTTATAAATCAGTAAAAGAAAAAATGGAATGGTGTTCGGAAGAATAAACTCCCAACAAATTATTAATATTATATCGAAATATTTCTTTCTGAACTTTAGTTCAATGAAGAACGGTAGAATATGTTTCGTTTCAAAATGTATTAATTCGAGAAGCTGTTGTTCAACAATGATCTTGAAAGCAAACAACAGTGTCTTTTTTTTAAAGCCGATTTTTTTTTAATCAAGAGAAGCGCAGTTAGAAAAATTCCCTCAAAAATTCAAAAGAAAAATTTTTGTGAAAACTTCGACAGAGATGTACTTCAAAATTATAATAGATTATTTACATAAAAGTGATCTGTTTATTACAGATCAATAGAATTTAAACAGCCTTACTTAATTCTACTTAGTATATGATTATGAATGTAGTTAAGATAAAGTGAATTATGAACTTAACTCGCATATATATACATATATTAACGATGTTTTGCGATATAATTCACTTTAACTTAACTGCACTCATGAAATTAGGGATCAGTTTTTTGAAAATTTTTTCCGGCAATAAGGAATCCAATCAAAGAGATAAATAAACTATCAATTAGATTTCTCTCATACATAACACTATATGGATAAAATTTAAAAAACATGAACAAATGCATAATTTCGATAATAGAAGTAGTTCGGCGAGATCAGCTGGAAAGTTTTATAAATACAATGCATTCTACAGATGTAATGAGAATGTCTCGAATCTGATGGATTAATAAAAATCATAAAAAACGAACAAAAATGTTATCCCATAGCAGAAACCTCATAATTAGTAGCAAAAAAGATAGAAAATGAAAACAGGGAAGAGAGCTAACCAAAAAAAAAGTAATTTGTTCAAGGACTGTCTGCATGAAAAATGCTTGAATATCAAATAAAAAAAAAAAAAAAAAAAAGAAAAGAAGCATTAATTCAAATCCAGTTGCTCGGTAACTAAACTCAATTACCAATACAACTAAAAATTGATATGGAATATGCTCTTATTTAAGAATCTCATACAACTAAATTACCGAACTTATTATAATTTAAAGTAATCCACTAAAAAAAAAATACATCATTATTAAAATCCGTTTTTGACAATAAACAATAGAACATAAACGTGATTGGCAGCGTGCGATAACAAAAAGGATCTTTCCAAATAATGAAGAGAAAATCATTCCAAACAATAAAAGAAAGCGAGAACAGCAACGCACGAAATGCTTATTAAATTTCTTCATTAGAATAATTTTGTAAACCATTTCTGACCTCCCTGACTGGGCACTTTGTTTTAACAAGTGTGGACACCTAAGCTGAAAAAAGTGCGTTACTGCAATAAGCATAAGACGAGTTAATTTTAGAAAGGAATGAAAGAGAGACGAATACTTCTGTATTAGTAGATTTTTGCAGTATTATAAGCATAAAATTCTTAAAATTAATTAAAATTAATTTGAAGAAGATATTCTATCTTAAAATAGAAAAATAAGAAAAGTTAATTTACAATTCATAACGAAAGCCACAGAAATTCGCAGCGTAAAATGATCGAGACAAATACAAGCAGCAACATCTGTTCAAAAGTTTGGATAACTCTCCATAATGTAAATCAGCCGAACGCTATAACTTCTAAATTTACAAAAATAATATAAGAGAAGGAAATCTCGTTACTCTGAAAAAAAAAAAGAAAAAAAGAAAAAAAAAAGCAATGGTATATGCACAGAATAAATTCAAAGTGCGTGAAAACATGTACAGTATGACATCATTCAGAACATAGAATCAAGAAAGATTAGGTGTTGTCAAGTTTCGTGCTATCAACTAATTTTCATTACAGTCTTAGCGATTCAAATATTTCAACCAAAACTACTGAAAATTATTAAGCATCTAAAAAATTTGGAAATATGCAAATAAAGACAACTGCCACTAAAACTTTCTCCAGGCGAAACTTTTTAGTGTAAATGTTTGTGAAATATTCAACACATATCATATCTTGAATATATGCAAATCAAGTGAAGCAAAGAAGGCAGTAAAAGTAAAGAAAAACAGAAATCAAAAGAAATTTGTTAATCATCAGAAATCAGTTAAAAAAATCTCAATCGCTGTATTCATGGGAAAAAGGACTGCCAATGAAATGGAAAAACAAAGCAAAAGTCACAAGGATAATTTGATAAGAATGCAGAAAGTGAATTATTTAAAAAGCTATAAAATACTGTACGATACAACAATCATATGACGTTGGCCTATTATTACAAAATATTACAAAAAAAAAAAAGATTCACAGCATAGCCTTACAAAAGCTTCGGATAAGAACTTGAAAAAATATGAAATTAGGAATACTTTCATCTTGACACTTATCCTAAATTACAATTCTATAATAATACAAAAATCCTGTAACGCGTTTTCTTTCTATGCTCATTTTCAGATAAATAAAATACCCAAACTTTACATATGTGAAAGAAAAACTGCAAAAGTGCCAGAAAATATGAAATATTTTTTGAAAATTAAAAACATTTAAACAAAGTTTGTAAAAAAAAAGTGCTGCGTGCGAAACTAACAGCATTTGCATGTCTGAAATACCCGCAATATAATCCAAAAGAGAACTTATGGTCATTCATATTTAGCGAGTTATGAACTCGGCAGTATAGCAACACAAGGTAATGGCGTCACTCGCAAGCTAGGACTGCATTTATTCCATTTTGGTGTCTCATGAATCTTTCCATGCCGTACTTTCATGACTTCTGTAATCGATAATCTAGATTGTTCATCACCTGAAATTGTCTGATTATTTGAAATATCTAGCAACACAAAGAACTTTTCAATTTACAACTTTTAATAACGAGTCCTAAGACTGAATACCTAGAATGTTTCGCAGACCAGAAAATTTTTTCAGTAGCTATACAAAGTCTACTTGAAAGTGATTTCTCAACCATTCAAATTTTATTTTTGGAAACAGAAAAAGCACACCACTACTTATGAAGACTTCAATCTTCACCACTACAGGTCTGATTCATTCCTTGCTTGCTATATGAGAAGCAACAAAGAATATGGATCAGCAACATCTCAAAATCAGTTCTCATTAAAATTCTAACCAGAACACGATGAAGACGATGACGCTTCTTCACACCATAGAAAGGGTGGCAACGGCACAACTTTTGCCTCAGGTGATTCACTGAATTTTGCGCCCGCAAAGTTGACAACATCTGATTGCTGCTGCCGCCGAAAATGTTGTGCTGATCCTTCAAATTTCTCTTCATTATACTTTATCAATGAAACGTTTTATGATAAACCCATTAAATTAAATCAAAAACCCGTATGAGCTTCTCTGAAAAATTGACATTACATATTTTTTTTATTGTTGCTGTTCAAGACAAAAGATATATCCTTATGAATACTGAAAAAAAAAAAAAAAATAAAGGCATTCCACCTTATGCATTTCACATCCCACAATAATCATAAAGTTCTCTTTCCTTATTTTCATTATTCAAAGATGTATAAAAGAATAAAAAAATAAAAAAAAAAACAAAAAAAACAACAGTTATTTAGAAGAATGAACTGAAATCTTTTTAAAAAAAAAAAAAAAAAAGAAAAAAAAAGACGTAAAAATACATAATTCTTCAGAGTGAAAAATCTTGTTGAAAAAAGCATTAAGTAATGATCTACAAAAACTCTAAGTCCAAATAGCCTAAAAAAAATTACTTCTCTCTGTTTTTCTCTTCGGTGTTACATCAAGAGAAATTGGCCGCCTCTGGAGAGCATTTTTAACTGCTGATGTATCTTTAGAAGGTAACTGTGGTCGATAAATATTACTGCCTGCTGGTGCACTTGTAGGGTAATACGGAACTATTGCCATCGAAGAAGGCATGTAAACCCCCGTTGACAGAGAGGATGTTGCATAATTAGAATTGTTCGCTGTTGGTGTAACCATAATTGGCAAAGAAGCGGATGGCTCGAATTTCACCTGGTATTTTGAATTATGATTCTTCTGCTCTAACTTACCGCCTTGTGAATGTAAAATCCAACCAGGTGTGCCGGGTTGAGGTTGAAAGTATTTTAATGGCTGAAAAAGCAATATGCAAATTCAGATTATGAAAAAACTGCTTCTAACAACTAAAAGTTAAAACAAATATTATCTCCAAATCTTTATCTACACAACATTCTCAGTCGCTGGAATAGTATAAAATTTTTCCGTAAGGTCTAGAAAATTGGAATTCTCTTCACTTAGAAGAGTATTAAAAAAAAAAAAAAAAAAAAAAAAAAAAAAGAACCTGATGAATTTTGGTACGCATGGTTTCAATGGCAATTGGTGTTGTTGGTGCACTTACAGAAACATTTGGGTAAAATAAAGCAAGCGGAACCGATGAAACAGGATACATGCTTCCTTTTATTACTATGACTAAAATTTGGATGAATGGATAAAATTATTTGAATCAACATAAAGAGCATTTAGTAGAAATGCTATTTGTCAAATTTCATTTTGTCATAAAAAAAGATAATATGGCAATGAATATGATACCAAAAATCGAAAATTATAAAAAAAAAAAAGAAAAAAAAAAAACATAGAACATGTAAATGAACATCTTTCTGGACCAACAGAAAGTACTTACATGTTAGAAGGCATCCAGTGAATGTTAGCAAAACAAAATGTTTCACTAGAATCAATATAAAAATTCAGGAAGAAATGTTCCTTTTCAAACTGCGAAATCAATCCGAAAATAACAATACGACTGATTGCTTAAAGGCGTTATCCAGTATAAATCAAAATATATGAAACGAGAGGTAGAACGAAGTGAGCTAAAACAAAACTACAGCATAAGAGCAACAAATGTCATTGTAAATAATATGCGGCTTTTTCGATTTCAGTCTTTTATTCGACAACTGACTCTTCTTCGTATCTTCCTACTCCTCATCATAAAAAGATAAACAATTAGTAAAACGAGCTTAGTTTCCTTCTATGTATATACTTTATACGATGCATAAGGAAATACAGAACTGAACAATTTCATATATAAATTAAATTTGTAAATAATACGTTCTACGTAATATGGAACATCAATCCTTATGATAACACAAATAAAAGAACTTCTGTTCATTTAAACTCTTCTACAGGAATAACTTAGACTAGAAAAAAATCTCTGCATTACTTTGACCTTTAATACCGTAAGAACTTTGATGCTATTCCAAAACATAACAAATCAATTAATAACTCAAAGGACAACTCAACTTCATTGCTGACACAATGGTTGAAAAAATTAATGGCAAAAAACTTCCCAAAAAAACACATGATTTCTTCTTGAAGTTTATTATGAATAAAAAAAATAAAACAGTGCATCATCAAGTACGGATACTGCTAATCGCCATCAATATCAGTCCCGGTGCTATTTCAAAGTATATCTACTGCAATTAAAATCAATCAAACTACTTATTATATCCCCAATTTGCATAAACTTATCAAGTATATTATGGATGAACAATGTGAGATCTGATAAAGAATTTGAAAAAATTTGAAATATGAGACAGAATTGAAATTTCCTTATTAACCATCAGTAATAAAGGAACATAAAAATAGCATTGCCATTTCGAAATATGCTGATAATCATATGTGTACTGTCGTGTTGCATTTAATCATCATCAATGAATCTTAGAACCTAACTTTAAGTTAGCAAGAAATCTGCAAAGTATAAGAAAAAAAGCAGCTGAATCAGTCTAGACGAAATCCTTTTAATTATCTTTATTCATCCTTATGCACATTTTTCTTCAATTTGATTTGCAATTAATCGTCGCAGTGCTTTCGTTCTGCGAATACGATGATCTAAGCTTGATCTTCTGCGAGGCATTATAAGCAGATTGATTGCATCTAAACTGCTCTCGAAATTATTTGAGAATATTCAAGTAAACTGATCACTGGATTGTTCTTTCTTTTGTCACTTGGAGAGAACAATAGAATTCTTTGACTATCAACTTGCTGCTATTATTGCACCGATCTGTGTCATTGTAAAGCTGTCGCTGTGTCAGTATAGAAACTCCGAACTGAATTGTCTGTTGAACTCGAACTGCTGTCGAACTTGAATTGATTTTGCTCCAAAATCCGAATCTTTTAAATCCTTTCAGAGCCCCTTCTCCTTCCTTAACCTCCAACATGTTGATCAGGATTGGTTAAATTCATTTTGTTTGTCTGTGAATTGGTGTCGGAAAAATCCAGAACATGTGATCAATGTAATAAGGATGTTAAAATTCAAGAAACACGAAAACAGTTTTAAAGAACTAACAAGCCCATATTTATCACCAAAACGATAAATAAAAGGACAAACACGTTTATCGCCAAACGACCCGATTAATAGATAAACAATGCGAAATCGATTAATCATGAAGCGACACGCTGGTGATGAAGAGATTGGAAGAGGAGCTCCGAAAGGATTTGAAAATCCGGATTTCAGAGCAACTATTTTAGTTTCTAAAATAGTTTTCTATAATTGGGACGTTTGGGCGGTGAAAATGTTTATTCTTGAAGCTTGAGAGAGAGAAAGAAAGACAGAAATATTATCAAAAGAAGTAGGTATATCTATAAAAGAAATATGCGTCCATTCGAATGCCTTTACATCGAAATTTCAAAACAATCAATGAAGAATCTGAAACATTGTATGGCAAGTAATAATGAATATTTACATTTATATTTTATATAGAAAATTACAAGGAAGAAAGGGAGGAGAACGAGAAAAGGTATTTGATGGTATCTAATGGCCAACAAATTAATCATGCACAAATGAGGGAAACAGTAGCATATGATAATACTGTTTTGGAACTAACTGTTAAGATGTTATCATTCCCACATAACATTTAACCGGTAGTAAATTGTAAACATAATTATACTATATAATAGTAATTAGCCATTAAAAATTCTTCTCAAAAATAACGATAATGGAAAAAAAAAAGTGAAAAAGTAACTTTAATAAGTCTAATTTTAAGGATAACTTCAAACTATACGTCTATACGTCGAGCAACGTAGTCATACTTGGTAATGTTTGTTAAAATAAGTAAATTGCTTTCATGTGATTTGATAAAATTAAATGAGCTTTTCTTTTTCAACTACGACTGACAAAACGACGAACTCTTGCTGTTTTATACTACAAAATCTAATCCTTCCTTTGTGAGGCAAATTTTGCAACTTCACTGACTGAAACAAGGAATAATCACATTCATATAGTGGATGAATTGTAAACAAAAGAAAAAAAAATGGAACTTAAAATAGGGAAATGTGTGGGGAAAAGGAATAATTCAGTTTCACATTTACGTCAAATTGTTCGCAGTTTGTTCGCAAAACAGTGCATGCAAATTATGAAATAAATAACACAGAAAAAGCCATAAAGAATGAATATGTGCTATGATAATTCACGTCAATTAGCGCAAATGATTGAACAAATTTGACGAAATTTATACCTACGATGACGTCGCATAACCATCAACAGCAGATGCGTTACTGCCAATGCGAGCAACCAAATCAGCAGATGCATCAATAGGAAGGGAGCGAATATATCGATTAGAAATGTTGAAATATCATGTATATAGGAGAGTCAGGCATTACACAAATGAAGAAAGAGCAAAGACCACACAGAATACGGCAACATACGAGAAAACAACGCAATGAAGCAACGATGGCAGGATACGGTAGATTCAGAGCCAGCTGACCGATTGATCGATCGATTGATCGATCGATAATGATGATATGAGATGAGAAACATCGATTTATCATCGAATTGATGCAATATTGCACAGATATTTCGTGCACTACAAGAATAAGAAGTTTCAGTGATTAAACTGGAATAGCTCACATGTTCTCATGCTTCTCTGATTCCCCCTCATTTCATTCTCAATACTAAAATTTTGCTGTGTAAAATGAATCAATCAATCATAACCAATCAATATTTCAATCAAACAATTTGCACTAGTTGTAACATTCTTCTCCCGACTACCGTATATCGCGCATTATTTACTACCAAATTTTTCAGTGTCACACTTATAATTTCACTGTAGTTCTTTCCATGACCATAACTTAATTATCTTGCACGTTTCACGTAAGTCAAAGTAAACCAACATTTGATTTGTTTAAATAATATGAAAAATATAACTTATTTCTTGAAAAACTTCGACTAATGTTTGTCGAATAGCTTGTGGCATAATTTATTAATGGATCAATTTTAGTTATGTATTATATCGTTTTCTCATTGATAGTTTCAGAATGTTTCAAAATGATAATTGCACGAATTTCAGAGCCAATTTTCAAATGGCAACTATATTCGCGAAAAGAATGAGCGATTTTTGGAAATGGATTACTGGTAAAAGGAATGAATGTACAGTTACTTACTCTCGATTCGGAGTACCTGGTGAGCATAAGCGAGTAATCTAATTTTTCTATTCAGCATTATGTGTGAAGATAGCATTTATTTCTTGTCGATCGATATAATTTGCATATGTTTATCTCAGTACAGTATCATTTAATTCGACTGTTGTTAAATTCCTTCAGTTATTAAAGTCTGCTTTCGATAGTGAAAACAATCTTTGGGCTTTTTTTTTTTGTTCAAATTTGATGAATTGTATGCAAACAGTTCATCTTTCTATCTATTCATATGTTCCAGGTGACGTTTTGGACGATCGTCCTCCACCATCCACAATTTATATAGCACCATTCGATGATAACGATCCGAAATTTATGTTTTTTAAGCTTTGTCATGCTCAGAAAGCAGCTTTGGTAAGCTTTTCACATTTTAACGAAACAGTGCTGTTAATGAGTAGATGAGAGGTTCTTTATGAATAGCAGTATGCTGTTTGAATTTTGAACTATATTTCAGGCTGTTGCTGGAATTGGGATGTCGTCTGTCATTCTTATTTTCATATCTCTATTCTTCGAATTTGATTGGTATAGTCACAAGACAGGATTCGATTTAATGGCATTAGGTATATTATTTACCTTTTTTTTTTTTCTTTCCTCTCAAAGTACCCAGAATTTCTCATAGAAATTTTTTGGAATACTCAAAATATCCAACTCTGTTCGGAGTGCAATTTTATATGCTGCCAACAAAAAAACAGTATGAACGTAATTTCGATAATTCTTTCTTTTTTCAGCCACTTATATTTTTTTTTTTTTGCTGCATGATTTATTAGATTTGAAAGAATTTCTGTTTTGATATTCTTTCAATTTATGTGATTATTTGATTTGAATATTCTATTTATATTTTTCAGTTTTTCTTTTCTTATATCTTGGAATTGGCATTCTTGTTCATTATCAAGTAATCGCTGGCATCAAGAAGCAGGCTTCTTATTATCTCTTGCCATTTATTGTATCATATATTGTTGCAATGAACACTGAAATGTTATTGGTTTTGTAAGTTATTTTTTTCTCTACACAATTCGTTTCTGTAATGTAGATGCTGTTGATCAGAAAATAATCTCTTGTGAAAGTAACCAGACAATTAAGATTAAGTTTTTATTAGTTGATCTAGAATAAACTTTCAATCTATCATATCTTTATCTCATCCTTATCAAAGCTCAGTATTGCCATGCGAGAGATTCGAACTGTTTGACTTCTTAGATTTTGGTTGTAATATTAGATCGAGGACTGTAATTCGCACTTCTCAGTAAAAGAAAAAAACTTTTTCCGTAATTGTATGGTATTTCAGTTTTCACATGGTGCATATACAGGCTCTGTCACTTAATTATTCTTACAAGGAGGAATCAAATGCTGTTTATGTGTTTTCGATTATTATGTTGCTTATTACACTATTATTTCAAGGATTCATGCTAAAGGCTGTATGCCAGTGTCGACATTATCTTTCTTGTAAAGAAATACATTTAACTGCGTTGAAAGTTGCAGAAAGCAGTGTAAGTTGTTCATCCGATTGTCAATTTGTTTGTTTGTAATATTGAAATAGAGTGCACAATAAATTCATTGAGGACAAATACTGTAGACGGTTCTCTTAACTTTTGATGCTTTCATATTTGCATTAGTTTATTGATAGTTTAATACTATAGTTGGATTTCGTTTGTACCCTGAGCTTGTATATGAATGTTTCAGCGTACGAAATATCCCGGAATTCGTGTTGTTTTTGCTTCGCGAGCTAATGTGAATCATCCAGCGAATATTACCAACGGGAATAGAGTACCTGATGGAACTATAATCGAACAAGGGATTAATTCGATGTAATAACATGTATCCATGTATTTAATTACAAGTAATTGTTTATCAGTGTTAACTAGGAACTATAATTAGGTCTTTGAAATTCTCGAGTATTTTTCTTTATTAAAACGGCAGCTTAATATATTCAAAAATTTATTATATACTTTATTTACCTTTTCTTTTTCAGTGTTGGCTACATTATCCCATGTTAAAAAAAAAAAAAAAAAAAAAAGCAAAAAATTCTGTTTCGAGTCATATGGCCAAAGGCCCCTCGTTTCAAGTTCATTTTTAGACTTGTTTTTAAGAGGGATCTCAATAGATTTATTTCCGGAAATTTTCCCGTTGCGTAGTTCAGATTCTGTAATGGTACATTTCTAGTACTTCCAAGTGCTGTTTTTTCAATTACTTTGCTCTTTCCTTGAGTTTCTAGTTGTGAATTCCATAGCAGTGTCACAGAAATTATACTTTTTAAATATTTTCTCATTGCTATTTATTTTGTACAAATTTTTTTTGAGGCTTCTACTTTGTTGTATATTTTGATCAGAATTGTTAGCAGCTTTAGACGTGTAGTGTTAGAATTCATTCAAACAATGTTTTATAATTTTGGTTTGAATTTTACTGCGGGTTCTGCAATTTTGCAGTTCAGGCTCACCAATTTTACGGATTCTTATGCCCATTGTATATCTTAAATCTCTAATGTTATATATTTGTTTTGTTTTAATGTTTTAAAAAATTAGATTCAGATTGGAAGAAAATTCCATTTTGTAGCATTATATTTTCCCATACTACACAAATTTGCCATTATAAATTTATTCGAAAGCAAAATTCAAAAAATACCAAATGTTGGAGAAAAAAAGGGATTTCGTGAGTAAGGCGTATTTAATTTAAGTTTCTGATAGTTTTTCTGATTAATGGGGACTATGGTATAAACTGTGACTGAACATAACAGTGACTTCAAGACATTATCAACCATAAAATGTTGTTGTTACACCAGAAACTTACAATTTATTATGATCACCTACGATTATCTTTGTTCAAGTGTTAGGACTGATACCGTTATCTATGTGAATTATGGTTCGTAAGATAGTCAGCGGCTTGGACGAGGAATTGAAATACTTCGAAGTTCGAATTTGCCGTAGATTCCAGGTGCCAAGAGTTATGCAAATTTTTTGGAGTTTATATAGCATTAAAATACCATATACTTGGAGAGAAACACGATATATTAATTTCTAGGAGAAATATTTTATGGATACCTGTATGCTGAATAAAAATTCCACTTTTATGGCAGGAAAAAGATAACTGATAACATCAATGAAGCCAAACCATGATATTATAAATGAGATGAACATAAAGATGATGCATTACTATTTAAGTGACAATAGCCATCTGATTGGGGAGTATATGAGAAACAACAACAGTGGCATTTATTGTCGTATAGCACACAGTTTACCGCAGGTATTTTGGTACCTAATATTTGACATAGCAATGGTTCCACATATTGATATGCCGGCCCTTTGCTTAATATTGCCAATTCAGCAGTTACGTAGCCTGATACATCACATCCATCCTGCGATGCCACTGCATCCGGATACATTTGCTAAATCAATATGACATTCATCAATTCTGATCTCATAAATTCTATGTTCTGCCAGCAAAATTTTTTTGCATGTTCTGTTTCTCTCAAATTAAATTCTTGATATCATTTCAAATGATAAAATCTCTTTTTGAAAAAGTTAGAAATGCAAATTATTTTCTTGAAAAATATTTGCAAAAGTGTTGTATTTTCAAGTATTATAATAAAATAAGCGAAGAAATGTTGGATTATCTAAAATAATATGAGTAATGCAAGAAAAGAACCGCAAGTTCTTGTAATTCGCTGGCTGAAAGTGGATCGAAAATGCAAGAAGCATCGGAATCGGAACACGCTTCTGATTCATAAGCTTGAGCTAGAAATGATTTTGATCTTCTGAAAATTAACAAATCAATTTGTAAAATTATTCAATTTACAGAATTTGCTAGAACTGTTTAAAAAAAAATCCAAATATCGTAATATATTTTGATGATTGATCAAATTAACTAAGCTTACTTCGCTATGAAATCGAATAAGGAAAGACCAACTTGCAACATCTAATTCGTCGACTGCATTTGCCACAATTTTGGATAGTAATACGTTTATAAAGTGGATGCTCCAAATAGCTCTTCGAATTGTTACGCAAGAAATTGAGCCCAAATTTGATTGCTTTTCTAGGTGGAAGCTATAAACGAATTTTTTCTTTAATTTATTTCTTTTAATTTTTTTCCTTTTTTTTTTTTTCTGTCAAAATGTTCAAATAATCGGATCTCTCAGCTGATAATCTCATTGTGTTATGAAGTCAAAAGTTAAGCGATGTTGAAATATCTCCGCATATTGGCGGCTTAGATTAGATAATCAAAAACTATCGACATAAAATCAATAGATCAAAGTAAGCCATTCAATGATTGACATCGAATGATTGAACTTTTATAAAACTTTATGCTTGGTCATGTTTAGGCCGCTATTATTAGGAGAGATGAATGTTTAAGTGGTATTAATTAATATTTCTAGATCGACTTACTTTACATCCAAAAGTTTTAACACTTTTCAGAAAGCGACTGATAGCATCAGCCAAATCACCATTTGGTATAACGCACTGAGACCATTCGGACAATTCATTTTGATGTCCTTCACAACTCATACCAAACAATGCTTCATCGCTCAAACCTGAAATCATTTTACACTTAATTTTACTCAAAAATTTTTGCAGCATTGATCATTCTATTTTCATCCTAGTAGAGTAAATGTTTGATTTTCAAGTGAAACTCATCGAACTTTATGTGAAAATTAATGCAATAGGATGAACAGGAGATAGCAAATTGAAATAAACGGCAGAAATTGACTTCATTGTTTTTGAATTTTGACTTCCAGAATTAAACTAATTCCGAATTATCTTTGTCACTAGAAAGATGACTTGAATATTCTTATAAGATATTTAAACAGCCCAATGTTCTTTATATATCTTATAAAACATTTGAGTTATCTTTAAAATGATAAAAATCTCGGTAAATTCTTTTTCCAGAAGACTACTATTATTTAATTAAAGTTGTGGTAGATCAATTTTTTGAAAGAAACTACGGATGTTTTATAATAATAGAAGTGAGAGTGAGAGTTCATGAAAGAAATTCCTCAAGGACAAATTCTCATACAGCTTATTATAATTATTGTATTATTTACTTAATAGAATAAATTACTCGATCACTTTTTATCAATGATTGGTAATCATTTTTTGCTTCTTTCGATTGTTTGATCGATTGAAATAATAAAATTGTTAGTTCGGTTGTGACAAAAAAAAAAAAAAAAAAGAAAAAAAAATTGAAAAATTTCAACGAACCAAAAGTGTAAAAGAGAAGCCAAAGAAGTTGAATAGATGGAATCATAGAATAAGACAAAAGTTTTCTCTTGATGAAGATGATTTGCTTTCGAGCTAAACTACAACTGGCAGCAATAGGTAAGAAGAAATTTTTTCTTCATTATCTTGTCTAGCCACAGTCAAGTGTTCAGCTAAACATCAATCTTGTTTTATGCTAGAGATGTAGCAAAGAAACAATTGTCCAGCAATGTATAATAAAATAAATAAATACGCTACTAAGTAGTTCGTAACAATTGCGAGATGCATTTTGGAGAAAAGTATCGGATACAAAATATAGAAGTATCCGAAGATTTTGAATGGTACGAATTAAAGAAATGAGTGATTGCTGAATAATATTAAAATATATGATTATATCATGTTATATACACTTTTGCTTCTCTACTTCACACTTCTATAAATCAAAGTTTTGCATAAAGTTTTAAAATTCTTTTTTTTTTCAACCAGCAGATGAGATGGAAAATGGAGAGTTTAAGGGTGAAGGAAAAAATCATGCATATATGTGTTTAATCAAAAAGTATAAAGAAAAATGGAAGTTGAAAGTTTTGATCTGCAGTATTTCTGCTAATCAAATTTGAAATGGCCAAAATCTTTAATGCTCCAGTAAAGTTATCATTCTTTATTGCTATGACAGAAGAAACAGGAAATGAAGATTTGAAGATGATATTAAAGAAGTCAACAATTTCGAATAGTTCCTTTTTTTTTTTTTTTTTTTTTTTTTTGAAGTAGCAACTCAAGAAAATGACTGTACATGCATAATGGTACGAGTAATTAACAATATGAGCAGGTATAAAACGAGATTTGAGATGGGATTTCGACAAAAAAACTATGAAGTCATTTCCGTAAATGACCTTTGATGTATATGCTAAGTTTTTCTTGCAATTTTTTCCAGATGAATTTTTTAATGTCTTTCAACTTTTCGCACAAAAATGACCTAACAGAAATATTATGCATTTCCTAGTTTAATGATTTTATCATTGCATATGACATATATGGAAACTTTCAATAAACTAATAACCTGTACAGAGATTTTCCAATAAGTTGATAATCTATATATGAACTTCCAATAAACTTAATAGGCTATATCAGTACAATTCTATGAACTTAACTGGAAGAAATATACAGATTAATCTCAACGAACTTCTTATCTTTATTTTTATAACAATAGTGATTTCTTTCTTTCTAAACCCGGCCTCAATACCTCTTCTTGGTAATTTTAAAGTTCAAACGTAGGTAAAGCTGTAAATATGCGAAAATCTAAGTGAAAAAACAGGTAAAATACTAAGCTTTAGTATCTTGTTTGAAAACACATTATACATCAGAGATGAATGCAAAGAATAAACAAAGTGAAAAGGAAATACTCAGTTTATGAGGCGACATACTGGAATTCAAGTAAGCGAAAAGAATCTCGAAGGATTTAAGAGATCAGGATTTCGGAGCTGAAAAGTTCATTCAGTACAGTTGTTCGATATAGCAACAGTTCAATTCGACACAGATCAACAGTTCAACTGTATCTGTTTAATTGAAATAGTTCAGTTGAAGTAGTTTAATAACAACGCAATTTTGAGGACTATTTGATGGTAGCAGGAGTTACAATTCAACGGTATGAGCAACAATTCAACAGAAGCTACAGCAGTGGTGAAGCGAAGGGAGAACGATAGTTACGAAGGATAAAACTACAAACGATTATTCGTACTCTTTGATTCTTGTATTGTTTATTCATTCCCTACCATAATATAAGCGAAATGAAGCCGAATGCTGACCTATTCGAATCACAAAAGCAAGATTTCCAATCCAACAAACTATAAACAAACAAGATCCTTTCACCGAAATTATACAAATAATTTCCCGACAGTTTGAGTGATATTAACACAACACAACATAAATGATTGTCAAACATTTTATTAGAATAAATACGAAAGAAAGTCATAACGGAGTCAGATTTTTTCAATAATATTTCTATCCTCTTTTCAATGGCGCATTCGAAGATATCTATCTATAAAATAATCAATGTTATCCTTAGACTGGAGTTGAAAAGATGATGATCTAATATATGTTTAATATTGTTGAACAAGCAGAAGTTCTAAATTGAAGTATAGTTCTCAAAAAATGAAAGTTTCTACATTCCAAATCGAATGAATATTTCATTCAGAAGATGAACTTTGTTTATAATATAAAAACTTCTAGTTGGAAAAGGAATTGACAAAATGTAAGAAATAATAGCCATCCAGATATCATGCTGAACACTGTGGATGAGTAAAATGAGGGATGTGCTGTTTGGGCCAATTTTTGGCTTTACGAGAGGATTTATCAGCTCATTGCTTTTGATTATAATTCCGAAAAGATTTCTGATGTCTGCATCCATTTAGAACGACTTGGTCAAATATGTTATAACGGCAATTATGGAATTTGAATGTGCGACTTACATGTCAACGATAAATCCGAAAAAAAAAAAAAAGAAAAAAAGAGTAAACAAAGTGGAAAATGCTTGTTTGATATATCTTCAAAGAGCACAAACCGGATACTGATGTGCAACTGCAAAAGTACAATAAATATAGCATTCCAATGACAGATATGTCATCCTCAATCACAAATACTCTGAATTTGTATGTCATTCCATCATTTTTCTATATATAGTCACATGCGAATTTCCGCTTGCGACTAAATTTGCAGTATTGTTCGCAGAATATTTCCGTTGTTCTGTTATCGCGGAAAAGTAACGATTTGCTCATAATTTACATGTGTCCGTCAAATACGCATTACATTCTTAGATTCCATTATAGTTCTCAAAAATGCTATTGACCGTATTATCATCAATCAGAAAATTGGAGAATCCGGTAAGTTTTTCGTCAGAAGCGTAAAACTATAACGTTTGTTAAATGAAATTAAACCAAATTTCGCTAAATCATTTTATTGCATATGGATCATTTTATTTTACTGAAATCCAATAATTATAATTAATGAAAACATGAGAGTAATATGCATTGTGTCATCTCTTCATTCTTTAGAATAGAAAGTTATGATACTTACATTTGGCTCCGAAATTTGTTAATATATGCCTTTTAGGTGATTCATTACGAGTACAGAAGCTTAAAAATATATGATCTAGTTAACATAAAGGTCATTGAAGTGGACCTGACCTTTGTACCGTATCGTTCTGACTTTTTTTCTTCCAAGATATATGTGAATTTCTCCTACCTCATTGCTAATCATATAACACTAAAAAATAACTTTCTCAAACAATCTTTTCCTGAAACATATATTTAAAAAAAGAATTCATCTTTTCGGAATAATTCACCTGAGAGATGCACATAATCCTCAACGTGCCATCAAACGATTACAGTATTTTTGACACTCTGAGAGAGCTTCATTTAAATTAAAAATGAGAGAGATTTTTATAAAAAAATTTTAATTTTTTAATTTTATTTTCGCATTTTTTTTTTCAGCTTCCATCTTCAAGTACTCTATCTTTAACTCTTCAGTTCAACTTGCTTTTCATTGTTGACAAATGATGTTTGTTTATCAAAGAACGATCATTTTTCTGCATTCTTCCTTCCCTATGTTCATTATTTAAGCAAAAGGGTCAAGTCAAATAGCCTTTTAGTGTTATTAAACAGATTTCCATCTTGTGAAATCACACCTACCACCTTGTCAGAATAATCATCGTATCGATGTTGCTTTCTACCTCTTTTCCTCCCTGTCTCATTTTCAATTCAATTTCAAGTTATTTCAAACCGGGTATACCATCCAACCCGCGGACCGCAGGGATGATTGTTATATTCTCTCTCTCTCTCTCTCTCTCTTTCTCCTAGATGTTGTCACTGTGTAAAAGTTGTTTTCTTCCTGATTCCTTCATTTCGATCACTCCGATAATGGATGATTGATCGATAAGAGTATCAATGTCATTCGAGTCACTCTCTTCCCCCGCCCCATCACCCATACGAGGATAAAAATGTGGAGCGTAACGCCTCGTGCTCTTTCCATTTTAACCTTTTGCGTTGGTACTTTTGTCATATGTGTTTTGTTTCCTATTATTCGCATTTCAGTCATGATGAAATTGATTTTAAGGAGGACAAACGGAAAGTGAGAAAAGTGAGATCACTATTCTCGATTATCATCAGTGTTGCTTCACCCAACTGATGAATGATAACGTCTATCGAAAAGATGATAATATACATCTAGCAACTTCCATTCTTGTAAGTTTTCTTGAATATCAATTCGTTTATTTACATGATCCTTTCGTGTCTTTTTACGTTTTTTTCTTCATCTTAGTGCTTCATATTCGAACAACAGAAAAATCAAAAAAAAAAAAAAAAAAAAAGGAAAAAAAAATTCTGATCAGACAGTAATTCTGATTAGACAGATTTGATTAAACACTACTTGCACACATTAGAAAGTATATCATAAAAAAGTTGAAGATTTTCAATCTATTGTTGAAAAATTTGGTAGGAAAGATGTATTAATAAAAAATTATCCTGATATTAGTAATAAGATAACTTGATATCAAGATGATGATGTACTCTAACTAGCTTTCATTCTTGTAAATTTATCTATATCAGCTTGTTTATTTACATGTTCCTTTCATATTTCTTCACTTATTACTTCATATTCGAATAGCAGAAAAATAATATATTGATAATATTTGCACATACCCAAGGAACTAATGTGCAACATATTATCGAATAATAGCATGTAAGTGTGCAACATATTGCTTCGTATTATTATTGATAAAAGAGGCAATATATGACTATATACGATGTTTAGCCTGGGTTTGACATTACTAATTGTGGTAATGTATTCTTTAGAACGGGGGAAATGCGAATGGAAAGCAGACCGATGTAATTGGCAATATAGATAGGCGATGCGTGGCCAACAAAGAACAACATCCAATGCCCTGGTATCATGGGAATATCACACGTGAACGTACCGAAAAGTTAGTTCTTAACTGGATGTATTTGCAGTACTATTAACAACTTGTGCAACAACTTCCTATATTGTCATAACAGCCTCTTAGTTTCTCTAAGAAGAATTTCTTCAGAATAAGGCGAAAGTTCCTTTCTGATCTCTCTGCATATATTTAGTCTTTCTGTACATTCGTATCTTTCTTTTTCTAGAATATTATCAGGACAGGCCGATGGAACATTTCTTGTGCGTGATTCTACCAATTTTCCAGGCGACTACACTTTGTGCATGGCCTTCAATGGCAAGGTGGAACATTATAGGTATCTTATTACATATCAGAATAAAGGATATTAAGGTAGTAATGGTATTAGTGGATATATTCAAACGGTAGACTGAATGAATTTTATTAAGAATGACTTTCTTTTACTACAGAACAGACATTGCTGATTGTGACGTAATAATTTGCAGGATCTATCAACTGAATGGCATCTTGACGTGTGACCACGAAGAAAATTTTGATAATTTGACACAGCTGATAGCGGTGAGTCATTAGATATGTTTTTCTGAGAGATAGTTGTTGTCTCTATTGTGCCTCAATAAATCACTTTGTTATAAATTTCTTTTCTCGAGTTGGCTTCTTTCTAATTTCACACTCTTTCAGCATTACAAACGAGATGCAGATGGCTTATGTCATCGCCTTATAACACCAATAATCAATAATAAGTACCGTTTTACAAGTGATAACAAGTCTTTGGAAGAACGGATACGATTCTTTCACGAAGCTTCATTAATCATCAACCGAAATGAAATACATCTTGGAGACATTATTGGCCATGGAGAATTTGGAGGTTTGTCTTCACAGGCTTTTCAAAGCCTTTTTTTTTTTTTTTTGCATTCTGACTGATTGCACCGTAGGTTATAGTTTCAAAATATTTGAAGAAGTTCATTGAAAAAGTGGATCAGTACCAAGTTCCAAAAGACTAATCGTCTGTTGAATTGAACATAGTCATTACTGCGTTATACGGGTGATTGTCATCTAACTAGATTCTTCATAAGTATTTAAATGATTGAATCTTTTATTATTTAGATGTGCTGTTGGGAGATTACGAAAATCATAGAGTAGCAGTGAAGGTTCTGAAGCATAGTGAAATGGTACAGTCATTATTGGACGAAGCAAAATTTATGGTGTGAGTGTATTATAAAGAAATCTTTCCGGTATTTCTTGTTATTGCAGTAAAAATATATATGCTACATTCTACGAAATTTGCTGGTTTTTCAGTGGCCTGAAACATGTGAATTTGGTGGCTTTATTGGGTGTTGTCATTGATGATGCTAGAGAAATATTCATGGTGACGGAATACATGGCTAATGGAAATCTTGCAAGTTACTTAATTTATTTTGACATATACTTCTAGTATATCTTTGCATGAAAAAATAAAAGCCAACACTGGGCTAAACATTTGTTGTAATTAACTTCCATTCTCACTTTAATTTTCTGCCAGCTTTAATTCTATAAAGAATGTTTACTCGTGTGCTGTTCATTAGATTAATATGCAAACAAGATATTTATAGGTAGATTTCTTGCGTTCACGTGGACGTCATCAAGTAGAAAAAATGCAGTTAATTCAGTTCGCGACTGATATTTGTGAGGGTATGAAATTTCTGGAAATGAAAAATGTAGTGCATCGTGATCTGGCTGCTAGAAACGTGTTGCTAGATGATGAGCTTACCGCAAAAATAAGCGACTTCGGACTCGCGAAAGATGCCAATGAATGCCAATATGCAGAAAGTGCACTCAGCAAATTTCCAATCAAATGGACTGCTCCCGAAGCTCTACGATATAGTGTTAGTATTTCATTTCTTTCATAATTGCGGAACATTTTGGTTTACATAACAGTCGGTGAGATATCAATAATTTTACTGAACGCTTAAGATGGATTATTAAAAACTGTTATGAAACAACAATATATATTTATTGCTAGTATTAAATATATATATCAACAAAGGTCTTTGTTTGCTTTTTGCTTTTCGAATTACTTAATCAAATTTCGATAATAGGAATGAAAAGATGGGACCTATGATCCAAAATGAGCACTTGTATATCTCTCAGTAAGTGCTTCATCAAGAAGATTTATTTTAGAAGTTTTCGACAAAAAGCGATGTATGGTCTTTTGGTGTGTTGCTATGGGAGATATTTTCATATGGCAGAGTGCCTTATCCTCGCATTGTAAGTAATGAGTTGTACCACTAATTTTATTTTGGTTAAAAACAAATCAGTTGATCATTTACAATGTTTTCAGTTACTGTCTGAAGACTATAAATTTGAAATAAATTATCTGTCTATCACAGATGGATATATAAGTTTATACAGTCTTTTTTGTGATTCTCTAAAAGAAAAGAAAATCGAACATGCTTGTTAATAAATTTTATTTTTTATATAAAAAGAGTGTTGACAGTTGAGAGAGTCATTTATCGGTATTTCGCACAACAATATAAATATGGCTGCATAGATAATTTATGAACTTTTTAATCATTTACTTTTTTTTTATCATTTTCTTGAGAGTACTTAGTTCTGTGCACCATCTCTTTTTTTAAGATTTGAAAAAAAGAAAACTGGATGGATCTGTGTTCTTTCTTTTTTTTTTCTTTTTTATTTAAAGAATAAATAGGGGTGTGAAGCTTGAAGAAGTCGGGAAATTAGTAATTATTCATCAAGCGAAACATGATTCAGCACTCAAATTGTTT
The DNA here is from genome assembly GCA_028564675.1 of Onchocerca lupi. Classification (NCBI taxonomy): domain Eukaryota; kingdom Metazoa; phylum Nematoda; class Chromadorea; order Rhabditida; family Onchocercidae; genus Onchocerca; species Onchocerca lupi. The sequence goes on from JAOVVO010000065.1 coordinate 155,431, forward strand.
TGCTAGAACTATTTTTTCCAGCCAATTCAAGATGTTGTGCGACATATCGAAAAAGGTTACAGAATGGAACCACCGGAAGGATGTCCAATGGAAATATCACGTCTAATGAATGATGCCTGGATATTGGAGCCATCTGTTCGTCCCTCTTTCACTATTATCTTACAAAGGCTTAAACTCATTTATGCAAATGTCATCTCCGTTATTCATTCATGAATTGATAGTTGGATGCTAAATTTTTCTAAGTGATTTGGTTATGCAACGATTTCTATTAACTGTTTTAATTCGTCGAAATATTAGATCTCTTTCTTGGGATTTTCTTGATAATGGATGCTTGTGAAATATTGCCCTGCCTTTACAGAAAAATCTTCAAAAATGCACATTATGAAAGAAACATTAGTACTGTCTACTCAATCCAAGATATAAAGCTGAACTATCGTTTCTTCATCTAATGTTGCTTTTAAGCTGAGAAATAGCTTACTTTGATCCGTATGGCAAATGAATGAAATGATTTTATGTTTAAATGAGAAAGAGAGCAATAAGATGAATATTTGAAAATTTTCCTGCAGAGTAATAGATAGAAATATCATTTATTTATTTGTTATGTCGTATTTTTGTTTGTACTTTTTTGATTTCAAAGAAGTGTTACTAATGGATTGTTATGCGTCGATTTATTTATCAATATTTAATTATTATCAATTTAATAATCCAGCTTTATCCGAGGGCGTGGCCAAGAGGCAGATTAGTCTTTTTAGACTTTCTCTCATTAATTTATCTTAATGCTTTTCATAGATACGTACAAAAATGAAGCTTGAAGTTTTCCAGAAGATTTTATAATAATGAGACAGGATCTCACTAACTTCAATTTGACTAGTCGATGAATAGTTACGTCGATGTGCTGAGTTGGAACTTACTGTTGTCATTTCATAGCTGATAATGCTTGTCCTAGGTATAAATTGTTTCAAAGCTTTCCCAAGTGCCCTTTTTTTTCTTTTTTTTTTTTGTTAGTTTCGTCACAATCATTAAAAATAAGATTCCGCTCAGTATGACTACATACGGATGTTTTATAGAAACGTAAATTATTCTGTTATATGCAAATATAAATCTGTTTTCTTATATGTAAATATTATTTTTAAATTGTAAAGATGAATCTCACTACAAATTTTTTCCACATATTTAGCTAATCAGCAGCATTATTACTTTTAGAACTTACTCATCATCAGTAGTTATATGTGAAATACTAATGATGGGAGAAATATGATATATTTTGGACATTTGGTTATCATAACCTGTTGAAGAGATAGAAATTATAAATCAATCAAATATCCGAATATTTTCATTCACTTCCGTTAAGTTATATTTATACAATCTCTGCAATTATTAATTTTCCTTCTGGGATATATTCCTTTCGAGCTGTTATGTTATGCAATATGTATTTTCTTTGCTTACTATTGCGATACTATCGCAGGCTTAATCTCAATAAAATCTGTACATAATATATTTGGTATGAAGCAAATATTCATTGCACCTATATGACGTACTCTTCGTGGATTATTGTTAATTATATTTTTTTTACATTTATTTGTTAAAAATTGAGATCTTTAATATGGATAATGCATATAATTATAATATGTTTATTTGGAGCCTCGAATGGCAGTTTGTGATTGGAACATCAAAGACTATAAACAGGATGCTATTACATCCATCTGATGAACAGCAACATCGCGATAGTTTTCGTTCCTACGTGGCAGAATATGACAATCAAATACCGGTTTGTTATTTCATTTATGAGAGCGAGCTATCTCTTTCTTATTGCCATATCTCGTACTATTTCTGCTAAGATATAGCATATTTCAGGAATACCATGTGAATGGCGATATTATGTAAAATATTAAAATATCTGGACGATATGTCATATTTGCTTTAAATTATCTTTTAGGCATAGCTTGCAATTTGATACAGAACTTATAATATGTAGTAGATTTTCATAAATGAAGTTTCAGGTTAAAGATAATAACGAAGCACCGAATTTCATTCTTTTGGAGGGTAAGTATCATCATATATTGCATACCTATGTAGTTCACCTATTTTTGTCCAATAGTAATATATTGTGAAACTGAATTTTGTTATTGAGTTTTCAGGAGAGATAATATCATCGCAGTGCGATGATGTGTTGCTCTATCCACCTTTCCAGGATAATTACTTTGTGAAACTTTATTGTACCAATTTTCGCATATGCTTTGTGCCACTTACTCAGAAGGTTATTTATATTTCGTATTTCTTGGTATTCTTTTACACCTTATTATAAAGGAATACCAAATTATTATTATTATAATTTTATGCCTTTCATATTATTTTTTCCTCACTATAACTCTTCTATTATCATTCTCTTGTTTTCAGCAACCAGATCCATGCTGTAGTCGAAGTATCATATTTACAGATGAACATCAAGTACCGCTATGCTCTATTGCTGCTATACATTACTCCCCATCACCTATCGGTTCGTCTTTCATATTTCGTTTCAACTTAATCTTATTCTTCCATCTTTTTGTTACACAACCGATTTGCCCGCAGACAGAACCTTTTGATTTAAAAGAGATGTGCAAATTCAACCCTTGTAATTCTCTTGAATTCTGTCTTACTTTATTCTAATGACTTTTACTGCGCACAAAGGCATTCTAATGGCATTTTTTTTTTAAAAACTTTAAAAAAATTAATCAAAATTACAGTTCGTTCGGGTGCTTCCCTGAAAAAATATCGATTGATGACAGCTCCAGCCTCACAGCTTGATATTATTTCGTCCATCAAAATATACACTAAAGTAAGATCGCTTCATTAATTCAGGAATTCAGATCGCCTGTAGAATCTTGGAGAGGTTATGATTTCTTAAGATATCATTTTGAGAAATCGTAATCTCTTTTTTTTCTCGCTGTTCTTTCTTGAATTTTAGTATGCTGATAAATGAAGATAATGTTGTTTCAGGACTTTCGGGTATGGACTTTCGATCTACAGCGAAGCCAGTTTGCCGTAAATCTTGCAAATAATATTTATCATTTCTCTCGCCCTTCTTCACTTTCAAATTTAATACAACTTTCTTGCGAAGGATTTCGAAAAACGCTTCAGTCAAGTACACTTTGAATTTCTAAGTGAAAATTTATCCATCACATTTCATTTTAAAATATGTTATGTATTCTCACTGATGTTTTAAAAAAGTGATGTTTTAAATCACTTTTTCCAAATTGTAAATGGCATTTGGTATTGTTGAACTATGATATTATTGGTTATCAATTAATATTGATCTATACCCACTATATATTCAAAATGATTCAAACGAAATGATTTATTTAGGATTCTTTCGAAAAACGGCATATAATATGTTCGCTTTTAGTTATAAGGAAGGCATAGGGTTACAGTGAGAGTTCTGATAATTCTTTTGACATACGATGTTTGCATAAAAGAAAATGAATAATCATTTGACGTTTTCACAGAATGAATTAATTGTTTTCTTACATAGATTTTATCAGAATTGCCATAGCTTAATTATATTATTGCTCGAAGGTTTATTCTTTAACAGCTAATTTTATAGCATGTAATTCACTGCTATACAACAATGTGAATGATTGGCAAAAAGAGTTACGACGATGTGGGAACAGCGAAACACGATGGCGTATATGTTTTTTGAAATCAGAAATATACCAGCAGAAGACAGTTGTGCCCAGGTTTACGTGTTTCTATCATTTCTCTATGGCTTTAGAGTCTTTTTACTGTATTTTCTGTTTCTGATTCTCCCTTTTTCGGTCTTCGTGCAACTTCTTTTATTTCTTCTACTCAACATTACTTTTTCTAGTCAGTCTTCATACTACTTCTTTTAAATTTCAGCCTAACATTTGTTGTTACAGTTATCCACTTTGTGTTGTTGTTCCAAGTGATCTCTTTGATGTTACAGTATATGACAGCCTTATACCCAACTGGTGTAATGGCAGATTCCCAGTAAGTTGGCTTTCAAAATTAAAAAGACAGAGTCAAAATAGATATTTTTTAGAACTTTCTTTGTTTGCAGCATCTTGTTTCAGATCTGGTGTTGGTCAGCTTCAAATGGCAGTGCATTGCTTCGTTCATCTGCTTGTAATAAGGATCTTAATGCTCAAGAATTGTGGGAAAAGTGTGTTTTTCTGAAGATTTCATAAGAGATGGTTCAAGTAAGATCATTTGATTAGTTGTTTTTCATTAGATAGCTAGTTCTACTGATACCTTAACAGTGTGTCAATCCAAATGGAATTGCAGAGTATTGTGGCCTATCTGTCAAGCTCATCCTCATCATCGACCACCTCAAGTAATTGATTGCGACATATCCGCTGTGCGTATATCATCTTCATTCGAGAAACTTCGCGAACTTTGCTCTATAGGTATTTATTATTCAATCTTATAGGTATGGATTAAGGCACTGTTAGTGAAGCGAGTTTAAAGATGTTTAAAGAGTTTCCAATGATATCAACACTGTAATAGAATTATGCAAAAAAAAAAAAAAAAAAAAACATCTTTAGCTTTTGAGTAATCGCTCCTATAGAATAAAAAAAAAAAAAAAAAAAGGATTGGAAAACCAGGTAAACATTTTTTTGTCTTTATATATTTTCAGACTCAATGGAACGCTTCGTTGAAAGAGAAAAGGAGTGGTACACATTGGTTGATGACACAGGCTGGTGTACTTTAGTATTTCGATGTCTTCAATTGTCGAATAAAGTTATTCACAGACTCATAGATAATCAGCGATCCGTTATTGTGACAGGTTGGTCTTTTCAATCTTAACAGTTTTCTCATTATTGTTAGCAATTATTCAGTCATTTCAGTCCATTCTACACAAAATATTGATGAATAAAAAAAAAGTGCAAGATTTTTATAAATAAGTCCATATACGTAGTTGTATCAATAGTCATTTAACTAAATTTCAGTTGATGATTATTTTTTTTAAATTTTTTTTCGAAATATATTTGAAAAAAATATGCACACTTCATAAGACAGAAGTAGACTACTTCCAGACCAAGATGGATTCAACGCATCCGCAGTAGTGGCATCATTGGTTCAGGTGTGTACGGATCGTTTCTATAGAACGATAACTGGTTTTAGCGCTCTCATAGAAAAAGAATGGATCGCACTTGGACATCCTTTCGGGCTGAACATGTTTGGCTGCACTCTCCTAGCCAATATTCCGGTTTGAATCTTTCTTTGTAGCTTCCTTACTGTTCATATATTTGTCAGTGCACTATATTATTCTTTTTCAGTATTTATGGTATTTTCAGGTTTCTACACATTATAGAAATAATTCTCATTAAATTGCATAAAATATTTCATAACTTTGGCAATATGTTATAGCATTCGAGACCGCAAGCTTGTACAGCAACTTTTCTCTTATTTCTGGACTGCGTGGCACAACTTATACGCCTTCATCCTCTCTCGTTTGAATACTCGCATTATTTATTGATCGCACTTTGGGATCTATCCTTAACTGGTCTTGCATCGTAAGTTTTTTTTTCCGTCGCTATTTTCTCTGCTTATATAGTATCAGTCGCCAAGCAAATTAGAATGATCTAGTTGTTGCAATTTGCAATGGTTAAAAAATGTTTGATAGTAATAGCATATGGATGTTCATAAATTATGTAAATAATACAAAAATGATATCTCCTTATCGATCGATTTCTTGAATATGAAAATACTGAGACTGATTTTGTACATTCGGAATTCTGTTCACTTCTTGAGAATGATACCATGGTGTTCCGATATTATGCTTAGCTTTAATATGGTTAGTTGTCATTTTTAAGTTTATTTTTGAATAATTATTTATTGTTTAACACTTTTCTTCTAAATTTTATAGCGGTTTGACATGCAATTCGGTGAATGATAGATTAACGCTTTGCAAAACAGCTCCAACTTTTCCCCTTTCACAATATTATACATCGAAATACTGCCTAATGTTCACCAATGTTCTTTACTCAGCGAATCTTTTGCTTGGTTTTGGTACGTTCCTTTTCGAGAAATTGATATAGATAAAGATATTTACCATCTTCAGGTGGTTTTATTGAACACATTGAAAAGTGCGTTATTATTTATCTTCATTTCATTTTATTTATCTTTATTGGTTCATTGTGAAAAGGGTGTCGAATTGCAGAATCAACTCCAACTAGTGTGATACGACCTTCTTCTTCTCCCATTGATGTGCTCTTTTGGGATGAATGCTATCTTCGATGGGTGCGACCAGCAAGTATCGCTGTAATGTTCTGATTATTTAACGTTTTATTTTTTTATTTTTATTTTTTTTTTTATTTTTGCTTAAAAAAAGAATATCTGCCAACAAAGTTCTTCACTGGAACTATTTCGGACTCCGCAGTGAAAAAGAGGGATAATAAAGTTCGAATTAGGAATTTTACTCATTCATAAAAGTGCTCAATCGATTATGTCTTTGTTATCCATTTAGAATGGGACGTATCTATTTTTTAAATCATTTCTCTCTTTCAGGATGGTGGTATTCTCGCTAAAGATTTAGCGCTTAGTTCGATACTGTCATCAGCGGCTTCCGTGGCTTATCCAGAATGTAATTCAGTTGTATGGCGACAACGTCTCCATCCTGCACTCGACACATCAGCAGTATGTCATGTTATTATCGCTAGCATACAGCAATTTATTTAATAATTAAATTTCATATATTGCAGTCTTATTAAGGATATCGTAATTTTCATTTTTGAGAAGAACTTTATGATATATTTTCCACCTCTGAAGATTCCGCTGTTTTCATTCTTGTATCCCGCTTTATGTAAATTTGATTTGAATCTTACATAAAATTTTCTATTCTTGAATTCATTTTAGCACTATTTTGCTATTTCAAATAGTGCATGATAATTTTAGTTTGATAATCCAAACATCCATCTTTCAGATCAGTTCTTCTTTTCCCTATTCAGATGCTTTACCGAAAAATACTCTTGCTTTAAATGAAGTGAGTATTGTATCCGATACTGCATCTGCAAAATCATTACGTCTACAGCTGGAAAGAACCAGTATTAGCCTCAGTCCTGGATCAAAAGTAAGTTTGCATGGTTAAACGAATTGCTAAGTTAATAGTAAAGAATGAAGGGTTCTATAGATGAGTTAAGAGTCCTTTTCTTGTTTCGGTTTTTAAAATCCCTTCAACTTCTATATCAACTAGTAGTGCAATAAAGATGCATGCATATTAAACTTTTAGTGCTATGAATAACTGATTTGTCGGATTGATGATATTCCAAAATATTTGATACTCTATCCTTTTTCAAGTCAGAAAAGCGAGGATTAAAGTTTAACAATGAAGAGTAGTAATATATTTGTATGTGATACATATCGAAATATCGCATCTCTTTGACAGAAGAGACGAAAGAATTTTAAAGATTGCTTTTTCTAGTTATAAGAATTTTTTTTTTTTCTTTATGGAAGTGTTTATAGTAGTTCTCTGTGTTTACTTTGTTTTTTAATCAACTCAATTTTCAGAAGGCCGAAAAAGAAAGACGATTTTCAACAGCTTCGCTAATGACACGTGTGGACCGTTTAATGGATCTGGGTATGCTGCGCTCTTCGTCACCTCGTCCTCGACGTCATTCTCCACCAGGAACTCTTGTGTGACGCACATACCTATTTTTTCATATTTTTATTGCTACATATTGGATGAAAAATGCGTGGGATTTTTGCTTTCTTTTTGGAGTAGTGAGAGAGAGACTTAAAACATTATTTTTTACACTAATGGTATTCATCATGGTACTTACTGCAGGGCATGGAAATGAAAAAACAGTATATTGTTTGTTTCGTAATTTTGATGTTTGCTTTTTGAATTCTGATTAAAAATTTGTATTTCACTGCTGAGTATTTTGAATGTATTATGCAACAGATTAAAGTTGTATGTTGCGATGCGCTGCATTGAGTTACAGCAAAAATTTGGAAGGATGTGGAATTTTATAAAACTTTTAAACCACGTGTCACAGAGCATATAGGGAAAGAAAGAACGAGAAAATGAAGTTAGAAGTAAATCAAAGTTTTTTTTTTTTTTGCAAATTATTGGAAAACTATACAAGAACCATCAATATCTAATTATGATGAAGAAACAAAAAGTGCAGATGTGAATTGAGAATAATGCGGCAAAGACTATGAAAATGGAAAAGAGTATTAGATTTGATTTTTGGATGGATTAGTAAATAAATATAATAATAGTATAATCGCATAATGTCATCAAACAAGATGAACAATTTATGAGGAGATGTAAAATTTGAATTTTTGTTAATTAAAGATTGGTAAAGTGTAAATATCAATGGCTTTTAAAAATATTGTGGATGAAATGGGATGGAAAATGATGGGATTCGTTATGGATAAGATAGAAAATAGAGAGATTCATTATAGATGAGATGGGGAACAGAAATTGATCATTGATGAGATGGAATGGAAGATGGAGAAATTCGTAATAAGTGAGATGGAAAACAAAGAGATTATATTGTAGATGAGATGAAAAATGGAGAGATTCATCGTGGATGAGATGAAAAACTGGAATTTTGTTGTGCAATCGAACAGCAACATTTATAGATTCTGGTTGATATATGTTCACGGAGGAATATATCATTATACTAATAGGTACAGATGTTATCTTCTCTTTAACTCTAGTAGGCACAAATATATTCGTGGTACTTTCATAATTGAATTCCAGTAGTCATTATATTTGCTAGAAAGAGCGCTAGCTTCCGGAAAATCTAAAAATTGAGAGAAAATAACCGGTTATAGTTTTCCGGTTTCATCGAAGTACACTACGCTAACTATATACTTTGCGGTTGACCGTCCTTTCCAAACTTTTACGTAATTAACATCTACGTTAGAAATTATGTGGAAAATTGGCGTACTTAAGTATTTAAAGTATCTGTCTTTCATTTCCACTTTATGATTTCATCTTTCTTGCAGGACGTTAACATTCCACCTGTTTCTGTTGGTGACAGTTTGTAAATTAACCTGCAAATAGCTTGTTATAGAGTAGCTGTATTATCAGGTAGTATCATTTTATTAACAATTGATACTGATAAATTATCTGTTAATTCATTTTTAATGTAACACAATCGATCGGACACTCATTTACTTATCATGATATCAATTTGGTATCTCACTTATAGCTAATAATGATAAAGAGAGTAGATTACATGGATGTGAACTTCTTTGGTTGTACAATATTCATTGCTAATTTCAGAAGTTGAGAGATGTCTCGACATCGCAATATCCGTAATCTGAACTATGATGATGGTTAGTATTGTCGCTGTAATTGTTAGAAAATCAATACATTAATCTTAATTTCTAAATTAGACTATATCTGAGGTATTCTCTATTTCCCACAATATAAATTCTGTGAAATGATGCAAAGTTCCCAATTATCAAAATATAACTTCTGGCTTCTGTTTTTTGAATAAATTATGCTCCATAAAATATGATTCTTTACTGAATAGATCTTGAATAAGTAAAGATTTGTTGTTATTTTGTCATGTTTAAGAACGTGATGATGAGGATGATGAAGAATTCCATCGATACAGCATCTCAACGGATGATGAAACAATGTCTCCCGGTGCAGGTATCTGTTTCTCACTATTTCATATTATTAATATAGCAATATATATAGAACACTGTTATGCTTACCATATGTTGCTACTATTTACCACATGTCAATTTTGTCGTTCTTTTTTAGCTTTATTTGTCTTTTATTGTTGGAATTACTAGGATTGATTTTCTTTCATAAAACTGATCTTCAAGAACTATTTTCTGGAGTAATAAGTTTGGTCTTATATCTCTCATTAATAACTCCTTATTTGTTACTTCATTGTTACTCGATAAATTTCGCATTGGTTCATTATTGACGATAATGCGCAGATATATTCATTAGTACAATCTATTCTCATTCTGTAATAATTTTCAATGATTTATTATTCCGGAAAACGCAACAGTTGATTTTTTTATTTTGTTTCTGTGCAGAATTCCAACTTATTTAGTATACCATCTGATGATTTCTTTTAAAGAAGAATATATATATAAACGACCGAATACGAATTCTTTCAATAATAACAGAGCCGGTCTTTGCATCGCAGATTTCATCCCGGAAGAAGGCCTTCCTGAATTAGTTAATGATGTTGTCGATGATTCTGGAGATTTTTGTTTTATAACGGATGTTCGAATACCGCAACGAGATGGTCAGTTTGGAATTGATTACTTGCTATCCAGTTCAATTCTTTCCCTTTTTTATATTTTTCATAATAAAGAATTTCTTAATTTTTGATGTTCTTCATGTCGAACATAATTGAAGTTTAGGATTAGGAGAAAAAAATATGTCAAAAGATCATCGATCAGTTAGAAGTAGGGATGAGGAGATTCCACTTTGGGAGCAAGTGATGAAGCGAAACGCAGAGAAAGTCAGCATGGTAAGTAGTTTGATATTATCTGCTAATATTTACTTGTTTTTAAAGTATTTACCATGATCAATTTTTTAAGGAAAACAAATATGGAATACTGAGTGCCTTTCTTTTCATGAGCAGTCATTCATTAAGAAGCTCCTATTAGGAATTCCCAATGATTAATAGTGTATGATGAGTTGTTAACCCATCAGTATTACTGATTCATGTAACTAATAAATTGTATTGTAACAGAATAACAATAGTGAATACTCACCAGAAGTATCGCAAATGGAGAATTTGCAACTGTCAGAAGACATGGAAAGGAATATGCGTGAAAAAAAATCTGTGAATCAAGCGCTAAAAACGAGTGCTAGCAGTAGGAGACTAGCTGCTCTTGATATTGCACGAAATGCTACTGTACAGCCGCCTAAGTCAATTTATCTTACAGTTTAAATCTGTTGTTTTATATATATGTATACTTTAACAACATTGTTATAAGAGCTATTTCAAAAAAAAAAAAAAAAAAAAAAACGAGTTCTTGAACAATCCATGATCATTATAAGAAAGGATATTTCAGACCGAAACCCTTTCAAGAAATCAAGCCAGTGGTTAATGTAGTCATTGTTGGCCATGTAGATGCTGGTAAAAGTACACTGATGGGACATCTTTTATATCAAGTATATTTTTAAGCTTTATTAAAATATATGGAAAATTAAGTTGAAGTATCCAAAAGATTGTGTAGATATTACTATACGGTTTACATTCATTGTGGCATACCAATAGGCCGAATAAAGGATATTCTCACCAGTTGAAAAAATAAAAGCTGTTAGTTAATTAATCAAATCCAAAAATACTGATTATGAACTTCATAATCGGTATTTTGAGAAAAAAAAATGTAAGTATATTCCAGTGAATTGGTTAACTATCATTTATTCATAGGAAATGGCTGAAATTTAAAAGTTCATTGGTAGCTTAAACTTCTTGTTTCATCTATTATTGCACTTTGTTGTTGTCATGTATGACATAATGTTATAGCTGGGTAGTGTCGGTGAGCGAACTATGCACAAATACAAGCAAGAATCAGCTAAAACAGGCAAAGCATCCTTTGCATATGCTTGGGTTCTTGACGATACACAGGTATACTATCCATTTCAGTTTAGTTTTTTTTTTATTAGTAATAAGTGATAACCTTACTATTCTGAATATGAATTTGGTATTTCCATATATAATTTCATCCAATGAATAGATCTACTTTAGGAAGAGAGGCAACGAGGTGTTACAATGGATATTGCACGGACAACTTTCGAAACTGAGCATCGAAAAATCTTCGTTCTGGATGCACCAGGTCACAAGGATTTCATTCCCAACATGATAACAGGTATTCATTTTTTGCTCATTTTATAGCTTTTTTCTCTTTTTTCTCCGAATTTTTCTTTTAAGCCTGTTGCAGACTAAAATGTTCTGAATACTATATAGAAGATGGTACTCTGCTTATTATGAGGTTAATTCATTCCCACTTCAAATTAGATATGAGGTTTAGGTTTTAAGTGGATCATAGGATTGTTGATAATTTATTTATTAGGAAGTTATATTTTATGTGCTTTAGGTGCCGCGGAAGCAGATGCTGGTATATTAGTTATTAATGCAACTCGTGGAGAATTCGAAACTGGATTCGATCAGGGAGGCCAAACGAGGGAACATGCCATCTTACTCAGATCACTGGGTAAGTTTTTGCTTGCTTTAGGTTAACTTACATAGAGGCTATCCTTTAAAGATAACGTATGAAGATCTTACCATCTGCCCTATGATTCCAAATTTTTAAAATATTTGCTCATCTGATGCTGAAAGAGAGGCAATATTCATTTTCTTTTATAGGAGTAGGCGAACTATTAGTTGCCATAAATAAGATGGATACGGTCAATTGGTCTCAGAAGCGATACGATGAACTTTGTGCCACTCTGAAGGTTTTTCTCAGGAAACAGGCTGGCTATTCAACAGTTAAATTTGTTCCGTTATCTGGATTGGATGGAATTAATTTGACAAAGGTTCCATCTGATAGTCACTCTTTATGCATTTGGTACCAAGGACCAACATTGCTACAACTACTGGGTAAGTATTTGCTATTAGATGTTAGATTTCTTTAAAATTCAAGGCATTATTAATATCTATGTAAAAAAAGTAGCAGTATATTTTAGAAGATAGTCATCAACACTGTAATAAAATAGATGAACATAAAATGGACTAATCATATTATTTGTATAATTTTTTTTAGATGAACTGCAAGTCCCAGTACGGTCCCAGGATCGCCCTTTTCGAGCTATTATCAATGATATATACAAAGCCTCTACGTCAACGCTTTCAGTAAGTATCAAAATTGAAGCTGGTTTCATGGAAAATGGTGAGAAAGTGTATATAATGCCGAATGCAGACCCTGTAATTGTTAAAGGTACGTCATCATCCATTTTCTCCTTGCGCTTATTATTGACAAATACTGAAGAAAGTATCACAGATTTGCACCTCCAATTTCACTAGTTTTAAGTTTAAGTCTTTGAAAAAAATGATGCGGAATAGCGAGTTTTCTATGATTTACATCATGAAATCTGTTTATAGAAATAGTTGTGGAAGCCAATTCGAGGAAAGGCATTGGTTTTGCTGGTGACCAGGCTACAGTAACTCTAACACCTGTTGCAAACATTGAACTCGATTCTATAATTATTGGAAATGTTCTTTGCCGCGGGGGACAGGTTATACTCTTGTTTACGGCATTGTTCGTTCACTCTTTATTTCTTTTAGTGTATTAGCCAGATTAGAAAATTCTAGAAAAGAACAATTTTTCATTTTTATCAAACTTGTTTATTAAGAAATTGTTATTATTAATTTGGCTGGTAGGGTCCTGAATAAACAAATGCAATTTCTGTAACCAAAGCTTTGTTGAATAGCATAGATTAAAATTTATTCATAGTAGATGGATCTAATTTTCTTTTTTTAAGATCCTTTAAATCTTACCATATGTATAACATATGAAATGCTTTCATTTTATATTTCACTGAGAGTGTATTGTAGGAATGTCTCATCCCTGGAAAGAAATATTTGGTGCGTATTGTTATTTTCGACATTGTCATTCCGATCATAAAAGGGACTAAAGCTGAACTTTTCGCACACTCGCTGTGTGAGCCTTGTACTATCACAGCGCTGAAAGCGGAATTGAATAAATCTACGGGTGAAGTGATAAGACAAAAACCTAGGTTATTTTATTTAATTGTTTTCTTTTATTCTATGATTCATAATACTTTTCTTTTTTGAGATGAAACAACTTCTTTGGCATTTCATTATTTATGAGTAGCATTTTATCTACTTTCTTCAAGATTTTGACTTCATGATATGTCGCAAAAAGATTGGAAAAATGGAAGAAAAAAAATAATATTGAATGGTCTCATATTAGGCTGAAATCTTATTATGTGAAAATATAAAAGCTGACGTATTATAATTGCTGGACCGATTCGATTTTAACAGTTGCATATTTTAGAGCATTAACAAAAAATATGAGTGGAACGATCGAAATTCGAACTGAGCGAGCTGTGAGTTTAGAACGGTATTCGGAATGCAAAGCACTTGGTCGAGTAACACTTCGCTACGCGGGACAGACTATTGCAGCAGGCATCATTGAGGAGAGATTGGATTGAATTGAATAATGTCCAGTCCTTTTTTTGTATTTTATCCATGTAAAAATATACCGTTAACTATTTTCAAATGTTCAATTTCATATCGCTAGTCTTCAAAGCGATAGGTTAATCTTTCTTATCCTTTCAATTGCGCTCAAGTCTCCACTCTAAGTTGCCCGGTTTTTTTTTTTTTTTTTTTTCATTTCTTCTTTTATATTCATTTGTGCTTCTCAGTGGCAACAGCCAGTATCACTTTTATTAATTATAGCTTATTTATATGAATAAAATTCGAAATCAACAAATTCAGGAGTAATATACAATGTTTCATCGAATCACAAAGTTTGTCCTTCTCAGTAGAATCACATTTCTATGTTACTAAGATACCAAAAGCATATCAGATATCGGGTTTTTTTAAGCCTCTATCTTACCCAAGTCGAGTCATTCACAGATTATGAGAAGAAAAAAAGAAAATTAAGGACATCATTCAACATTAACTATACAATTCAGAAAATAAAGTGAACATCTGAATATTCATCTCATTTCATCTATAAATATTTTCATATGTGCATTAAAAAGGTTATATATAATACAAAGTTGTGATACAAGCAATTATTTTTTACATGCTATTTCACTTAAGCGACCCTGGTTTAACTCAGTAATAGTTTTAATGGATGAACAAAATTGATCATCAAATTTCGAATCACTATTTTCTTCAAGTTATTCTGTATGTAAAGACATTTTCAACATTTTATAAGAAGTTGGTTGTATGCATAATCCGTTTGAAATTGGAATGTTTGAACTTATCCTCTCCATTTGAAATTTCTAAATTACGTCATTGAAATCAGGAATTGGTGGTCGATCCATTTTTAGATCTAGCTGATTTCTGTTATTCCCTTTTATTTTTGTATTGGCAATTCCTTTTCTGACTTGCTTCAACTGTTTATTCATAACACGCTCATTTGGCTTAGTGTAGATTTTATTTTCGAAAAATCGAGCTCCAGTCCAATGAATTATTGAAAGTATGGCTGGTAGGATCATGAGGCCGTGTAAATTGCATAATATGACGCAAGTAACCATTGTTTTTACAAAGATCTAAATTTGAAGATTAATAGATGTTATCTTGTCATGAAGACTTATCCTAGAAAGTATATCATTAAGATTCAAAATATTTTAAAATTCATATAAAGATTCATATAAAATATTTTAAAATTCACATAATAGTAGTTCTTGATAGAGATACCTGTGACATATAGATTCCAGCGAACCATAAACTACATACACATAATATGGTGGATAATGCTGCTTGTAATGCTGGAAATCCCACCGAGGTAAGACAATTACCAAGTCTCATTTGAGGTGTCAATTCTTCACCTGAAAAACAGCAGAAATATGCATGAAAATGAGCTTTGAAGATTTGCCATAATAAACTTTTTGGATTGTTTTTATTTTATTTTCATTTTTTTTTTTTTGCTTTTTTTTTTAGAAAGCAAAAAAATACAAACATTTTTTAGGATAAGAGAAAGCGAAAAAGAATGGTATATAGAAAGAAAAGATGTAGCAAATTTATTGTTAAATAATTCTTACTAGCTTTGCAGTAATGATAAGCGACATGTGCCGGAATATCAACGCTAAAGCCAATGGATATTATCATGGCAGCCATTGAAATTGGATCCAATTGAACATTCAACCAGGATAGTATACCCAAAATACCTGTAAACAGGTAAGCATGCAATAAAATTATTTATAATTAATAATGCAGTCTAAAATTGCAATATATAATTCTTAATAGAAATATCAATCGATCACATCTTTTCTCTCAAATTATTTTACTAACAAAAGCACTTAATAAGGATATTTCATTTCAATGCATATTATGATCAAACATACATTAAATATGTTCATAATTCATAGTATGATTTATCATTTCAATAGAATAGCATGATGATTGTTGGTAAAATCGAAATATTTATAATAAAAATGAAATGAAATAATCAAGAAAATTTGTATTGAAGAAATTTTTTAAAATTCTTAGACAAATGAATAATTTATCTATATACGAGCACAAAAGTTTTAATTCCCATATTTTCCGATATGTGAAATATTGAGATGTCAATTGTCACGAATGAGGCTTGTGAGAATTGTTGATCTTATCTTTAGTCTTCATATTCAATCTTTTGCATGATTAACTTATGAACCATCGTTCACTAACAAATCCAAGGATGATCCATATAGAAATAGAACTTTCGGACAGCAATATTGGGGTTTAAATCGAGAATAGGCTATTCAACGTTGTTTTCTACAAATCGAGCAGTCTTTTCCATATCAGTCCCTTCAATATCAGTATCAGCAGCAGTTCGATCCAATCCAATATCAAAAACGATTTCAACGACAACACAAGCGATGATAATTCAGCAGAAAAATACTGTTAGCATCTTTTATATTTACCATATATCATGTTCATTTATTGTTTACTATTGTTTAACTACGATATTTTGTTTAGAGTATCGTATAACATCGAAGAAAATCTATTGCTGATAGAAATAACAGAATGACCAATAGCAAGTAGCAATTTTCAATCCAATTAAATCTATAATTCAAATTACAAAACAATCAGAATTTTTTCCAATAATGATCGACATTTATGAAAATTCGATTCCGCAAATACTTCTGCAGCAAATATCATCTAGACCGATCATTTGACATTGCTTGATAAATCAGATTTACCTACCAACAGCAATCGAAAGAACGGAAGCAGTTGCAATAATCACTGTAAGTGTATTCCGAAGGAAGAGGAAGCATACCGCAGCCATACAAACCAATGTTCCGGCTACTGATTGCCATGTATCTGTTGCCATATTATCGATAAGATCCAGAAAGATAGCATCTTCATGGAATACAGAAGCTTGAAATCTCTCACTATAATAATGAAATCTAATTGAAAGGAGAGAAAGGAGAATCAAGATATTGCATTCTAAAGTTTATCATCCAAGAAAATGAACAAATTTGATAAGGCTACAGCAAAAATGGTCACTTATTAAGTTTCTCAGATATTTTCTTGTTTTTTTTTTTGCATTTATCATTTGAATTCTTGATTTTTTTTTTTTTTTAACTATAAAAGCTTACTATATATCTTTGTCAACGATAGCACGCCATTGTTTAAGTAATTTCGCTCGCATTGTCCACTCCATTAATTTTTCATTATGATAAGCGGTGGTGAAAAAAAATCTTTTCAATCTTTGTTTTCTGAAATAATTTATCGTCTTATTAATAAGTAAATAATTCCACGAATATCTGAGTTAATCTGCAAATGCATTTATAAAATTGTGCAATCTTACTGTGTGACATTATCATATCCCTGTAATGATTATCGTAAGAATAGTATCGAATTTGAAAAAAAAAAAAAAAAAAAAATCAATAATCTAATACGAACGTTCCATTGTTTTTATCGTCGGTAACGTTTTCCAACTGGATAAAACCAGACCAAAAATCGTACTCTGGCCATGTCAAAAAATTTGATAGATTATCGGCATTGAATTTGAAATCATTCGGATTCAAAGTTGTGGTGCCTTTTGTCAAAGAATCATAATCATAATCGTCATCTGCTGAAATGAACAATACTTGAAACTGGAATTGTATTTAAAATCTGTTAATCTTTCCGCTAATGCTCCCAGAGATCGAATTGATCATAGCAAAAAAAAAAAAAAAAAAAAAAAAAAAAAAAAAAAAAAAAACAAAAAACAAAAAACGAAACAAAATCAAACCTTGCAAATAATTCTGATATGCGACAAAATCGCGCATGAAATACATAGTACCAACGGGTCCCCAGCTACCATTAGTATTTTCGAAATCCTGAACCATGTTATTCAACAGTGAGAGTTGCATATTCTGAGATAAATCTCCAGGTGTTTCCACAAATACCGATACCATCGTAAAAACAGGTATTTCATATTTTAAGCGTAAATCACTGAGCTAGAAAAATACATAAAGTCAAATTTATAGTAGATTACTAAAAATCATCGAGCAAATAATTGATAGACAAACCTTTATCAGTGGGGAATCCATCGGGAATAGCTTCTCGGGCGTTAGACTAATACTCATCCGTGTTATTCCCTAAAATGATAATGATTAGTCTAATATCATCTGCAAGGTATATTTACATAAATAAACAATAAGCTAAGATGAATATGCTAAATGATAGATGATAAATTCTTGAATGATTAATTGGAAAAAATGAAAGATTGAAAAGTATCAAGTAATGACCTATGTGACTAAACAAATGACATATCCACTGAAGAAGAATGAATTGAATGAGTAAGATAGGTAAATAAAAAAAAAATACATACCCAGATGGACACAATAATATAAATAATATAAAGGACAATGATAAGAATTGCTATCACAGGATAAGAGATAATATTTACGTATATTCTGCTGTATCTACTAATATATACCTTTGATTTATCGTGAAACTTCGAATTTTCACGCTGAAAAATAAGCAATGATATGAGTAGTAGGATCAGAAGAAGAGTTCTTTGTCTCACTTTTTTATGTTGTTGAGATTTTTGTGATAATTTCAAGAATATGCAATAGATGAAAATATCAGTGAAGTATCAGTGGAAGTTTGGTATGGCTTATATCCATCGGATGAAATTATTTCAATTATAAATTGAAGTGAACTTGAAAATTTAAGCAATTTTAAGCTATGACAATTAATTCATCTTTCAAACTGCATTTTTTACAAAAGATTCTAAAAAAGTAAAGTTTTATCCTGTAAAGCCGAATTTTGCAGGAGGAAACTTACAATAATCTCGCTAGATTTTCTAATATTCACTTGATTTTTTTGTATTGCAATATTTGTAATATTATCTTCATTTTTCTCTGCTGCAATCTCAAATTTTCCAACAACGGACATCAAACCGGAATAAAAGGACATCTAAAAAAGACAAAATTAGATGAGATTATGAAAGAAAAGACGAATGAGATATTTGAAGCATAACAAACACCTGATATAAATATGCCATAAACATGGCAAATAAATTTCCAATGCATAATAGACGAATTTCCGGAGAAGATGTAAAACAACCAACAGCATCAGCCAATATATTAGTTATCGCAGAGATTAATATTGCCGGACCAACTTCACTGAGTACCTGAAATATTTATTATTGATAATCGATGAGAATACTATTTTAAAGTAATTTGCATAATTGATAAGATCAAAAATTAACCTCAGACATACGATGTCCAACAGTTTCTCCTCGTTTCTCACCATCTCGTATTTCTTTTGTAACTCGTTGCCATTCATGGATCATCAGATAGGAACTGTCAATACCTGAAAAATATTTCTACTTAATGCAAAATGAAATTTTGCAATCAATCGATTTCTTTATTGTTTAAAATGATTCTTATTTATCTTCTTACCAATGGATAAGACGAGAAAAGGAATGACACAAAGTACGGAGGAGAATCTCATGCCAAACAGAAATAATATTGCTAAAGCTGTGGAGCATGCTAGCATTGGCGTTACGCAAGCCATTATCGCCAGAAAAATCTGAAATACACGTGAGTCACGTGAAATAGTTTAATAAACATAATTTTGTACATTTTATTTGTACATTTTAGGTATCATTAATTTCTTTTCTATTTAAATTTAGTCTATCTTAACTGTTATTTTGCAATTTCGTTAATCTTACGCATAGCAATGAAATTATACCAGGAAAATATTGAATCTTATATTCGTTAATGCAAGTTTTTCATTAATTGCTCTAATTAAGTTCCGCATTAATTGCACTTACTCATATCTATTCCGGAAGCATGCCAATGCTAAAGTAGCTTTGTAAAGTGAATAAAATTGAGTATATTGGCTGAGAAGATGTAGAAGAGAAGTGCGAAATGAATAATTTTATGGTACCTTGTAGATGTTATTCTGATGCATATAAGCAGCGCGAATCATTACAGTAATTATGGAACAGATACACATGATGATAAAACCAGCAATGAGATACGGTAGCAATGATATTCCAGCACGAACCATTTCTTCCTCAATATAGGTCTTAGAAACAACATAAATTGTCAAATGCTTCGATTTAAAATTCCTGTAATGATCGATTGTTAGCCAAGTGAATGGGCATTGTATTCAATTAGTAACTTTTTGTAAATAGTAATTAAATGATTCAGTGGTACTCAAAAGTTTGGTGTCATCAATGTTGTACCTTCAAATTACCTATCATCGACTTACATTTCATCGACTTACGTATCATCGACTTGCATGTCATCGACTTACGTATCATTGACCGACGTATCATCGACTTACATGTCATCGACTTACGTTTTATCGACTTACGTATCATTGACTTGCGTATCATCAAGATGGAAATTCGGAAAAAACATTATAGATAGAAGTAAATGTAAAATACTTGAAAAAATGAACAACATCCATTTCCCATTGTTTCATTTCATCGCTATTCCATTGAGAATTTTGCAAGACATTAAAATATAGCGAAATCATCTTCACCGATTTCATATTTACCACCGATGGATGTGTCTTATTCCGGATGATCAGTGATGCGATAATCGTATCATTCTCGAACAATTGACGCAATCCTTCTCTTTCCTTAGCGATTTCCTTTTTTGTTTCGTTCCCCTTGTACAATTCAACACCAAAAAAATATGGCTAAAAAAATGCATCATCAATGAGATTGATTTGATGCAACTTATTCCTTTAAGTATTTCTATCAGAAATAAGTTTGGATAATTATTCTATTAGAATTGTACTTTTTTTTTCTTTTTTTTTAAGCCAACAGTATTAGAATTACAAAAGTACCATGATATCAGTATCTAAATAGGTCAAAAATAGCATTTACATGTCACCTTCTACTTGCATTACATTAAAGAATTCATATCATCCTTATCACTAATCACTCCATTTCTTCGATGAACAACAAACATAAGTCTTGATCTTCCTGATAAGAGTTAATCATTTGCTAAATTATTTGTGTTGCTCAGCAGTACTTCATGTCCTTTCGATAAATTTAAATAACTAGATATGTTTGAAATCAAAATTATCGAATACCTGAATATTGATTTCCCGACCAAACAGAGTACTGCTAGGATAATTTAGTCGTAGATATGGATTTGCACGATTATCACGATTTATATTCTGCTTCTGTACCATATATGCATTCTGGAATTTTCACTGATATTATCCTGACAAATGCAATCATAATGTGATAAATCGAAAAAAAAAAAAAAAAAAAAAGAAAAATGAAAACGAAGGAAAACAAGAGTGTAAAAGTATATTTCGTGATAATTATTTCATATAATATAGTGCAATTAATCAATCGATAATTAATATGAATTGATAAAATATCAATATGTCTTCCTAGATCACATAAACTTTGATTAGATGTATAGTACTAAATTGATCTATTAAATTTCTTAACTGAGATATTATAATTGTTCTATTTTCAAATTATATATTATGCATCTATAATTTCTAAGAACGGAGGAAAAGCATTTGAACTTTTAAAATTTTTGCAATTTATCGATTGCTTTTATCAATTCTGATAATAAATTACTTTTTTTTTTTTTTGGAATGAACAGCACTTTATGTATGGATAATTTAAACTGAAATAGACGATAAGAGCGCTTATTATATCTTTAAATGCTTTTAAATTGGTTTTATATTTGTCAAATGTGTAAATGAACAAACAAACTTTATTCTCTATAAAAAATGATAAACTATCAGGTATAAAGATCAAGAAAGTTAAGTAAAATGTTTGCATTACTGATCAGATTAAGATTAAAATGATAGCAATAACTTACGTAGAACTGTATTAGAGGCTCATTTAAATGACAAAATGCTTTGCAAAATTGATTGAAAGATTGATTGGAATGCGTAATCCGATTATATAATGTAATATTGTTGAGGGCAAGATTTAGAACCTTAAAATATACCGTATTCGAATAATATAAGAAGCAATAATGCTGATTACGATATATATTACCTTTTATTCGTTAAGATTATATTGCAAAACTTTTTTTTTTTTTCTAAAATCAGCAAAAATGTCAATATCAAGCACTGAATAGACTGCCGTACAAAATAGAGAATACTGTAATGATTTTTATCAAGCATTGATTAGACTACTGTAATGATTTTTGAACTTACCTGTATAGCATTATCAAGATGATTTGGTCGAAGCATAGAATGACCATCTTTGGCGACAATAAATATTCTTGTGGAAATGGCTAAACCACGTCCGGAAAAGAAATTCAAATATTTGCTATATTCAATACGAGAACGTGCTTCAAATGGTGAATAACCTTCTAGATCGTTACGTTGCCTACAATAATTACATGATTCTATTGTTCGTAATTCTTGAAGAAATTCTTAGCATTTGCGAAATTCATGAAAGTTTCACACTTTTTTCATCTTTGTTTTCCTGCTAAAAAAGTGAAGAAATACTTTCAATATTAGCTCTCTATAGAATGTAAATTGAAGAACGAACGGTGTCATGGCTATTTTGATGAGTGCTAGCAGAGAGAATATTATGCAAATAATCATAGCTGGCCAAGCAAAACGAGTAATCCAGAAGCCCCATTTGTTGTAAACTTTGATAATAAACTTGACGAATCTGTAATCAACATATTACATTTGATGATACTATGAAAATTGCCTTAATGATTAGAAATTTTCATTTTTTTCAACATGAAATGGAACAAACATTGATTCCTTCTTTCCTGATTCTTCGAAGAAATGCACGGAACGTTTTCCTACCAGAACACTTGATCGTTGATGTCTATGGATTGAAGATAACAAATCCTGATCTGTATGATTTTGGAAAAATAAATTATCATGAATGATGCCGACATGACTTGCTACATCACTACTTTGCTGGGATATTTGCCGCAAATCTGAAAATAAAGTAAATACAAAAGATTTTCTTGTTTTCGTCAAAAATAATTTTCAATTAATTTTGTTTGTATGATGCTCAAATATAGATTATAGAATATAGATTATAGTAAGAAGTAAATACTATTTTCGCGTTTTTTTGCTTCTTCATCCGCAGAATTTTCCCAATGAACTATTGTTGATCTATATTTAATTTTCTGCGACATCGCTGATGATGCGACTTGCTTTATTTGTATTAAATATAAAAATCCTTTCAGCAAATCTTGTACGAGCTTTTTTCCTCCTCCTGTGAATGGTATTCTTGTCCTGTTAAAAAAAAAGTAAAAGCAAGTTACAAGTTATGTTGAAAACAGCAAAATAATATGATGAATAGATGAAGATATTCGGAAGTAGTTTGAAAGCGATAATAAAAAATTATCGATTATGAATATCCATTTCTATTTTAGATAAATTTTCAGAAAAAAAAAAAAATAGCGAAGCAGAATAGCATTAGGCAATAATTTTACGAGATTGATGTTGTGTATTTAACTATTTGAAAACGGAATCTTATTTTCGGTGAAACTGATTCATTGGATATATATATTATTTGAAAAGTATTGAAAATTTTTATGAAATCAATTTGAAGTATGGTAAAAAAAAAAAATCAATTGCTCCAGAGAATGGAAATTATGATGAATAAAATTAGGAAGAAAAGAAAAGGAAGAAATTTCATGGAATATGAAATCTTGAAGAAATGAATTTCACCCAGATAAATAAATAATCTCCAATGTATTGATAAGTACTTAATAGTGCAATAAAAAAGAAAAAAAAAACTATCCATTAAAAAAAAACAAAAAAAAAACAAAAAAAAAGACAAAAAAAAAGGAAAAAGAAAAAAAAAACATAAATGGAGCAGCAGGGTTGAAAAACTGTAATTGTTAACTAGCAAAAGAATTTTTCTGATGACTGATTTACTTTAAACTTCAAATATTTTTTTACTAATATTTTTCAAAAAATAAACAGAGGGTGGAGCAAAAAAAGGTTCCAATGTCCTTCGAATTTTTATGATTCGTTTATTGATGTTATAATGCTTATGAAAAGCAGGTTTCTACCAATGAAACCAGAAGATGAAAGATCGGAAAGGGTGGAGAAGATGGTTGAATAAATTTTTGGTATGACAGAAAACGCATAGGTAAAAAAGGTATTTTTGTTGTTTATGTCATTTGAAGCAAAACAAAAGATTGGTCTTGGTTTATGCTTATTAGTTCATTGTAATTCATGAGAGTTAATTTTCAATTCGTTAGAATTACGACTATTTAATTACGCATTTTACCTTTCATGATAACAATTTTCAATATTGAAAATTATGGGAAAGAGATATATTTTCTTGTATAGAATTCCTAATATACAAGTAATTTCTTTGTATCAAAGCGAATTTGCTTCATTTTTTTTTTTTTTTTTTTTTTTTTTTTTTAATACCAATCTCCATTTTATAACTATTCGATTTACTTTTAACAAGAATCTATAAACTTGAATCATTTGATATAATAATAATTTACATATCGATTTATTATAATCGAACAATAATCACATTTTCTCAAAAATTATTTTCTCGCTTTTCATATATTTAAGAAAATTTTAATTTGAATTTTTTTAAATAGATATTAATCTTGAAGTTTAGGCTCAAATTTTTTATTAAGCCTAAACTTAGGTTGCTTGATGGAATTTCAACTTTGTTTAATTTGGGATGTTTAAGTTGAAAATTTCGATTTTAGCTTTTTATTACAATCTCGAGGGATGCTTATTTATTTGTGGTACTTTTATAATTTGTTTGTATTTTGTTTAATTTTAAAATTGCTCTTGCAAAAATTTTCTTCACCGTTTTGTCATTGCTCAATGGATAATATTACTTCGATTGCACTGATTCTTTTTTTTGTGACAATGATTTTTGCAGCAAGCAAGTTTAACATTTAATTAATAAAAGTATTCGTAATTAATCAATCAACTTTAGTAGGATGTAAGTCGGATTTTAATAGCTACTAGAAATTTTTTTTCAATCAATAATGAAAGTTTTTCATTATCTGTCAAATTCGATAACTTCATCATTGGTTTTTTTTTTCTTTTTTTTTTTTTTGCTGCAAAACGGTGATAAAAAGACATGTTGAAAAATTATCAATGGAAGCAAAAAGAAACAAAGAAAAAAAAAAACTGAATTAACAGCGAGAAGTTGTTGAACAACTTGTTGAAAAGTTAAAAATTAATCCGATAACTTTTTCTCCCTCTGTCACATACAATTTTACGTTGTCACATTTTTCATAGATGAAAAATGATGTGCAATGATGAAACAGGTCAGAGCATATTATCAAATGGTACTCGATAGAAGGAAGTGATAATGATCGACTTCGATGAATTATGTGCAAAGATTCTGAATAAAAAAAAGAAAAACAACGAGAATTGAATTCAGAAAAGAAAGTTTGAATGTTTTGTGTTTTGATTCTGCTATCCTATTCGGTCAATGATCAATCAATTGTTAATTGGCCATATCACTAATTATTTCAAGTCAGCTTTGAAGAAACAATCAGGGAATTTCATTTCGGCTAGAAGAAAAAACAAAATTTTAGGCCACTTTAAAATTCTTTTATTTTGAAAAAAAAAAAAAAAAAAGAAAGAGGAAAAGAAGATAGAAAAGGAATGAAATTAGCAAATTTTGAAAAAAATGATAAATATTGATCGTAATAAAGAGACGAACATTGATTGATCAATCAATTAAGAGGATCGATTCTAGAACCAACTAATGCTATCAGATAGATTTTCAAAATCCAGTAATATATTAGGAAGATGTGAATTTCAATGATCTTTTTGAAAGATCGGATAATTTTGTCGTCCAAATGATAGATAGACTGTAACTTGTTAATGATAATTTAAAATGTTGAAGTGAAATTTTGATTATGCCGACAAAGAGTAATGTCATATTTAAATTTGAATTAAATTAAATTTCATTTTAGAATAATTTATTTTTAAATGAGAATATGACATCTGTTTACTTTTTTAAGCAGTTAAAATTTTATTCATTTCAGCTTTGCGAATTTTGATCAGTAAATATTGTTAGATTCTTTTCTTTGTAACTTCATACAACTTATTTTATGGCTATTTTTGCGATTATTGAAAAGATAGGTAAAAGATAAGGCAGAAGAAGAGATATGTTACTTCGTAAAACATGAAATTTTGATGTCATAAAAATATCCTAAAATTTATAGTTTTTAAAACAAAAATTTATGGATGAAAGATTTGTTGGAGCATCGAGAAACCTTGTATTTTTTGCGAAACAAAGAAGGTTTATGATTGGAATTTTTCTACTTATTGATTTTTAAAAATTTCTCAAAATTGACATTGCAAGTTTTATGCATTTCTGTTTACTAATACAATTAAATTGTCATTTCAAAGATTCTTGACTTGTTTGACTTTTCCAACCTTTCTTGAAAGTTATATGTGATTGATGTGAAAAATCATGCTCAACTGAGAGAAATTCTTCATTCAAAAAAGCAATCAAATAATACATGACACATTAAAATTGATGAGATCACTCTGCAAGAGATTGTCCAATTTTCGAATTCGATCGAATGGTATAGTTCAAAGAAGTACCGTTTAAAACTTCCCAGAATTATTGATTTAATTAATATTTTTATAAAAATTTCTTGAATTATCTGTTGCTAGCAATGTTTTTCAATTTCTTGCGAACAAATTTTGTCGAAGTCATTTCCAATGAAAAACAATTATTATTTTTTGCATCATTAGTTGTGCAATCCTGATCTTGCATACTATTTGCATCTTTATTTACAGTCAAGCATTGAGTTTTTTGGATGGCTTTTTCTTGCAAATGAAAGAAACATTCAAAAACAATAATGAGCATCCATATCTGTAATTTAAAAATTTTCAAATTTTATTTCAAACTTAAATTTATGCATTTAATTTTTTGTAAAATGCAAATTTTCTATCTCATTAAGATTTATATTTAATATTTGTTATTTCATTTCTCTCATTAATTTCTTCGATTCGAATCATTTACTCTACATCCATCGAAATTTTTCAAATTCCATTGAAATTTGAAATTAAAAAGAAAGAAACACTGAAATGAATTACCTGTATTAGATCAAGTAAAAGTAGAAATATACAAATGAAAAATAAGAATGAAGCAAAAATTTTAGATACATAAGTTAGTTCATAGGTTGATTTGCTACTCGTCATATTCAATGCTAAATCATCAACAGTACTATTATCTTCCAAATTAACAATCCTGAAATTTGAATAAGACATTGTTTACAATTAAATGCAAATTTTTAAATAAAAAATTTTGTCGTTTTTTTAAATTTTGGACGATTTGTTTAGTTTTTTTTTTTTTTTATTTTTCATATATACTATAAAATACATTATTTATTGGATTATGTTTCATCTGTAAATTCGATCTCTTACAGTAAGACTTTCCGAATTAGAAATATTATGATTTTGTTCAAAAAGTGTCATTAATATGGCATATAACATTATGATGACATTTCGTTAACTCTTGATTCTCGAATTTTTTTAAATTCCACTAAACTTTCGAGCTTGTTGAACTCAAAGTTGGTCAACTGACGAGCATAAGTGAATTATGCGTACGTCAAGATGGATAATGATAATATCGACAGAATGTTTTGAAATGATTATAGCTTTGATTGACAATGGTTGCATAAAAAGAAAAGGTCACGCAAGTAGCACTCCGAGTTATTCTTGAAAGCCTTTTACGTGTCTGACCTGACGCTACGTTTCTACAAAGATCAGGAAATCCTGATAACTCGGATAAAATGATTGAAAATACTATCAGCCATCAAAATATATTTATGAATGAGGAATGTATTTTGAAAGAAGATAATTTCTGGTAATTTGATAATTTTTGCTTATTAGGTGTAATTTTTAGGTGTAATTTTTGTAATTTTTGTAATTTTGATAGGTGTAATTTTTTGATAAAAATCTCTTCTAAAAGATGAACTATCCGTAAATTCAATTAATGTTAGTATAATAAAAGTGAAAAAAATTAATGCAAATATAATAATTTTTTCTTGCTTTATTAATTTAGCAATTCCAATGATGCTTTTTTATTTTTTCAAGTA
Organism: Onchocerca lupi; assembly: GCA_028564675.1. Taxonomy (NCBI): domain Eukaryota; kingdom Metazoa; phylum Nematoda; class Chromadorea; order Rhabditida; family Onchocercidae; genus Onchocerca; species Onchocerca lupi. Next base: position 183,551 of record JAOVVO010000065.1, read on the forward strand.
AATAAAAATAACATACCTGAAATCTAAGCTCGTTCCAACCATTAGAGTAAATAAACAAAATAAACAGATAAGTGAAAGGATACATAGTGTTGCAATCTGTAATTTGTTAAATATTTAAAAAATTAAATCATGCAAATATTTCGCTTATCACCGCTTATCATTAATAAAAAATGTCATATCACGAGAAATTTATGAATGGATATTAAATTGAAATAATCTATCTTAAAATTATCATTTCCAATTAATGCGAACGATTGTAAAGCAATGAAAAGAAGTATATAAAATGATAGGTAAAATTGTTATGTTATGAAATATGAAATGAATAATTCAATCATAAATTATTATGATTATATATATATATTAATTTCTGCTAACTTTTTGCAAGAAAATCAAAAATTTCGGAATAAAAATTGAGTATTTGTTAATTAATTACCTGCATTAATAAATGTGGTATCAACAAATATGGAATTGATGTTTTGATAGCCACAAAGAGTAAGATGGAAGCAATTAGAGCAAGAATTATACCAAATAATAACATTGATAATGAAAGATATTGTTCACTTGTTTTCACAAAATGATAAATTGTTGAAAAAATCTAAATTCGAATAATTGAAATATTCAAAATTGAGTATAAATTCCCAAATCAATCAATAATTGCATTTGTGATCAAAAATGGATCTTTCTGATAATGATCAAAATCAAGTATACCTCATAGGAAAAATAACATATTTCTATGCATCCAATGAGCAACGTAGCAGTAGTAACATGTAGTAGATTACAGCAACACCTATTACGTCGTTTTATCATTTTTATCATTTTCGTAGATTTCGTCATTCTGTTTTCTTGATCCGGTTTTGTCATTTCTTTCTTTTATTACCTGAAATTTATGAAAAAATCTCATCTCACAATTGCATAATTTCTTTTCTTCTAAATTTTGCTTTGGGCGATAGAGCAATTAAAAAAAAAAAAAAAAAAAAAAAAAAAACAAATTAATAAGCACTTTGTAAATTGATTTTTTCCAAGGAAATCAACAATGCATGTAATGGTAAAAACATTAGAAATACTATAGATAATTTCATTCTATCATATTTTAATTTCTATCTTTTAGTAAGTAATGCTATTATTTTTGAAAAAAATTTCTTTTTTTTTTTTTTTTTTAAATTAAGTGATTCACTTGATAATGAAAATAGTTTAGTTAAAAAAAAAAAAAAAAAACTCGTTTTTTTTGGTCTTCACAGATGAACATACGAATTAATTTTTGTTCTTTGTTTTTGTATTTATGAGAAAAAGGGAATTTTCAGATAAACAAATGATAAAAATTCAAGAAAGTATGTAAATTAAAAAAAAAAAAAAAAGAAAAATTTTCGTTGAAGACTATAAATTAAATCCAAAATATATGTTCAATATATATATATATATATTCAAATATTTGATTTTCTCATCCTTCGATTCTGATAATTTAAAAAAAAAAAAAAAAAGTGTCTAATGAAATACAAAAAAATGCTTTGTTTCACGTAATGTAAATAATTCTCTTGTAAATATTTTCAATTTAGACGAAAATTTTAAATTTGAATAAAAATTTTCAAAAGATTCTATAAAATTTTTTCTTCTATTCAATGAAAATTCTATTCTATCTCATTTTAATTATATATTCGAAAATTCAATTATTTTAAACATTTCTGAACAAATTTATTATCATTCGCTGATATTATCTTATCATAATAACAAAATAAATGAATGAATTAATTTGATTTCGTAGTCTATTTCAATGATAATTATCAGATAATGGCAATATTTGAAGAGAGGAGACAAGGTGGAAAAAGGATGGAAATGAAGAAAATTTGAAAAGTTTGATGGGGTGGAAAGAGAGGATAGCGATTCGTTTTCCATTCAAGAAATGGCAAATTTCCGACGTCCACTAATAAAAAAAAAAAAAAAAAAAAATTAAAATTCTATTGACCTTTACATGAAGATCAATTAGAAGAAACGACACGAAACCGTACCAAAGCCAACAAAATGACATTTTTCCGATTAAATTTCACATCAATTATCAATTGAATTGCATGAAATAGTAATTTACAAAAGTAGCCATTCTTCAAATTTAGCATAGAAAATAGAAAAATTCTATGCTGCATATTGCATGCTTGCAAAATGCATGCCAGCAAATTGCTTGATATATTTTTGTAACAAAGAATATTGGTAAATTTAATTCTTTTCAATAAAGCTTTATATTTTTCAATTTTAAGTCAACGATTCATTTCATTAAGATTTTTAAAATTAGAAATCTTAAAAATCATTTTTGCAAATTGCAATTAACAGGATTGTAATCATCATATGTGCAAAATTGTTTAGCAAAAATAATTCAAATTGTTCAAATTTAAAGCATCCAAAATCAACTTACTTTATTCGCTCATCTCAAAAACTAATTTTTAATTAATTTTCGAATAACAAGAAAAACATATAGTTTAAAATTTATTAAAATTAAAGTTTTTATTATATCTACAATAAAATATATATAAGAATTCTTGTCCATCATCACAATTCGTATAACAATCGCAATTAATTTCTACAACTACTAATATTAATAACAATTATATAAACCGGTTATGAAACTTTAAAATGAATTTTGCTGACTAACAATATTATTGTTCATTCCTTTTAACTATAATTATCGAAAAAATAAATTTGAACAATGGATTTTTACAAATTCCATCTTAAATATTAAAAATTTAAGCTCAAAAAACTTGATTAGTAAGAAGTGAAAAATGAAAAAATGCTTTTTTTTTTTGAGGCTAAGATTTTCTAGGATTGAACAAAAATATAATCTAAGAATGTCATCGATTTTTTGATGATTTCAGATGAAATTTTTCGATGTGACATTACGAATAAAGCAGTGAAAATTTTACATACAGGTGCTTTATTTACCTGGATAAACAATGATTCATTTGTCTTAGTCATTGAGTAAATGATTATTTAATACATCATCAATCGTCAAAGGTTTATATTTGCTCTACCTACAATTGATTGTAAAAATATCATTAGCTTAAAATTTATTCATTTCTATAAGATCTCAATTTAAAAGTTAGAAAAAAAAAAAAAAAAAAAAAAAGGAATTGATTAAAAAATGAGGAATGATGTTTTAAATTAGAATCGATGAAAAATGTAACAAAATTTAAATACAAATTTTTTTTCATCTCGTCAAATAATTGATATCTTTTAGTAATGCAGCGTCATTGAAAATGACCTTATTTCGACATTTTTTCTTTTTTTTTTTTTTTTTGTTATTTGTAAAAAATCAAATAATCGCAAAAGAAAAACTATCGATCGGTCTTTTCTAAAAAAAAAAAAAAAGATCAAAAGGCATCAATAACAAAAGTAGTTTGTGCAATTACAAATAATGAGGTGACTTTTCCATCCTCTTGAAAATTTTAATGAGGTCGCAAGGATTTGAAAGATGAGCAGAAGAAGATTTAAACAATGCAATATTACAACAAACTATCAAAGAATTTAAGCAGTAATTAAAAGCAATGTGTTAATGAAAATGGAAATATTGAAAAAGCACAGAGGACGAATTAATGGATGGACTCAGAAAAATGAAGTAATGGAAGAAATCGAAATGGAATTGAATAAATTGTTTATTTATTTTAAAATCATTGCTTTAACAGTTGCTGTTTGCTAAGAGATCGATCTGCATTATACGAAAAACATGTTTTGGTCTTGACCTGATGTAAACAAGAATATAATTTGATTATTATTTCATTATGACTTTTTCTTCTTTTTCTTCCTTGTTTATCATCATCATTATTGATTAATTGCAAACAATGTCAGCTTAATATTGATATTGATTGCTATTATTATTGAAACTTTTTCTTAAGCAAATTTCAAGCAAATTAATTAATTTATCCATAAAATGTTAACAAAAAGGAGAAAAAATCAAAAAATTTATTATAATCATAATAATATGACATGTATAGTATTTTAAAATAATCTTTACAAACCGGTTTTTGTGGCAATGAAAAATTTCAACATGCACAATCAATTAATTAGTTTTGCAGATTGTTTTATCTGATACCATACATGAAATGAATTTATTTAAGCAAATATAATTGAACTAAAGTAATAATTAACCTTTCTTGATCCTAAATTTACTGATTATTAATTAAACTTTTTAGTAATTGAGATTATTTTTATTACAGTAAATGTATAATAGCGAATGTTTAAATATAATTTTAATGAATAATTAATCTTAATTATGAATAATAGTCTTATGAGATTATTTTAATCTTGCATAGCTAAATCAAATTAATCGTAGTACAATGTAATCTCTATTATTATGGATGACACACATATCTATCTGTTCATGTTGTCAACGAGAGAAAGATACGACATTATCGTCAAAAGTATCTTTCTCTTCAATCCATCAAATCATCATCATAATATTATGTTAAATATGAGAAAACAGATTGAAAAGTGAAAATTAAATGGAAAGACGAGTAATCCATTAAAAAGTATTATAATAAGTAAAGATATAATTAACACTAAAGGCAAGATGAAATAATTTACATCCACTATGACAAATTCTAAATAATAATAGATCTATGATAATAATGATAATGATAATGATGAATGATGATGAATAATGGTGAATAGTGATGAATGATGATGATTAGTAATGATAAATGATAATAATGAATGATGATGAATGGTAATAATGAATGATGATGATAAATGATAATGATGAATGATGATGATAATGATTACGATGGCAATAAAGAATATTAATTATGACGAATATAACTTTTTTTATTTTTTTTTATTTTTTTGTTAATATAGCTCGTAATGGTATCGAAATTTATATGATCATTTCTTTCTTAATTTTGCAAACTTCATTGAAACTTCATGTTGAGCTCATTTTGAAAATCTTTTTAAAACGATCATAAAAGAGTCGTAAGATGAGGAAAGGAAGAGAAAACAAGTTTTATCACAATACTCTTTCTCATATGTATATGAAATTCATAATTGCATGATTTCTCGTAGATGAAAAAGAAAGGATAATTTTGGATTAAATTAAATTGCTAGAAATTACCTGTTCCTAAATGATGTGATACACTGAAAGGTAATTTCAACGCCTTCGTATTTTCTAATTGTGAATAATCCTTCTTAATCGATAATCATCATTCTTATCACATCCCTTTTTATCATTATCCAATTTGTTCAAAAAGTAAAACGAATTATTTGCGATAAGATATTTCGTCAAGTTGAATGGACTAGATTTGAACCATTCTACGAATCAATTAATTACAACAGAAACGAAGATGAATAGTAGTGCATGCATGCCTTTTTGCTTGAATGCATGCAAAATTGCATGCCATGCAGAAGATCACAAATTTCTCTTAATTTTATTTATAGCCAAAATCGTTTATTCTCAAATGTAGCCATATTTTCTTTCCTACTAATATGATAATGAAAGTAATTTGGAATGCATTATTTCCAGTGTAATTCGTTGGGAATACAAAAATACACTGTCGGCATTCAAAATTCCGCACTGAAACGGTATCTGATCCATGAAATCCCGCATTAAATGCTATCTTATCATGAAACTAGCACTGAATGATATCTTATCATGTTAACATTATGCGACTGATGTAAAATTTGTAAAACTGCAAAAAAAAAAAAAAAAAAAATAAAAGAACGCAAATCGAAAAATGCCAAAAAAATTGGGTCATTTTTTTCGCTTTATGAGATCGAATGAAAACGAATGAAAATTTTGGCAAAAGACATTTCATTTTCCTTTATGTGTCCTCCTTGCTTCAAATCATCAATTTACTCCTTGAACAGGAATTTTAGCATGAAATTTTTGCTTCATAATATACAAGGACGCATTTACAAAGATGTATTTTTGACAAGTCTTCGATCGCCCTCTCTCTCTCTCCCTCTCTCTCTCTCTATTTTTTCCATATTTGTTATTTTCAAGGGTAAGATATGCTGTGAAGGTTTATTTCCTTAAAATTAAATTGACTATCCGATAATATAAATAAGGGATGAAAAAGAGGGTGACACATCACACTTACCCATAATTAAATCAATTGTAACGTTTCAACATATCAAAAATATAAAAAAAAATTGAAATATTAATGATACAAGCAAAGAATTTAAACTATTTTTCTTGATCTCGATCGAACAAGTGACAAATATTGATTCAAATAATCATCATAATATAAGTGAAATAAATCTTCGCGATTTGTTTTGAAGATTTTAAGAGCTACAGATCAGTAATGAAGAAAAACGAAGAAGTATAATTTCAAGCAAAAAAGGCAAATTTCCAAAATTTTCATTCATGGATTTTAAATTTCGAATGACAAATCTAAAGAATGCAATAATCTGTGAAAGAAGTTTATTGGAATAAAAATTTTGAAAATGGCAATGAAATGTTTGACGAGAAATTTGTATGTCTGAAAATTGAAAGAAGGAGTAGTATTTGACATTCCGTGGAATGACCTTGCATTTATCTTGCTATTTGTAAAAGAGATGTGAGATTTATATCACTGATATAAGTGATCAGTTAACAAAATGATAGTGATACTACCTATTACTCACCAGTTGAACCTATTTTATCTGGTCGATTAATTACGCAAGAAAACTGCGATGCAACGAATTGATATTGATAATGCTTGAAATTTGAACGAATACATTTATAATTTTTACTAATATCTAATTCTACTCTTTGATCATTTTGAGATATCACAAAAATCTTTTATCAAATATTACGCAAAATAATTTAAAATGAATTTTTAAGCTAAAAGAATTACAACAAAATATTGAAGACAACGAATGATTCCAACTATTTTTTCTAGCAAATTGAAAAATTTCATTTTTAATTGTAAATCTAAAAATTATCAACTCTTCCAACAACTTATCATTTCCTTATAAGCAGACTAAATAATAAAGGGTACATTTTTTTGCTGTTATTATAATTCTGAGGAAAATTGGTTAATGTAATATTTGGTAAGAGTAAACGGAAATGGAAATGGATACATTCGGTAAAGGTCATTTGATGAAAATTGAAAAAAAATCATAGCACATTAGACTTTTTGCCTTTTTTGCGAAAAGCGAATCTTTCCATAATATGCGAAAAACGCTGCTTAATCATCAAAATTGAATGTCTTTTTTCGCAGCAAAATATTTTCCCTTCAATTGTTTGTCCTTTTCCTTAAACTTTAATTAATTCCTTCTTCTAAAGAAATTCGAATGCATATAAAAACTTTAATTTTTTCAATTAAACTGCTTTCGCAAAGAAATTTCCATCAGGATTCTTTTTGGTTCTTTGTTTCCATTCATTTTTTTTTCGTTCCTCAAATGAAGCCAATTGAATTTATTGTTTATGATTTTCATGCTAAACCAAAAGAAGCTCGTTGAAATGAAGTTGTTAATTTTTGAAATTTTATAGCTGTTTGAAAAAAATATTGTAAAATTTTTTGAAAATTATTAAAACGATGGCAAATTACAAATCTATCATGTTAATAACTTACGTATCTATCACTGCTTACTGCAATCCAACGTCAAATTTACCGCAGGTAATTAACTAATCGTTATTAAAAAAAAATATTGCAAAAAATTTGAAATTCGATTGCTTATTGAAATTGACCACTTGTATTTTTTTTTCTGTCAAGTAAATTAGAAATAATTCGAAATGATTCTGAGAAAACTTCACAAATTGCAAAAGTTATAATTTTTATAAAATCAATATTATCAATATAATGTATTAATTGCATGATGATTCTTTAGTAATAGCAACAGATCATGACATGAAATGATAAAATTTTATTTTCTTTCATTTCTCATTTCTTATCTCCTAACTTATTAACGATTTAAAATCAAATCGATAAGAGCAAAACATTGATTAAAATATGAAAAGGGAAAAAAAGTTAAACTTCACTAATTATTTTTTTATATTTAAAATGAATAATTTCTCCTACTAAATATGTTTCATATGATAATTGCTAAACTATAAAAATTGAATTATGCAGAGTAAATTTTAAAAAGATTCAAACTTACTTAAGACGAGCTACACAACTAAAACATGACATTTGTTATCAAAATTTTAATTCTTCCATTACTAAGATAATAAGTTAAGAGCTTGATAGAATTTGAAATGAAATTAAGAGAAAATTTTATCGTTTATAAGAACTGATAGTTTTTCAATGACATTTCAAAAATTATATTACATCATTCTTATGTTAAATATTCTTGGTCTAAATTCAGCTATAATGAAGATAAATTCATTCTTTCAAAATTTCTTCAGAAAATTTGATAAAAAATTGATTTCTTACAGGAAAGCATATTCATCGCACATCAATTGGATAGTTATGATAAGATGATAAGTTGATTTTAATATTATTTGATTTAATTGAATTTGATATCTTATAAAAGAAAAAAGCTCATTTTTGAAAATAATCGCATTTTTATTTTCAATGTACTGCAACTTGCAGCCTGCATTTCTCTTATCTAAATGTTCATCTTCAAGATCCAAATGATCTACGACGGATCAGTTTCAAACAGATCTGTAATGGACAAACGTTGATTCAACTTGGCATCTGTAGCAATGCATATATTCGATGCTTCTATAATTCAAATGGTCATTCTGTATCAGCCATTCTTGAAGAATGTCCGATCGGAAAGGTTCGTCAAATAGAATTACACAAATTTATTTTTGATAAATTAATTTTATTACAACGAACAAAAGTTTTAGATTTCTTTCAATTACAAATATTGGTAAAAGATTGAAAATTATGCTATAATTGACTTTTTTTTTTTTTTTTTTTTTTTTTTTTTTTTTACAGATTTTTAATGGAAAAATTTGCGAAATTGCGCAAAATAATTGCATAAACAAATGGAATCAACGAATGGAAAAAATTAATTTTGAAACAGAAAAGCTTTTGGAGGTATTTCAAAAAAAAAAAACAAAAAAAAAATTCCTCAAATGTAGCATCGTATGATTTTTTTGAAATTTTCTGCCAATTATTTTAAATGAGAGAGAAAAATTTAATTTAACTTAATGATGTGTTGAAATATTTTTATAACAAACAATACTATTGCATTCTGCAATTAGCAACTTCTATCATTGTAGGAAATGAATTTTTGTCATGATGTTGGTACAGGAATATATATGTTTACGAAAATTATATGTTCTCGACAAGCTTACGTATGCAAAAATTTTAATGAAGGATTTGCAATTACATGTTCACCAGGTAGCAAATTTTGTAATTTTATATTCAAATTTTCATCATATAAAATTTCCAAGAAGAATATTCCTGAGAATTTAATTTTCGAATTTTCTTTCGCTTAATTATACGTTTGATCTAATGAAGTAATTTTCTTTGCTCATTTATTTTCGCTTATCATTGATCATTGTTACATTTAACAGGAATGATAATTTTATCACGACCATTCGGCTGTTTTGCTTATCCGTCAAGTTGTGAACGCAATAAAATTTCAATGAAACAATTTGCTCCATTAAGGCAATATGCTATTGAAATGCATTGTCAGTATTTTAAAAAAGGAAATTCCAAAATAATGAAATTTCCAACGATACAATGCAACACATGGTAAATCTACTTTTTTCATGCAAATTTTTATGTTTTCTTGCATTTTTTTTTTTACTTCTGATGGTCATATCTGTTTAAATTTCAGAAAACTTTTGGGACTTGTAAGAATTGAAAATTCAAATTTTTAAACTTAAAGAAGTGAAAGATTTAAAGTTTGAAATTCTTCAAAAGCAAATGATTCGTATGAATAGAATATGTCTGTTAATTTATATCAATTCTGTCTATTTCATGCCATGAATACAGTAGTTGAAATCTTATAAATCTCATAAATATTCATTTTATAAATACGATTTTATGACATTCCATCACATAAAAATATGATTTTTGATTAAAATTACTGTATTTCGAATGTCTTAAGATGAAAAATTGAAGTATCATCGAATTTCGCATTAGCATTAATTTTACTGTTCAAATGGATATAGTTGATATTATTTACAAAAATAAATCAAACTAATGAATATCTTATTGCGGTGATCGAAGCAGTAATTGAATCTGCCAAATGACACAAAACTTCAAATGTAAGAGAATCTTTTCAAAGAACATTCAAAGTAAGTCATTAATAAGTCATTAATTTTCATTTTTCTGGAAATTTTCAGGTATATTCGTTGTGGCAAATTAATTAATGATATCATTTATTGTGAAAATGGATATGTTTATGATGGGAAATTGGAAAAATGCCGGTTGCAAAATATTCAAGATCGTTGTATGATGCCAGATTTATGCAAGTAGTTTTAATTTTACAAAATACAAAATTCAAAAAATGATTCAATTTTTTTCATAATATACAAAGAAAAAAGTTCAAACAAAAAAAAAAAAAAAGTTACGATCTTAGACATTTTTAGCTCTTCAATTCTATTACTTTTATCATGTAATTTTAATGATGCTGGAATTATTTTTACAGGAAATTTTAAAAATTTACGATTTTATCAATTTATTAATTTTGCATTTTTTTGTATATTCAAAATCTTTCTCAATGCAAGGATTCTGAATCAGTTTGTTTAAATAATATGAGTAAATTTAGAAAATCTTAAAAATAATTCGTTCCAGGAATCGAAAATGGGAAATGATACCGTTAGGTGATTGTAGCAGACAATTCATATATTGTCGAGGTCAAGTACCCGAGGAATTCGTTTGCTCAAAAGGTTTCATCTTCTTCAACGATCGTTGCATTCCGATAAATCAAGCCAATAGACAATGTTGGAAGTGCCAAGAAGGCCAACAACGTCATACTTCACTTCAATCATGCAATGAAGCCAGTTATCAGTTTAATTAATTATCTTCTCATTTATCTCTAATTTTTTAGCTTTTTTTTTTTTTAACGTAGTAAGATTTTCATATGATTACGACTTATCATCTAAAAGATGAAAAATGAATACAATGATAAGTGATTTCAGTATTTCGACTTATGTTCAAATTCAAAAGGATATGAAAATGCAAAAAGAATGGCTGTAGAAATGAAAACGAATAATTGATACTTTTCAATTTAATCATCAAAATTTATTTCTAGTATTCTGTTTGCGAAAATGGTCGCTGGAAGGATCATAGCTGTCCAATTGGGATGATTTATTCTAAAACTAATAAAATGTGCCGATCAGATCCATCTTGTGCACATCCATTCGTAAGCATCTTTTATCCTGAAAGTAATTAGTGGAAGATTTTTTTTTTTTTTTGTTAGAGATTGAAAAATTGGTACAAATGATTTTTTTTGTGTAATGAAGTTCTTGATATGATGAATTTTACTTGCTGTAACTATGGTACACAATGAATTATAATGAACATCAATAATACAACCGATAATTTGGACTTTCTTTTTGAAAGTACGGAAACTATTTTGCTAATTACAGATATTAAGAATTGATAGAATTTGATGAAATTTGAAAAGCGCCACACATCGAATACTGACCAAAGCAAAGAACTGAATTAATGAATGAATGAATCGCTTAAAATAGAATCTTTTTCTTTATTACTGCATCTTAACCGTAGTAAAATTTACAACATGTTAACTTTAAAACAAAAAGATCATGTTTTCTATTTTATCAATTACAGCATAATTTATCACATTTTAGCATAGTCGAGAAGGAATTGTTTGTTCATGTCAGCATAGCACAATACAATTTACAAAATTTTAATTATAGCATAAAGTTCAAAAGTTTGCTTATAAAAGATATTTTTATAATATAAAAATTTTTCATTAATTCATCATATCTCTATATTCTCAAAAATATTCGGGTTTTTTTTTTCCGACATCTATTGTTTAATTAAAATTAATAATTAAATATGAATAAAAATTATATATATACATATTGTATGTACCTGTAAGTTAATATTCATTACTGATAATTTCTAACTGTTACACTTTTCGATTCTATCAATTCTATTTCATTTTTATCCTTTTTTAAATATATATACTCCTTTTAGATGATTTGATCATTTTTGATGAAAATTAAAATTTAAAAATAAAATTTTAGAGAAAATTAAATGTGAAATTAATTTACTAGAAATATGCCATTGTTTCATTACATTGTTGCTTAATTACAGAAATGTAAAATAGGTGAATCATATAATTTGAAATGTGACGAATATTTAATTTGTACTTGGAAAGGTATCTTCGAACATCGTTTCTGTCCGTTATTCCATCGATGGGATAATCGAGCAAAGCTATGCATTGTCGATACTAATTGTTTATCTTTATCGGTTAGTTACTGAATTTCTTTGTAAAAAATTAAAATCAGAAAGAATCGAAAATTGGAGAAAAATGGAATGAAAAATAAATGAGGACAAGAGAAACTAATCAAATTGCAATAGAAACAGAATAATAAAAAGAAATTTGATAATTTTAAAATAGAATTCGCCAAGCAACAAAATTAGATAGCATAAAATCAACTTCAATAACTGCTTAAACGAAATGAAAATTATGACAAAAAAAAAAAAAATGAATTCAGTGAATAAAATTTTGTAATAAAATCATGAAAATGTTTTATAGAATGAGCCATGTAGTGATGGTGAAGTTATTGACAGTTTTGATTGTAAATTTTATCATCAATGTTCTGGTGGTAAATGGTATAAAATGATATGTCCGATATATCCATCCGGTAATCATTTCCTATGATGCATTCTTGATGTTTGGTTTATTTTCCTTTTTAGAATTTTGAATAAAAATTTGCTTAGATTCTCAATTACAAATTTGCATAGAAATATTTTAATTATTCAATTCCAAGATCTATGATATCAAATTTCTTTCGAATGATCATTAGAATGAAGTTAGTTGATTCAAGCCATTGAAATGTCTTAATTTTTAAGGAGCAATTCTTTATCTTCATATTGGACTAACTTCATAAAAAGTACCATTGATTAGGTCATAATTCAATCTTAAATAATTAATTATAGCAGATATTTGCGCAACATGTCGTTATGGTAATAATGTTTCCTGGCAAATAGAAGAAAAGTGCAATGAAGGTGATACGGTAGCTAACCTGCAAGATTGTAGAAGTTATGCGATATGTGATGGCAGGAGATGGAAGATGATAAAATGCAAAGTTGGAACTTTTTGGAATCAACATTTAAAACGATGTCATTACACCACTGACTGCAAAGCATTCAAGCGTGCAGAATGCGCTCATGGACAGGTCAGAAATGATTTTTAAAACCAATTAAAAAATTCTTTTATTAAATTATTTTAAGAAAATCCTAATAATTTTTTAAAATAAAAAAATGAAACCAATTTCCTTCTTAAATAGCGAAAAATCTATCGGAGTAATTAATAAAATCTTGATGGATTTAGCACCACATCTACTTAATGAATTGTTATTTAAAAAACTAAACTTCAGTATTTGGTTGGTGGTACATGCAACGAATACTTGAAATGTTTGGAAGGTTCTTGGATGACAATGAAATGTCCTCCGGGATACGCTTTTGGTAAATTTTCTAGAAACAAAAAAATTCATTTTTTTTAACATTCAATATCCTATATTCAATGAAATGAAGAAAAGCGAATTCCTAATTATTCATCGAATAATTATACAGATAATTACACGAAATAAAATAAATATAGTTGAATATTTTGATTTTTACTGTAACAGATTTTAAAATTAACTCGAAATTCGAAAGGAAAAAAAGAAGAGATCAAAGATTAAAATTCCACGTGAAAAATCGTACGCCACGCCATATACGTTTTCGCTATCTGTAGTTACATCCATGCAAATGAGCTATGTAATTCATTTTATTTAGACGTAACTACCAAGACATGCGTTATTTCGAATGATTGTGTACTATCAAGCAATATCTATCTAAATCTGATAGATCACGACATTATTGATCTATCATTACTTTCTCAATCAAAGACAAAACTAGAAGGAAATCAACATCTACAGAAGGTAATTCAATCATCTAATGCAGAATTTCGAGAGCGAAAATTCAGCACTATTACAGCAAAGGCATACGTGATAGAATTATTTATTCATAATTTGCTATTTTTCTATCCTTATTTCCTACTAAATTATAAGTGCAATTTCAGTTTTGCCAATTTGGAAATACTGTTCGTAATGAATATGATTGCAATCGATATTTCGAGTGTGTAATGGATGAATACAAAGATCGATATTGCGAGAATAATTATGAATTTAATGATGCAAGTGGACGATGCGAGAAAGAGTAAGTCTCGTCGTCTAGAAAGTAATCAAAAATTACTTCTCAAAAGAACATTCGAAAATAATTGGATAAGAGAATGAAACATTCGAAACTGAGTCATTAGCAATCGATATTGAATTTAAAAAAAAAAAAAAATTTGGTTGTGAGCATGAATCCTACTACCCAATAATTCTCTCTCTTGATTGCTGTGTCCATTCAAATAATTGAACTTTGCAGGATTTGTAGATATTATTATAATTTATCACGATTTCTAGATATCAGTGTGACTTATCACGCTGTCGTAACGGACGAACAATTGAAAGTGAAATTTGTGGCCATTATCAAATATGTTTTAATGGTAAATGGCATAAAAGAGTATGTGAAGGTAACCAACGATTCGCTAATGGCTATTGTCAAGAAACATATTGCAATGATGATAATGATGGTTCGTCCAAGTTTTTTATTTTTTCACTAGCTGGACCGATCAATGCGAAAAGTCATCCAGCTAGTATATATAAATAAAAATGCTCGCTCATTTACTTACAGATCTACAGGTAAAAAAAAAGGTAGATATATTTATATAAAAACACGTGCCTATTCGAATGCAACATCGTTCCAAAATTTCAAATCAGTCGATGAAGAACTTGAAACGTTGTACGAAAAGCCACAGCGAACATTGACACCTTTATTTATATAGATTATTAGTCGACTGTTATCTACAGTGAATTAACAATTGATTGACTTCACTTTGTTTATCTGTTAATTGAAGCGTTTTGGCGGGAAACATGTTTATCCTTTATCCTGGCGTTTTGGCGGTAAACATGTTTATTCCTATGGACAGGAAAAAAAAAAGTAGGTATATAAGTAGATATAGAAACGCACCTAAAAAAAACGCAGCTAGAAACACACCTCTTTGAACGCAACGTTGTGTCAAAATTTCAAAGTAATCAATGAGGAACTTGTAACGTTGTGTTAAAAACCACAACGAACATTTACATGTTTATTTAAACAAATTTTGATTAGAAATTTATTTCTAAACAATCATGAATGTTAATAACTAAGTATTTCAAATACATATATATTTTAGTCCCATATCGTTAGAGATAGTATCACTATAGCTTGAAGACAGACAATTAATTAACATCATATGAAAATACATACATATATATATGTATTTAATTAAATTCACTCCTAATTATTATATCCATTCAAATAAATGAACTTTGCAAGATATCAAGCAGAAGTATTTATTCTTGTTGAGATCTCTTGAGTTTTCATCTTATCAGAAAGAAAGTAATTCTGAAGAACCTCGGATTTTGGTATTCAAAGTAAAAATCCCAAAAATCTGGAATCAATTTTGAAATTGAAGATCGTATGTTATATTCATTGTATTTTTGAAAGCATTTGTGCAATTTTCTGGGACTTTTCCAAAAAAAAGAAAAAAAATTGAAGAATCTTGGAAAATTTATGATAAATTTTCCCAGAAATCTCGTCTGTATTATCATCATCATGTAAAGAAGGGGATGTTCTGGCTGATGATATCGATTGTAAGCGTTACTTCATCTGTAGACATGGAAGATTTCAAGAACAATTTTGCTGCAATGGTGCATCGTTTGATAAAAAGGTTCATTATTTCTTACGCAAATATTCATTTCATTTTGCCTAATTGTGGTCTTTCGTTGCTCAAATGTAAATATTCTCATTTTGCTTCATCAATTCTAAACTTTTCCAAATTTCCATTCCTCTGTTCTATATAAATTGATCCTACTATCTTAAAATTCATGCAATTTTAGCGCGGCTATTGCGTCCGGAATACAATTTGTATGCTAGAAAAAAGTTGTGTCGCAGGTAATATAAAGGGTGATAAACAAGACCGCACTGCTTATCAAATTTGCAACAATGGCAAATTTGAATTACGTTTCTGTCCTTACGGTTTAGTTTACTCTGATAGCAAGAGAAGATGTGAAAAAGACAATAGTGTTGATGATTTGATATTCGATACTTGCAAGGTTCGAATTTTTTTAAAGATTTAGATCACTAAATTTTTATCAAACATCGATATACATAGCCCTATAAAATACGACTATTAGGTATTGATACTACCTGCCTCTAAAGAGATCGTTCTGAAATTATAAACTAAATTTCAGGAAAGTGATGATTTTATTGGTTATAGGGCAGATCCAATGAACTGTCACAAATTTTATCAATGCGCTCATGGTAAATGGGTTTCCAAAATCTGTCCAGCTAAATTATACTGGAATGCTGAAAAGATAGCATGTGATTGGTTTTATGATGATAATTCATGCAGAAATCATATTACCTATATATAACTGTAGAATTTTTTTCGCAAAAATAAATTTGACATTTGAATTACTTCCAAAATATTTTCGGTTTTTGATTTGACATTAAATATTTCGTAATGCGGTATTCCTTCGGAATTTCATACTTTATTTTTCATGTTAAGAATTGAAAATCTTTTCCATTTCAGTAAAAAAGAAAAATTCTATTTAAATTTTTTCTGGACACTTTTTTCTGTCAAAAGAAAATAATGCATAGGATGGAAAAGATTCCGTAAGTCATATAATACAAAGCCAACGAGAATGAGGCAAAACAGAGAATCGTAGTAACTTGAAGATAAATGCCTTTCAGGCTTCTATAACATAAATAATGCGTAGATATTATAGCCATAAGAATATGATCATATCGGCAGATGATTAGAATTTGCAAATTTTAACTTTTAATGCAATTCTACTAAAGCCATAAAAGGGTTCGTATGATATATTTTGTCCCTGTATCCATTCCACACAGATATAGGCATATATCCATCTTTTTTTGAAAAAATGTAAGAACCATACTGAATAACTTCTTTAATCCACTCTAAGCAATTTTAATTTTCCCTGATATATACAATAAAACCACGTTAAAGAAGAAGTTTGAATACAAGTATTGAGGAAGAGAAACAGGGTGTTGCGAAAGATGAAATAAACTAACAAGGGAATTTCTGATAAATGTGAATTTCTTTTCCGGCATGAACAAAAAAATAATGCGGAAAACTAAGTGAGAGAAACAAATGTATAGAAATGGAAAATTATCACAGTGAAAAATAATCAACGGGAAAGTTATGTTTTGGCAATCTGGAAAGATTCTCATTTCGATAAAGCTAACATTTCTACCGGAAAATGAAATGAAAAAATAAGAAGAAACAAAAGAAAAAAAAAGAAATGAAAATACCGAAGAACAATACCGGTGAGAGCATTGGCAGGAGTGGAAAATATTAAACGTAAATCTCGTTTTTTCGTATACAAGGCTCCCTGTATCTATATGAAACCAGTGATTAATAAATTAATCGAACAAAATCAATCAATCAGTTAATCCGATATGCAATTATCATCACACTATATATATATATATATATATATATATAGTATGATGATAATTGCATATATATAAT
>JAOVVO010000066.1:0-200972 GCA_028564675.1 Onchocerca lupi
ACAATGAGAAATAATTTTACAGATGATGACTCATTAAAAAAATTTCACCAAAAATTTTAATCGTTTGATTTTATAATTTTCCATAATAATTAGTTTTAGTAGAGAATTAATTTCGGTTTTCCCGACAGGATTCGAAGGCTGTGATGTTTGATTGATTGAAAGAGAACAATTACAGTATTCGTTAATACCCTAAAACAAGCAAAAGAACTAAACCATAGTCCTGGCTACTGTATTCCATGTTTCTATCTGAATGCATATCAAGGATCATGCTTTGAGATACGAGAATACTGTCGGTGCTGAAAGCTAAACGTACAAAAAACTAACTGATGTCACATTTCTTATTAAAATGACTGGAACTGAATCACAGTTTGTAGCATTTTTTACGAAGATCATAAATTTCTCTAGAGATACTGTCAAATAGTTGAATGTAAACTTTTTGAAGATTCTCGAGCAAAATGAATTATTCACACAGAATTCCGATAAACTTATTTATAATGAATTTTTAAAATGAAGAAACTTTCCATATTTTACAGAAATGTTTCGCAACATTCAATGATACATTCTTTGAGCAACAACCAGCAATTTTATGCTAATATTATCACTTTTATCTCAGAATTTTTCATAAAATTTTTTAGATGAAGAGGAACTGATGTAGCATGGTGAATTTAAGAAAGAAATATCATTTTCTTTTTTTTTTTTTAATTGTAAGGTATTTCTCTCTCTCCAATTGTTCTTTTTAAAAACGAAAATTCTTTTCCATTCTTAATTAAGGATTCTTTAATTAAGTAATCTAACTAGTTGGGATCTATGTTTTTCGTGAAAGTAATTGAAATCAGGTTATGTCATATCTGCAATTAATACAGTACAGTTTCACTCTTTTCTTTTTCTACTTATATTTTCTTTCTCTGAATGATCAATTTTTTAGTGAAATTCAAATTTTTAGTTTAATCACGAGCTGAATGACAACTCAGTCTGAAGAAAAAAGCAAAAATTTCACTTTTAACGATTAGCCAAAAATGATATTGGATGAATCTTGTTACCATGGATTGCTCTCTCGCGAGAATCTCCTGTTTTTATTGGACCAGATTACTTTTTTTAAAGCTTGAAGAAAAGTCTCTTCATTCTTTGTTCTCTTATCTGAAAAGAATATGATTGAATTTAAACTCAAATTTCGAACTTTGTGTGATTTAATTAAGAAAGTTACTTATGTTTCCATCCTTTTCTAATCTTTGATTCAGAAAAGCCCAGTTAGAAGGATGAAATGGATGACCCGAATCAACTTTCATCGATTATCATTTCTCGGATATTTCAATCATAACTATTTATTGCTCCCAGAAATTTTGCTTTCCCTATCTTCGACACTTTCTTATTCATTGCTTTTTGCTTATATCTGAAAGTATTTCTGCCAGGAAATAAAAGGAAAAGTTGATTTTTTTTGTTTGTGGGCGCAATGTTAACTTCAGCGTTCTTTTCCCTTCGTCATGAAAATATTCCTTTCCATTTTTTTTTTTTTTTTTTGGCTATTATCTTAAATTTGTATTCAAAAAGTAAGTTTTTCGGAGTAAAATGAGACGAAAGAAAATATCGAAAACAAAAAAAAAAAAAAGACGAAAACCCACGACAGCAATCAATTGAAACTGATGAGTAAGTATGCCATTTATGGGGAATGCTTCTCTATCTTTATGGTTAATTAATTAATAAGAAATTGCTCAGTTCACAGGTAAAAATTGCTTGTGACACCTGTCAACAACATTTTTAATGAATTATTGCGGAATTAATTTTTAATACAAGCGAAGGAAATTTTACGAAAATAAAAATCATTTCTTATTTTCCAGTGAACAAAAGAGAGCTATGTTACGACGTTGGCATATGAAATCTACATATAATATATTATAATAAACATCCTATGTATAATTAATTAATTAAATTAAGAGAATCAATTTGAACCAATACTGAAATGTGCATTGGGATTAAAATTTTAAAGTGAATTAATTGTGCTAGCCAATTAAATTTTAAAAATTAATTTAAAAGTTTTCAAGAAGAAAAGAATCTTAAACTTCTTTGAAACTATGTAGAATAGTTGTGTGTATATTTGAGAGATAAAGCTCTTTTCATGATTTATGATTGATTTTTAATCATGAATTAATCATAAATTCTTATTCCTGAAATTAACGTCCTCAACATTAGTCATCATCATTTGCTGCATAGAATAAGTTTTTCTGCAGATGTACTTGAGTCCGATTACTGCAAAAGTTAAAAGAGTTTTTTTCATTCCTATAATTTCTCCAATAAAAATGCTTCAGAAGTTTTGTGTTGATGTATTCCAGATATTGTTGTCGATTAAACGCTTCAAAGTTTAAAGGTTGAAAAGACTAAAGATGATGTCATCAGCAAAGCCAAAAAGCTTTTACAGAGCAGAGTTTAAAAAAAGTTGCTACATACAGCACAAACAGTCAATAAAATTGAACTATTTATCAAACGCTGCTTCGTATTCACTTTTTCAATCAGCTCGGTTGGTGTCTCAAATTTCATGAAATTTCATTCATTTCTCACATGTTTAATGCTTAATACTTGGCAATGCTTAGAAAAACTATTGACGGGGAAGAATGAGCTCAGAAGGTGAAATAAGAAAGTCAACTTGACACTTATCAATCAGAAATAAGTTTAGACAACTTAATGAACTATGATAACTGCCATAAGAATGATGCTGGATGCGGTACAACTACAAATGACAATGCATAACTCGGTAGCCCTTCTGATATGCAAAATAAATATCCCCTTGGAAAATTAATCTGAAAATCAATGATTTAAGATATCACTATCAGGATGTCCATAATTATTCATAAAACATTTCACAAACTTTCATAACTTCATTATATGTAAACATCTTCCTAGGATTTCAAATCGCAAAAAATAAATTCCAATTTTTTGGATTCTGATTTTTTAGGAGCCAACTCCTGATTTATCTGATTTATCTAGAGATTATCTAGAGATTGGTGTTAATTTTACGACTCTCATGAATTTTATCAATTTCAGGAAATGCCTTGGTACTTCATATTATTATCCACAACATTTTATGCCTCATTAAAATCTGATAGCATTCCTGACACGATGCAAACTATAGCAGTTCGAGGACAATTGAAATGTGCTCAAAAAAATATGATCAATACAATAGTTACTTTAGGCATTGATATCAGATTCGGTTTGTTTCATTAGAATTGTGAATTCCTTGTAACCAAATTTTGAAAAATGGGTTTCACTTCCAAAGACTGAAAACTTGAATCAGCTTTGTAACTAATTTTCTTCTGAACATCAACGTTTTTTGTTTCAATTATTTATTTAATTATCAATAATTTAAAATACTACAGAATTTCGTCTGCAACATATTTTTCGATTTGTATTCCAAGAAATTACTCATCGCTGCTTTAATTACCATTTGATGAAAAAAATTTAGTTCAAGAGTAAAATACTCTTTAGTCATATTTCATTGCTCTTACTTCACATTTGAAATTTTTTGAACATACTTTGACATTTTGTTTTCCCAAAACAAAAAATACTTTCTTTTATAACTTAAATTATGGATAAGAATTTAATGTAGAAGCCATAGTTGAGAGAGATGAAATTGTAATATTTGGAATCTGGATAACTTTAGCATAACATTTACATTTATATTGCACTCGTTGTTTCAACTGCAGTCATGTTTCTAGTGGATGAGCAAGTTTTGGCAATTGCGAGAACAAACTTAACAGGATGGTTCGAGCTGAAAGCAAATATTTTATCAACAGACACTGTAAGACCCTTCTTCCATGTCCATATTGGTCAGTCCAGCGGAATCAAGGTTCTATTTTGTTATCACAAAATGGCATTTTGACCAAAAAATTACCACCTATTGTTTAAGCATCAAGGTTTATTTCGCACAAAAGCAGTACACTCATCTTAGCCTACTTTCTTACTTTTTTCAGCATTGATATTTAAATTATAGTTTAAACTTTCAGTGTCGACAACGTTACAAACAGTCGATACCATTTGAATCCATAACAAAGTATGATCAACCGGAACGATGGTACGACGCTGGCATTATCGATTTACAAGATATTTGTGTGAAACTACCAGATGAAACAAGTTGTTTGAACAAGAACGATCTCTCCTTTATGACAACAGAAAGCTCTGGAAAAGATATAAACACCATATATTAATTCACCGTTTTACTTCTTCCAGAAGTTTATTCAAAATATTTCACTTGAACCAACTCTGCATAATATACAGAGAGGACAAAAAAAAGAAAGATAATATTGAGAAATAATGATGTGATTTCTATTCTTTCTTTTTTTTGTCCAAGATGTTAGAGCAAAATTCGAATCTTCTAAACTTTTGTTATGCTTTTCCGCATCGAAATCAAAACGTGAACCGTCTGAGAGCTTATCGTCTAACTTGAATAAAGCAAGACTTGAACTTGATATCAGCTTTTGGAAATTTCGACAAAGTTTTAAGGAGAAAGAGAAATAACATGAATCTCTTTTTCCATCAAATCAAATCTCTTGAATACTTTATTTTGAGAAATACAAAATTTACAAATTTGTCAAGTATTTAAAGTTACAAAATAAAACATTTCATATAATTAACCAAAATATCCAAATTCCACTAAAAATGTCAAATCACCTTTTCTTAAAAATAACGATACATAATGACAAGTGAGGAATACAATATATAATTAGAAATGTGGAATAGCTTTTTTTGAAACTTCTCGAAAATAAAAAAAAGAACTCGATAAGAGTTCGTTAATAGCAGTATTCATAGCATCAAATGCAACAATGAAAACATATGAATTTGTGCTTGAAATTTCATAATTTCTAGCCACAATTGCCAATAAAAGATAATGAAGAAATTAGCACTATTAAATTTTCTTCCCAAAGGGGAAAATATAACGGTTACGAATAATTTAATTAAAAGGCATTAATCAAAACTCCTTCTTTTTGAAACTCATCAAATATACCTTGTTTTTTGAGAGTCATGAAGTTCAAATCATCTCAATTTTCCTTTTCTGCATAACAATAATTTACGACAGAATCTGGAATAAATTTAAAAGCTAACGTTCACACCTAGAGTGATTGAAAAAGCACAAATTAGCAGAAGTTGCAAAATACTTTGTATAGAAGATTTTCTGGCCACAAAATTTAAGAGACCAAAATATGAATTTCATTTAAAAAAATAACTTGCTTCATATTGTTTTCCTAACAGCCTTCAATAAATCACACTCAACAGCTTTTAAAAGTGCTTTACAAAACCGCGACAATCAGATGAGAATACAATGCACAGCTGCATCAGTTCTTTAGCTCCATCATTCGAATATTCCTTTCATGCGTTTTACGTAAACTTCTATCAATTTTTGCTGAAAAAAAACTTTAACATTCATCCAGACTAATTCTTTGTTATATTAATTATTATTAATAACAACTAATAAATTATCAGATCATTAACTATGTACTAGATCAATTTTTTCTTCCTTTGCTCTAGCAATCTTCAAATCATCTATTTTGAGATTTACACAAAAAAATTTACCTTCCCCTTATTGAGCTCTGATAAATATGGTGCCATAAGTTCATCCCCTACAAGCATAATCATTGCCACCAGGCAAACAACACTTTCTTTACGAATTGAACTGCTCACATAATTATAAGTCTGGAAGGAAAAAATTTAGAAATACTGCAAAATCAAAGAAAATATTAGCTTAAAAATAATACATATATGCAGATGGTGAATATTAAGATGAATAGCAAGTAAAATAGGAAAAAAACAGTAACTCTTGATGAGAAATAATCATAACCGTAAAGGAAAAAAAAAAAAACAGTTTCATGGCAATATAAATTTTTATTAAAAAGTAAAATAAAATTTTTACCAGTTTCATCTCTACAAATCTATTAACAATCAATATTGCAAACTAACGTCAACAATTGGTGGTGCTACTTCATCCAAGATCAGTTCTAATTCCGCAGCGCTAAGTGATTCAATCACTTTTGTCAATAGTTTGATAGCGATATGAATTTTTGGCTCGCCAACATCCGATTTAATAATAGCAAGGAGCACTCTTCGACATGTTGCTGATGAAACATGTGTAGCTAACACACCACCACATTCTTCTGCCGCGGTTACTACCTTCATAAAAATTCTATCACATAAAAAAATTTTGAAAGAATTATAATAAAATTGTATCTTCACCATAATATTCAAGATATGAAATATATGTGCCTAAACATCCCAAGGTAATGTCTTCTTTCCCGTTAAAAGTGAACGTTGTATAGACCTAATAAATACTGCGCAGTATGAAATCATATACGTCAATGTCAGCTGTAGCTGTTACATTTCCTCCTACAATGAATGGCTTGAAGTGATAATGCCTCGTTGATGTACTCAGCATAAAACTTAATAATAACCTTAATTAACAATATAAGTGATTTGTCTATGCTATATGTCATAAAAACATTTTACTGGTAAGAATTTTATACTTACAAGTTTCGATTCATCGGTACAAGCATCGAGGACACGCATCAGCGCCATTTCCGCAAATTCATTGAAACGGGAAGCTTGTGCGAAACTTGAAAAATTGATTAGCTTCACAGAAGTAGTCAAGAATTTTTGTATATTAAATTGGAGATTTATTTTCACATAGAATTTCAAAACTTAGGAAATAAAATTTCGATTAGGAGATAAGACAGTATAAAAGACCTACGAATTCAAAAAATAGGAAAACTATTCGTACCAAATTTCTTTCAAAAGTTTTAACGCCATTCGACGAATATTTTCATCATTATCCTTAAGTGTTTCAATGAGCAATAAAAATATCATTTTGAAATGCTTATCCCAAAGGGAAAATAAATTATCACGTGTGATCTGTGAAAGCACCGACATCGCCCTTTGACGTTCTTCACTTCTGCAAATTGCACAAACATAAATGTGATCGTCTTCCAAACAGTCCGAATAAATTAAAAATGAATTGCAACTACTAACGGCAATGGATGGAGAGTTGAAAAAGTCATCAATCCTTAATTGAAGGAATTTTTTTTTTTTTTTGAAGATTACTTTGTTAAAAAGAAATCTAACCTTTGGTTATGAAATGAAAGCTCCTCTCCTATCTTGGTTATCAATTCTTCCTGCTGTTCGGGATCATTGGCGAAACCTTGCGGATCCAAGATATAACCAGATAATGACTGAAAAACTCTTAATCCTAAAAATTCTCCTAACTACTTTAATGTGCAAAAAGATGTTACTAATAATAATGCGATTATTTGGACATGCAGTATGCAACTGCTGTTAAGGATTAGTGAAAATTTAGAAACAGCTGAAATACTGATAACAATAAAATTATAGCTGAAGCAAGAGTTAACAAAATAAGTTGGTAAACGAACTCCATTCTGATCTTCGCGACTTGAACGTCGTAAGAGAACGCCATTATATGGGCTGCGAACTGAACCATTTGTCAGTTGAGGTGATGCACGAGGAGATGATACAGTCAAACTTGCTCGTCGATCGACAAAATCATTAATCTAAAAAACAGATTTCAAAGATTCTAGATTGCAACAAATCAAGTTTGTAATCCACAAATTCACAATCTGAAATCTTAAATCTATAATCTACATTAGAAACAATTATTTACGGAAACAGACAAATGCATACTTGAGCTGTTGTTTCTAATATGCCTGCGTGTGCTTCGTTTGTACTGAAATGGCAGAACTCTTGCAAGCATTAGAAAAATTGATGCATTAAACTTTGTTTTTGGTAAAATTCTAGTGATTTGAAAAAAACTATTTAAAATAATTAAAATTTATAATCTACAGATAACTAATCAGAAAATGTCCAAAATCGATGGTGAGTGTAAATATATTTTGCAGAGTTTTTTAAATTAAAAATGAAGCGCTGAATACTTTGTTTTTTTCTTTCAAAAGAAAAATATGAAAACATACTTGATCCCATTGCTGGCTGATAAACAAAAACTATTTTTACGAACAATAGTTTGCAGTCGATCTTTTAGGTCATTTGAAAAAGTAGCAAGCATTGAAGTAAAGTCACTGGCATTTAGATGGAACATATCACACACCACTTTTTCACTGATCTATAAAAAAATCATGAATTCAAACTGAAGTGAATTTTGAACATTAAAATAAGAAATTTTTTTTAAAAATATTTTGAGTGAAATAATATATTGATAAAAAAAAAAAAAGAAACTCTGACTTTAAATAAAACAATATTGATGAGAGTATGCTTCTGTCCAAATTTCTTTCCTGCGTTTCATTCTATTCAAAATTTTGTATCCGGAATATTCCAAATTAGTATTATACAACAATAAGCAGATAGTCATTTAAATACCACTTTGAATTTCGAAGCAAATTAATAACACTTGGTTGTTTAAATTATTAACGGGAAAATCAAAAACAGAAAGAATAGAACAGATTTAAATTTTCTAATTGAAGCAATAAATAGCATTCGATAAATTCAAAAATAATACCGAAATCAAGCAAACATTTTTTGGATCGTCTATCCATTGGAATATTTTACAAACTGCTTGTCGAACTTCACTCTGGTTCATCGATGGAGCTGAATCCATACCACGCATTAAATCATGCAGATACATCAATAATCCATGTTTTATCTGCAAAACTTCATTCACTGAATTAAGATTAAAGAAATGCAAATTTGAGAAAACCATCCGAATAAATGACCAAAGGAATTGGACATTCTCATGATTCAGGTTCTATTCTACAAGTCTTCTCTAAATCGATCAACTGCTTCTCTGGATCAAAAATCGTTCGCATAGCTGTCAATTCGATATTTCTCTGGATTATTAGATACTTTTATTATTTCCTCATTCCTTCCTAATTTGCTTGAACATGATTACCTTGACATTAACGTTATTTCGCACCGGATCACGAATAAATTTGCAAACAGCGTGCAACTGCTTTTCTGGATCAAAACTCGTTCGAACAGCTTCCATCATAATTCGATACTTCTCCAGATTACTAGGCAAAACATCCGTAGAACATTTGGCTATTAATTTCGGTATCAATAAATTCAACCAATCGTTCAGTTCCTCATGATAACGACGCACGAGAGCTATCACTGTGTCGGCAAGAGGCTGCAAAAGCTGTAACAAAACAATTTTTTGCTAAAGTAAAGCAAAGAATATTTTGAGAAACTTTGTTATGCTGCTTCATTCTATTAGTTTTTGGTTGATTTAATTTAGACAGCAACTAGATGAGTACTTTGAAGATCTTTTTTTTTTTCAGAAGTTTTTCTTGAAATTAGATCGATTTCTACATAATAACTCAATGGAAAGATTAATGTTATTTACCTTATGAGCACCTTCGCCGATCAACGGATTTAAACGTTCAACAATTTTCTTCAAATCCAGTACATTAATTTGTTTGTCATTTGAAATAATAGTGAACAGTGCTTTCAAACCTTCCTTCTTCTCCGTAGTCGACGATGAGCCACAGCAAGAAAGTGCAGTTGCTAGCTCCATCGTCTCAAATCTGTTATGTGATTTTATTGCATTTTATAGCACTTCACTGAATAAAAAGTTCTCAAGTTCATAAAATATTTGAAAAATATCGAATTTCGATTGATTTTCTAAATTTTTCTGAATCAAAATTTAAATAATGAAAAAGTACATCCACTTTCATTTTCAATTAAAAGAAAAAAAAAAATGTGCTATAAATGCAATAAAAAAAAAAAAATGTACTATAAATGCGTTGAAATAATCACGTAAGAAACATACCTAAACGAATCACTACTAACAGAAGCATGATCTTCTGATTCGTCTATCTGAATTTTCTGAAAATTTTGAAATTAATTGATTTTTGATTAACTGCACTAAAATATTATCGAAGTTGAGATTCCATGACCAGAATGTAAAGAAGTGATGACGGAACAACTATAGATCTATTACCACTCGGTTGCTCATTTGTGATCGAGGAGGAACACGTACAGGGAAACGAGAAGCTGGTGATGTGCTCCGACTACCGGCTGAAAATTCTTTTGATAATTTATTATAAACCAGGCTTTTTTTTCGACTGAAAATTTCGATTTCTGTAATCACAATCATAAGTAATTTATAAATCAGGCAATTATTCGAATAGAAAAAAAAAAAAAAAAAAAAACATACGCTGAGATCTGGCATAATTGGTTGGTGTCGGTGGTGCGCGTCGTAACGATGAAACAAATTTCTGCGAAGTTGAGGACAAACGCTGCGCAGCGCTTGTTCTCATTTGAGTCGCTGTAAATGTAAAAAAAATGTCTTACATTAGTGATTATATAAAAAAAATATTTTATCTAAGATGGTTATATAATTCTATGATTTTTTGGAACTTGAAAAAATATATATGGTTCTGAAATTAAAAAATTTACTTGAAGGAGTGCCGTTTACTTGTTGAAGCGGCCCATTCCATTTAGAAGGTGTTCGTATGGCATGATTCGTAACTCGCCTTACCACTCCGGGATCTATATCGGATGTCGAACGCCCAGAATAATATGAAGGACTTGCTATAATTTTCGATAGAAACAAATTAGTAAAATGAGCAATAAAATTAAAAATGATAATTCCGAATATTTTGAAAGCAAAAAATTAAAAAAAAAAAACCTACTTCATGAGATAGTGCAAAATTGCAAAGAAATTCATCATCCTAAGAATTAATAATTAATGTTTAATTTCACTCTAAGCAAATAATTTTAAACTCATAATGCAGAGACCTGCAAAAGAATCAAAAGCAATGAAAAAAAAGTGAACATTACGAAATCAACAATAAATAATACCTTTATGAAGTACATATGCAGCATTTCGTTGTGAAATAGGCAAAGTATCTCGTTCAGAAATAATTGATTGTGATGAAGACGATTGAGATACAAAGCCAGACAATGTTCGTTGTCTTGATGGGTCCAGAGTCTGCAAATTTTGAAATAGATGATTTTTCTTAAAACTAGTATAATATTTGAAAATTACACTGCTAATATGTTAATGAAGGAAAGTGTTTGAGAAGGCGTCATTAATTTTGAATAATGGTGTTTGCGTAGGGATTTCGATTGTTAATTTTAATAAGTGGTTTACTATACCTGAAGCTAATTCCAATATTCTTTCTTATTAGCTCTTTATGTTGTGCTTTAATACTTTAATAACGCTTAAAATAAACAATTGGATAAAGGAATTTGAATTTATTACTAGAGATATTTCAAAAATTTGATTTGTAAATAAAGCCATTCTTAACACTGACTTTATAAAGCATATCGGCTTGTTTCTTGTATTCTTGATCTAGTTGCATAAAAAGTCCACGACCCGTTCTGCGTGTTTCTGGATCAGCATCATTTATACTTGTCTGAAAAAATACTTTTCACTCCTTATCAATCATTATGATATCTCATTAGCAAAAAAGTGCAATCCGATCTTAAAGACATTCTTTTCTTACTTTAATACATTCCAAAAAAATGTTCATGTTCTTTTCTACTATTCTGCTATCCCAAAGAGTTAACGCCATTAAAAATAATGATGCCGTATTCCTGAAAGAAAGCGAACATTTTTAAATAGAAAAGTGAGGAATATTTTCGAAAGATTTTAAAAATTAGTTCCAACTGCTAACTAATCTTTAATAAAGATGATTGTATTTTAATCCTTCAAATTTTAGAAACTGAATTTACCTTCTAATCTCCTTTGATTTTGAAGACATTGCAGCTTGCAAATGGGGAAGGATTTTAGCGCTACATATATGTTTTACAACGTATTGCAAAGCAAGCTGTGCACTTGTTGCCATTACCTTCAAAAAGACGCATATCATGATGAGGCATGTTAAAAAACAAGACTTGACTAATTTGATAGATGTGTGATGTAAAAAAAATAATAACCTTGGCACTATTTTGCATTAATGAAATAAGCGTTGGCATCAACGCATCTATTACGTTAACCATTGTAAGTCCCAACCTTTCGCAATAGAAACTGAAATAAGGACATAATACTTGTTGTGCATTTTCATCACTACTTTGATCAAGATATTTTAGATGTCTGGAAGTTTGCTGATCAAAAATATTTAATAAAGTAGCTAATTTCAAGCACATGTCGAATACAGTGAAACGAGTTTGATACAAACTACTTAAATGCGATTTGAATGAAACATATTAATCGAGAAGCAGTTGATACACATTTCTTGTGAACTAGAAATACAATAAAGTAACATACGCAATGGTAACGCATGCCTCGCGACATAACTGCGACCGCAAATCTTTAACGGAAGTATGTAAAGCTGCTTGCATTTCACGTACTTCTTCTGAGAAGTCCGAATAATCCAAGCCGCCACCAATAATTATTGCACGTAATGTTTTTAGCTGTAATTGAATATTTAGAAATAGTACCGGCATAATTATGCAACTTCTGCCATTAAAATAAAAAGTATACATCAAGAAAATCCTTTCAAACAAATTCCCGAAACAAATTGCACTAAATTAAAAATTTCGAAGAATTTCAGAATAGACAATGACACACCGCAGTCACACGACGACTCCAATCCAAATCTGTATTCTCAAGAACTGCACATGCTTCACTGATCTGATCCTTTAGCTGTCTGGATGAAAATACCTATATTTTAAAAGTTTTAATTCAATACTTCCAAATGATACATTTCATAACTTTGACTGACACCTGACACTATAAATACATATATTAAAAATGCAAAACTATTAAAAATTTTAGATTAGAAAAATGCCTGTTAAGTCGAACTCATTTCCTCACATTGAAAGGCAAGAAGATGATAGGCAACATCATCTTGCATTTGAAGTCAATTTTGTCGATAATGTATTAAGTGATATATCTAAGCAAAGAAAAATCATTACACATACGTTGCATTTCGGTACCTCAGTGAATGCTTGTTGGAAAGCTTCATCACTTACAGAACCTGCAGTGCCTGAAAAAAGCAATAAAATTTGATAAATGACAAATTTTTGCTTGTTATGTTATGGTTACTAAAGAAAGAAAATACTGATGTCTCTCATTTTCAAAAGCATCAATGAAAAAGGTTATTTTTTCTTACAAAACAGACAAATACAATATTTAAAGTAGGCTTCCTTAGATATTGTTGCTGCTATATGCGCGATGAATTCAAAATTAATGCGAACTTACTAGCTCCCTTCGCAGAAACAATAAGAGGTCTTTTATGAGCTGGCACACTGCTTGCTCGTTGCCATGCTGGTACTGAAACCGAATTTTCTTGTTCTTCCAGTAACTGTCCCTTTCGCGAGCCAATCATACCCCGGTTCGCTAGGAAACAAATAATATGCCAATTTCATTCAAATTTTAACATTAAAATCCTGAGTACAGAAATTCTCAAAAGCCCCTTATTTAAGGATGCTTTCCAAAAAATTTCTTCAGAACTAAATGAACTACCAAACCAAAGACAAAGATTTTTCACTTACAAAAAGAAATAATATATATATATATATATAGAATATTACAATACTGTATATGCCTCCACTCCCATTCTACCAGTAGCAAGAATAATGCTTCCTTCAAATAAATAAACCGATGGAGGTGTGCACAGATAAGAAAAAGAGTCGAAACGAAACAGCAAGAGAAATATTTCACTTTCCCGGACATAAACACTCGTCGGACAAGAGAAGTTGGAACGAGGGTCTGTAACACTTATCACTGCTGAATCCAGCAGTCAACAAGTCGATACACCTAAAACTAGCAAAAAAATAGGTGGACCAGACGAGCATTATCACATCCAGTGATATCCCTCTCTACATGTATAAGTTTATACATATTCATACCTTAAGATATCTACATGTATATGTACTAAAATATATCAAACGTACAGATATACATGTAGAAACAGACTCACAAACAATCGTGTATATAAATTGATTCCATCATGAATTTTAACAGCAAATAGAGATTTGAAAGGTAAAGCTATGACAGAAATAATGAGAACTGTATTAATTCATAGAGGCCTATAAATACACTCACACATTCATAATCTACATTTTGTCCTAGCGAAAATGAATACATATAATGTTTTAAATTGTCTGAATTATACCAAGACCTAAAAAATATTTCTCACTATTTCCATATCACTGAAATATAGATCTTATAAAGAAAAAAGTGGCAGAAACTGATACGCCTTGATAGACTTTAAACCCGAAACGTCACTCATAAAAATTTATCATCTCGATTCATAATTGTCGTTCTGCAGCAAAAAATCCATCGGTAATATATTATCATTAATTAATGAAATGACTATATTAATCTAAAATGATATTAACAGTAAACAATTACGGGAAAGATTAATAGGGATAGAAATTTAGTATTGCAATGTGCTATCATGCAAATGGAATGAAAATTCTGTGATCACGGAAATAATTAAAATGTGTAACAATATTGATTGATTTTAAGAACACCAGTTTTGAGAAAAATGACTGCAGTCTACATCGTCTAATAAAGAATAGATATAAATCATTTGAAGTCATTCTATTCCATATCATGTCTGTAACAACAGTAAAGTATTAAGCAGAAAGAAAATCATTAAAAAAGTGACAGCGCGTAAGTTAATTTAAAATGTAATATGTTAGCTGCTAGAATAGGCAAATTAGACACTTCAATAAAAAAATTTGATCAAAAAGAAAACAAGATCCTCTCCATAGCAGATATCAATCCATCAGTTCACTGTTTGAAAAATAAAAAACGGATCTTTTTTGAAAATATATCCAGAAAATGAAAAATTTTGTCCCTTTCAATGTAATGCAAAAGATGAGATCTTAAAAAACAAGAATTTATGGCAGAATTACAAAGTATTATTTTACTACAGCAACGAAATAAATCTAGATTATGCTGAGAGATAATGGAAGAAGTCTTCCAAAAATTAGAAATAAAAATCAAATTCTGGAAAAATTGATCCAATATGGGAATTGGGTTTCAAAAAATCTGAAAACCCTTCGTTACTATCTACTTTACAAAGTCTGCTGCAGAAATGAATTTAGAATCTCGAAAAAATGGTCCTATAGGTCTGCATGACATCTCCTCTTGTAGAAATTATGATGGATTTAATATGCGCCACAATTCAGTTATCCATCTGTGGACTCATCAGTTCAAAAATATATTTTCAATCATTCAAGTTATTTAATTAATTTCCTTGCCATTAATGAATTCCTAACTCAATGCAGTAACCAAAGAGCTAGAGGAAGACGAATAACATTTCAAACATGGAAAGCTACTAGCATGCTATAAAAACACCTTACCAGGAACAGAAGTGATTAAAGGAGGTTTCCTAAACATGTGGCCGCTGTTTCGGTAATTTCAAAATATAGTATTTTCAGTATTCCTGAAATTTCGATGAAAATAAACAAAACAATAGTTATGAATAGGTGGAAACAAAACAAGAATTTCGCGTATTTATCTATTTTCTCGACAATGCCAACAAATACATGATTTGAATCTTGAAATTTATTTGCAAAATCTCCTCTAGGCCCATTTACCAAAAGAATATTGTAATTGATAGATGCATAAGTCTGGCAATCAATTATGTCTTTCTTATCTGCTCTAAACGCTGTTTGCATTCTCAGAATGATGAAGGATTGATTAAATTAATATCATAATATCTCGATGACTTCGCAGAAATCAAGACAGCATAGCCTATTGAGCGACTGAGGTCAGGTAATAGGATTGCTCGAAAAGAGATGCAGATGGTTAGGTGACAATCTGTGATGAGAATGTGACTCCAACCAAACAGTGCATAAATTTGAATGGGTAGTGTGAAAATTATCCTTACGATCTAACCGTTGGTTGAAAAGATGTACGTGATGAAAGAGGAAGAAAGTGAGAAATGCAAAACTATAGGTAGGACATCATGGGGACAAAATATATCATGCTAAATGCATTTACAATTGAGCATGCCATAGAAAGGCAAAAAAAAAAAAGTAACATCACTTGATCCTAACTAAATTCTGTCCTCTACTAATTCATCTCTATTATCTCTCCTATCACTTTAATTTGATGAGATTTTCTAATCTTATCAATCTCTGCATTGTCACGAAAACAATACTATTTCCTCCCATCATTTCGAACATTACAAAGCATTATATCTACTGTCCACAACATATTTTAGTGTCAAAAATTTGAAATAAAAAACATCGAATATTCAAATATTTTTTTGAAATTGTTAAATAAATCGAAATAGCTCTGTAGAAATTCAGTAATTAACTATCTGGGAATGGAATGAATAGTTCAATTACAAAATGGTCACTGCCCAACACCGAATTAAGGCACAATATCCAACCTTCAACACCGCACGCAAACGCCACGCAGCAAATCTAATTTTACCGCCTTTACGAGATTGGGCGCGCAGTTCAAAACTGGAGGGTCCTGAAAGGAAAAGTGGACAAGAATAACTAGCTCCGGGAGGGAGATCAAAGGTCAGCGGGGTTAATGAAGTCCTTGGATGTGTCATTTTGTCGTCACTTTACGTAATGCACATGGTAACGTGAAGCTTTTTCAGGCCAATAATATGTTCGGGTAGATGATGCTATGGTCTAACAATTGCTAGTCTTCAATCACTGACCTAGACAATTTTTTTCCTCGAGCAGATCCCTTATCCTTGATCTTTAGGCAACGCAATATTACGCAACAACAAGAATAAAGTGGAAGAGAAGATGATCTGTCGCAATCATCTTTTTCAAGTATCATTTTATCAATTAAAAGATGCAAATAATAGATCGTTTAACTTAACTATTGTGAGAACCGATTAAATAAATTAAGCACAGCAAATGATGGATCCGATTTTATATTTTTGAGATTTTTATGATTTCCAATCAATAAATTTGGCTCTCTTGGTACTTCTCGAAAAGACTCTGGTCAATCTTCTTTTTCATTTCATACTACCCTCAATTTAAACTTACATTTTGGAGTCAATCGAGGTTTTTGCGGCAATTGTGGTCGTCGCAACGGTCGTCCGATGCGTTGCGATGTAGTTGGTGTATTGCTGGATGCGTAGTTGCCATTTATTTGTGCTTCAGTAAAACGTGTCATCAGCATTTGGAACCTGAAATAACTGCTCATTTATAGAATCTTTTCTTTGATAATCGATCATATCTTTTCTATACAATCAACATTTCAAGATAGTAATTAATATTGATAAGGCACATTATACGATGAACGACACAAGAATGGCATTTAATGAAATGAAATCTATTCACCCATTGACAAGGTCATTAGAATTGCTTTAAAATCGCTTCACTTCGCCAATCATTTCACGAATCAAGGTTTGCTTCAACAGCCCAATGAGGTCGAGATACTTCAGATTTAACACAAGATTTGAATTTTGCTCTCAGAGGAAGTTTTTCTCGCTTTCACAATTCATTGATAACTTTCGCATTATTTAGAACATCGCAAAACTATGTATTGGAAGAGAAGCTTCCCTCTGTTTAAACCTCACAGATAAATTTTAAAAAAGTTGCAACAAATCTGTTAAATATTGGGATTTCAAACTCGAAAGAAAAAGGGAGAAAAAAAAAATCCGGAAATTTCATAGAAATGACTGATCAATTTTCAAATCAGCTTAAATTTGAGAAGCGTCGAAAAATTTTGAAGTGCAAGATTTGCGCTTGTTCAAGGTTTAAAAAAACTAAGTTTAAGATTTAAATGACTTATAGATAAGCAGCAAATGAAAACATTTTTTCTAATTTCGGCTTATCATGATTCAACTCCCTGAATGGTTCATCAAAGCCGACAAAGGCGAAATCAAATAAATGAAAGAAGTGCAAAGGAACCAATTTTTATTTAGACAGGAAAGGCGAAATTCCGAATTTTCTTCGATTGCGTTTTCATTTGCTTCATTTTGAAAAATCTAACGAATTCAAAAAAAAAGAAAAAAAAAAAAAAAAAAAACGAAAACAAAAAGTACCATTAAAATGTAATGAAGTTCCATATTATAAACTTATTTGATAAAACACTGCCAAGTAATCAGTAATAGAGATGGGTTTAAAAACTAGAATTAATTAAATACATTAATCCTAGATAACAGCAAATTATATGTAACAGCAGTAGTGATTTTCAACCTGTTTCAGTAACGGAAGCTTCAATGTTTGGGTTACTATCTTCAAGAAAGATTTTCCACTCACCTCTGTATTTAAAAAGTAGTACATTTCATCTTAAAATGAATTTTTTAAGAAGAAAAATTCATTCTAAAATTAAGTTTACTTTTATGTTCCAGTACAAATTTTATTTTGAACCAGATAATTGGTAGAGGAAAAGAATTATCTCTTTTTCAAGTCAGGATTATAGAAACTATCTGAACACAATACTTCGACAAATCTTTGCCCAACACTTATGAGTTTCTTTTCTTGTAATGATATCTGTCAAATCTTCTTTAAATTTACTTAATTTTTTCACTTACGATTGCATGATATTTAACAATATTGTATTCATATAACATTACTGATAGAAAATTCAAAGTTGACACGTGCATAGTGATAATATATAGCTCACAAAGTTTCGATTCGTTCGAGATTTTAATGAAGTTGGAAATTTCTCGAAGAATATAGTACTAATCACTTTTATAATTTACACTGCCTAATTTTCTACAGTTAAATTCCTCTTAATTTGATTTTAGCATGCAAATCACAAGAAAAAAGATAGTTAAGCTGAAAGATGAATAAGTATGCAGAATGAAGATAAAACAATTCTTTAACTTAGTTTGAAAATGAATAAATCGTTCCCCACTTCTAACTTTTTAGTTTCAATGACCCAAAATAACAAAGAAAAATAAAGTAACCTTGATTTTGTTCTTCAGCATCTTTCTACAGAACTGTTCCTCAACATGTGGAATAAACATCGATGAACTGGCACTGAATGTCATTAAGTGAAAGCTGTGCAAAAAAAAAAAAATCGTGTAACTCTTACACAAAATCAACGTGAAGTTTGTGAGACACATATTAGTTGTTTTCCAACATGTCTAATTAATTTCCGATTTTCTAATTAATTTCCATATTTGGAAGCCATTATAATTTTAGGAGAATGTAGAAGAATTAAGTTTGTGCTTCTGACCTGTTAGTTCAATGTACCTATGAGCATTCATATGCAACTTTTCTAATTTATAGAAATAATCATTTTATATTATGGATTTGTATTATGAATCTGCGACTAAAACTCGCATCACGTTGATGTGACTCTGATGGGTCGCATCATGTTAATGTGACGCTGATAGGAACTATAAATGTGCTCTGTCATCCTAATTTTCGCCTTTCTTCTCTTCTTTCATTTTTATCAAAAAAAGCAATCCATGAGGGAAGAAAAACTGTCCAGAGAGGAAGTTTTATTCATTCAGTGAATCATTCCTTGCTAAGTGACATTCCTAACGTATAGTGAGAGGATGCACTGAAGTAAAGCAAACACATTTTAAAATCTTCAACCGTCCAAACACAATCATAAAATATCTCTTACTATAACTGTCTATTTAGATTAATCGTATGAGACGCATTCAACGTGATCTTTTTAGAGGAAAATAGAAAAATCACACAATTTCACAACAAACTTCTAACAAACTTGAACATTCTATTCAGTGTTTTTTTAATTCTTTTTAAAATCTTCAAAAAATCAATTCGAAATGGCAAAAATATATGGCTATGCGTCAAGAATGTCGCTGATGTCTTTTCGATAGATGCGTCCTAATGTGCGTAATTTGTATACTTCAGATGGCACTTCAACGGGAATGAAGAAGATTGCGGAATCAATGTATCTGACACATACAGAAAACGATAAGCGAAATGACGTCAATTTTGAAGTGCTGATATGAAATGAAAGTGATCGAGAATGGAATGTCAGATGGGAGTCTACTGATCATCTGCACTATCACACCGCGATTCATCTTTTTGCGTACAATGACCTCACTGATTACTTTTACTGAACAACTCTTCTTGCACTAATTTATGATAAATACTAATAGCACTATTAATCCCGCGTATCATTGCTTTCCAAGGCATGCATTTCGATAATATGTGATGGCACTATAATCATCTATATATATATATATATATATATATATATATATATTTTTTCCCTGTATGGCGGGAAAAGATTCTTTATATGACTTCAGTTTTAGTCTAATTATCATTAGTTCTTGAAATAAAGTTACATGCCGAAATTGATAGAGTTGAGGTTGGTCTAAGTTTCAGGCTTGAAATGGAAGGGCTTTCATTTCTTAATTCAGTATCACTTGGCACTTTAATTTCCCAATATTTATGAAGAAGGGAAAGGAAAATTTGTGCAGATGCAAGGAAGTGCAAAATTCCAGTGGGTGGTCAGTGACACCAGTAAGTTTATTTATTGTACTAACCTGATAATAATGTCTCATTTAGTGGAAAAGGAGGAGAAAAAGAAAGAGAAATTATTGAATATGTCTGTGTGTTGTGTATATTGGAATTGGATACTATCGATATTACCGAGTATTGATGGGACAGGATGAGGAAGATGGACAACTACAACTTCATTTGCATCTTCTGATTTCAAGACAGGCAACTTCGTCATCGACGAGTCCTTCTCCCAGTTGTACACCTTCTTGTGCAGTTGTATTATCATATTCACTTTCATACGGTATCTAGCAAAAAAAAAGAAAAAATCAAAATTTACAGTTAAACTTTACAGTAATGAATAAAAATAACGTTTTAATAATGTTTTATCAGAAAACTGAAATCCATTAATAATCCTAAATCATTAAATATTTGTATATTTTAAATTCTCAACAGCACTTGCAACATTGGTCACGAGAAAGGGAATTTATTGTCTCGGCCTATTTAATCTGAAATACTATTCACGTAATTACAAATAACATTTGGTAGTGTAATTAGGTCATTAGATCACGCACAGTAGTAAAAAATATCACTGCGGATGTTAACATTTATTAAAGAATGCAACTAGCTATTCTTTAGGGAAAGAGTATTAGTTATCGATCTCATTCTAATCTGTTTTCATTCCACAGCTTAGTTAGAATTCAAAACTATTGTTGACGAATTTGTCTTTCAGAAGAGAAAAATTATTGATGAATTGAACTTCTTTTTCTTTTCTATACATACTCTGTCGAGGGAAGAAAAATTTGTTGCTCAAATTTCTTTATTTCAATTCATTTTCTACAACGTCAATTTCTAAAGAAAAAAAAAATTAGAAAAAACAATTAAAAATAAATAAAAAGTAAGGCTTAAAGTAGTAGCATTTACAATAAATAGTAAATAATAGATCTGATGCTGCTAATTGTTTAAAATTCTTTGTGCAATACAGACCCTCCTAGATACTAATTTCATCGTGCTTGAAGATCCATCTGTAAGTTTTTTTAAATATGCTTAATTTTTCCTACAAGCATTAAAAAAAGCTATAACGCAGTCATGCTGATTGATATCACATAGATAATAATTAATGACTTCCTTATCAAGCTCATTCTTTTCTTTTCCAAAAAAATCTAACGTGGATCAAATAAAACAATCAATACTGCCATCTCTTAACCATATGACCCTTAAAAAACTACTGTAAACAACATAGAGTCGAATCAATCATATTAAAATTGATCGTAATTTTTTAGAGATTACAACAATTTTCATTTTAATGCTAACTGTTGATATTAATAATATTATCTAAATTTACCTATTTTCTGTGATCGTAGTCAAATTTCTAGAATAATTTTTATTTTTGCAATAAGCGTGGCTATTTCTGATAATTAAGATAATTAAGACATTTCGTGACTTTTTGCATGAAAAATACTTACTTTGGTTCCGGGATAAGTTGTCGTTTCTGGATGCTTGTTAAAATATTTTCACCCAAATGCCAGAATATGACGATCAACGTACTCGCCGCCACTTCTCTCACATCGATGTTCGGATCAACAATCAGATGACAGATCGTAGGAATCATCCGGTGTATCTGCGGCTCTACAAATCGCCTTCTGAAATTCAGAATTTGAAAAGAGATCTTTTTATTTTTAAACTTTTGCCTGATCTCAACTTATTAACGATTCAAGTCGATTCTTTTTCTATCAAGTTACCGGAAGAGTTATGGAAATAAGAATTCGTATTTCATATAATTTGATAAACTTTATATTTTAAATCCTACTTGGTGAAAATCATTATTTTTGATTTGGATTAAAATGTCAAAATGTATCTATCATAAATCTCCAAGCACAAATGTCACTTTTTTAACGCATTATTTTAATGCATTGTTGAAAAATTACACGCACTCAATGAATCTTTTTTGAATATGCAAATTTTCTGTTTATTTTTCAATAAAATGGAGATTTTCAAGGTCAAAAAGAAGTAAAAAAAAGAATCTTCTACCTATCTACACATTAAATATCATTCTATTAAATTGCATACCATAGCAAAATAATGATCATCATTTAAGCAGACAAGATGAATAGTAGAAGTATGGCTTATCTTGTCCAAAATGCAATAGATTTTGGGTGATTGATGAAGATTACGGTGATTGTACCTTTTTTTCTTTCACTACCATTCAAAATTAAATAACAGTTTAATTCCTCAAATGAAAAACTAACATTTTGAAGAAAAACTGCATTTGGTCATGATGGAATGGAATATAAAACCATGCATAAATTCAGATATATCAATTTTTAGAGATGAAATTGACATTGAAAAAGTATTTTCAACCATTAAATCTTTTACAAACTTTGGTACCCTGAAATTTTCTAAGTTTGATTTAACAAAACTTACTGTTGTTCGAGAACCACTCTGATCACGTGCATGGTACCGATACGTACCAACCATTGGCGGTGATTTAATCCAAACGATAATCTTTCGAGAACTGCCTAAAAATGATGAAAATACGGCATGAAATGCAAATTTCTGATTAAAATTGCACTTATGCTATTTGGTCTTAGGGACACAATACAGTTTAGTAGCTTTATTTACAGGTTCTTAATTTCTTTTTTTTTTTTTAATAGTTTTATTGGTTTTATTCGGTTTTATTCAATGGTTTTATTAATTTTATTCACATTTTATAGGCCGTTCATCGAGTAAGTCGAGCTAGGTTAGGAAATTTCTGTACCTGCAAATTAGTATGAAACAGTTTAAGCAGCATCAATTTTGATTTCAATAGAAAAATTATGAAATGAAAGCCAAAAACAAATAGTGAGAAAGCTCAATGGATAGCAATAGAGATTGAGTGATCTGACTGAATAAATCAAATTCTCTAATGTTCATCTAGATGTTTTGATTAAATTTATACTGATATCAGTTCATTTGAAAAAACATTCTGATTCCTTTTAAAAAAATTGAAGCAACTTTTGACATAATTAGAGTGACAGATAATCTATGATGAATTAAAGTTTCAACCGAACAGTGATAAACACTGAATGATTTCGGATGATAACGGTACATTGTTCATCAATGTTCAATTTTCCTGGGATGCATATCATCACGAATGGTCATTCCTAAATTTTGACTCATAGGTTTGATTGCATAGCGACAGGTGGAATGGCTGTTGAAGTCAATCACATACAATTAAAAGTGTCGAATGATTTGGATTTCTTATCAAAATGATAATGAAGAATAAAAGAAAAATTGAGAGAGTGAAGTAGAAAGTGGAGAAATAGATGAGAAGAACATCCAGAAAATATAACAAAAGTATTTCTGGAATTGTTCCTACAAAAGCAAAATCAAAGCAAAGGCTGCGCTCCCAGCGGGAATGGGAACTATTGGAAATTTACTACAAACATGGAATAGGAATTATTTGAATTTAAATTTACTGCAACATATTTCTTCCCGTCATTTAGCTCTACCCTTTATGAAAAGTTTCTCATTTCATTAGAACCAAATATTTTCATTAAGTCATCTTCAAGTGACAAAAAGAACTTAGAAAGTCCAGGATGACCTTAACGTCCAGAAAGATCACACAATTGATCATCTGTTCTGCTACTTTCATGATTTATACGAGAGATGAGCATCAACTATCGATTCTCGATCGATTTTCGACGGGGACAGAAAGATTTGGAAATAGGCTTGTGAATCAAAAGGATATTAGAAAATTTCGGAATATAAGATCTTGTCCAGTAAAAAATACAAAAAATCAACTGTTTTTGATTTTCTAAAATCTTGATGTCTGTCTTCAATGCTAATGTAAAAAATTGTAGCATGCAAAACAAAAGTATAAACTTTGGTAGTGTTCCTTGGCCAAATTTACTTTACCTGAGGACTGCAGTGTGGCGTATTTGCAAGTGCAGCCAGAAGTTGGACCATAGCTTCACGTACACTTTGTTTCGAATCTCCCAGACGTTCTACCAAAGCTGTAGCCCGATCTAGCAGATACGGTAATATTACATCCGCAGATACTTCAATTGCTACATCAATAATTTCTACTGCAAGCAAAGCTACCTGAAAAAAAAAGAGCGTCGAAATTTGTTACTTTCAGAAGTTATCATTTCAGAATTTATTGCAAAGAAATTTATATATATGTGCTTCATTTGTTACATGATACATGATGATGCGTAATACTGTGAAATTTTATAATTGGAGCCGAATAGTTGTAAACTTCTCTAATCTCATAATTTGAGCCGAATGATTGTTGTTAACTTCGCTAACCTTATAATTAGAACCGGATAACCATTGCACGACTAAATCGCAGAAATCATTAAGAAGTGTCGAATCAGATGAAAGTTTAGAAATTTGTAACTGCGACAGTAATTGCTGTCCAAGTTCCAGGCGTTCACGTGGATCTGAACTGTTTTGTTCCAACAGTTCACCAAGCCAACTCATCGTCCTTCCAACTTATATCATATCAAACATATAAAAAAAATAAAGAAAATATTACATTCATTATATTTCAGCTATTTATCAATGTTATGGTTATCACAGTGATAACGGAAAGATACATCGATGAATTTTGAAAATACCGTAATATATAATCCAATGAAAGTTTTGTATATGAAAAGTATGAAGCAGTGCCATAGCTTGTGATTATTATTACTGTTATCAATAGGACAGAAAACAAACTGATAACAATGATTAAATGGAAAGATTTAGCAAAAAAAAGTCTGGCAAATCTTACTACATTATTGACTCTGCAAAACTGATTTTTTAAAATTATTTTTCATTGAACTTGAAAAATTCGCCAGATTTAACGTGATAAATCAATTGTGAATAAATATTTAAACAAATCAATAAATAAATAAATAAATATTAGTTTAAGGTTGAGTAGATTAAAGATCAAGTAAGTGAAAGTGCGGGATAAAAATAATTGTAATACTGCTTGGTAAACAATAATACTGTATTTACCTGATGGAAAAGTGAATAAGTAACAGGTGAACATTACGAAAGGGAATAAAGATTTACTTATAGCAAATAGAATATAAGCCTTTTATGCTATGAACTCATGGAAATTCAAGTCATGACAGAAATTCTCAGCAATTTAGTACTCGAACAACTAATTTTCAAACGAGCCAAGTTAGATACATAGCTGTAAGTCTCTTAGATATTGCAACAGCAAATTGACAAAGTGAAAAATATGATTAAATTTAAAATCTTCCATTGGCTTCCTTTAATTACTCGTTTGAAGTGGGCTTCAAATAGTCCCAGACATCAATCTAAATCCTCTTTACGAATTTCGCTTAGATAATTCATCGCAGTATTTAATTAAGCGAATAAAATAAATTATGAATTAGATTTTGATGAAAATGAATTTAACAATGATCGGCACTAACAGCGATGATTGTGATTGCAGGACTTATGATTAT
This sequence comes from Onchocerca lupi, assembly GCA_028564675.1. Classification (NCBI taxonomy): domain Eukaryota; kingdom Metazoa; phylum Nematoda; class Chromadorea; order Rhabditida; family Onchocercidae; genus Onchocerca; species Onchocerca lupi. Next base: position 25,749 of record JAOVVO010000066.1, read on the forward strand.
AAGAACTTTAGAATACTAAATTATATTCTTCGATTGATCTATTTCATATATTGATAACTTTAGAGAAGAAATCGGAAATCAAATCTGATTTTGGTGTCAAAAAAGGCGACAAATTATGCGATTTTCTATCCTAAAGCAAGCGAAATAGTAAAATGCAAATGGATGAGAAATGCTGGAGTTGGCAGTATCGATGAATTTTATAAAAACTAAAAAAAAGAAACTTGGAAAGACTACAAAAGAAATAAAGTGCATTGCTCAGATTTTTTTTTTTTTTTTTCTTGCTTTCCGACTGCAATTGCAGCACAGACAGTAAGTAGTGCAGTGCAATGCAAGCTAGCAGCAACCTGCACTTTGCACTTTTGATTGACATTTAGAAACAAAAAAAATATTATTTGCCATTAAGTAAGATAGCATTTCCGAACACTTCTCATAGATTTGAAAGGGATTAAGACTTTTCTGATTATGTGAATTCTACTCTTTAATTGTTGTTTCCTTTGCTTAGTGATATTGACAGGTAGAATGAGATTTTAGCATTTCGCACCTCAAATTATAACAATTTTCATAACTGATAAAGGGCATTATCAGTAGATTAGGAATCGAGACTGATAGCCGAACTTCAATTGTATCGATTTCTTTCCAATGCGATCACACAAAGTTCCTTTTTGGTTTGGTTATTTAATAATTTGCATCCACATTGACCATCCAGACATTCATCGTACATTTTAAACGTGCTCATTTTTCTACTGAATTTGATTTTATGAATGAGCCAGAAATCTGACCAGATGAAATTACTGCACATAAAGCCGAAACTTGAACAATTATTTTAATTTGTAAAAATGGCACGTTCTAAGTTACTTTTTACAGCTCCAAAATTCAAGAAATTTCACGATGATTGATTCGGATAATACAATGCCAAACTAGTTATCTATTATGAAAACTACAATACTCTCATCCCGCAAAATAATTTTTCGAGCAATTGAATCAACTTTTACGATCATGCATTTTTGAAATGATCAGAAGAAGAAGAAGAAGCGAAAGAGCAATTAAATAACAATCGGTAATTCATTCATTTATTGAACATCGAATATTTGACAAACAAATATTTGACATCCGTAGATATCTATTTCTTGTTTAAAAGATATATTGTGGGTAATCCGAATTGAAATTAAAAATGTAATTAATGTCTACTGTGGATTTATCGTTATAATAGCAAAAAATGTATATTCCTATTTTTTTATTTCGACTCAAAGATGTTTTTTGAGAGCACGAAAATGATGCGCAAGAAAGATACTGGGAGGAAGGCTTTTGATTTTGTTAAACTTCTAGAATGATCGGGACATATTTCCTTAAGAGGCGAAAAATTGAGAAAAATATTGTGAATTTAATTAGAAAAATAAAAAATAGAAAAAATATTCTAGAAGTTTAACAAAATCTTCTCCATACGAATAAAAAGGAACTGTTTGATGGATAATTGTGAGCAGATGTGATCAAGATGTCTAGCTTATCCAGTGAATATTATCAATTTTTTATCAAAATCTGTTTTCTGCAGATGACAAAATGATTGAGCTATATGGATGCAGGAATATGGGGAGAGAATTGCAGGTGTTTATTTGGCTGCCAGGTGTTCTGAAAAATATGTATTGAATGAACGGTCAAATAAGTTTTTCATCTCCAAAAAATTAAGTTCGATATATTTCATTTATCAAGAATAAACAATGATTGAAAGATAAATGTTCATTGATTTCTCGTCACCAATAAATTATAAATTGACCTTTTTCTTCTAACTAATAGATATAATTGTAATGAGATCATTTAAATGATCTGGAATTAACACTGAAAATATGCAATCATTTCATTCATTATTCTACCATCATATATCTGTACTGTAGTACTTGAGAATCGAAAAATAATGGTTACTTGTAAATCATAAATTACTGCATTTTGTAATTAGTATGAAACAGACTTGCACTGCTAACTTATTCGAACCTTAATTTGTAATATTCTATTGATATTGCAAATTAAAAAAAAACATCTCAATTCCCTAAAAGATGATTAAAAATAAAATGAATTTAAAATTTTTTAAGTTTTTCGTTTTCTTCAATCAACAAATTAATAGTAAATGGTGGTAAATGGATCGATTGATGAAAGTCACATCTTCAATTGATCATCCAGATCTTCCGGTTATGAACTATTTGCACTTTTTTTGATATTCCAATTCTTTTGATAAAAAAAGAAATAAACGAGTGACGTTTAATTAATACAATAATTTCCTTCTTTTAATGAATTATGCGAGAATCTTACAGCAACAGAAAACATTGATATTTTTGAAAACTCAATTTTAAAAGGAATATTTTTGAAAGTTCAATTCTGGAAGGACTATTTCAGTTATCATTATTTTCGCTACAAAATTTCGATAATTCATTTAGCAAATTTCCATATTTCCAATCAAATTGTTGAAAAAAATCTAAAAACTGCACTGATTTTGAAACATTAACTTTCCCTTAAATAATGATTTGAGTTAAACTGATCTGAAGCAATTCTTATTAGAATGAACAAATCAAAAGAACTGTTGAGAATGATAATCAGTTTTTTACCTTTATAGTGATAATGATAAAGCACTATCATTTCTCTTTTCACTACTGGTTATATAATAATTATTCCAAATCGTTTTAATGGCAATAAATTTTTAGACACTCAATTGGAGTTATAGATATGAAAGAAGGAGCAAAAAACCAAAAATAAATGCCATTTGCAGAAAGATTATTTTTAAATCGTCCTGTTTTGGGGGGAAATGGCAGAGCAGTGTAAGAAAGAATTCATATTGTTCGTTGCTTGGTTCATAGTATTTTTCTTTCGGGAACGAATCTCTGCTATTGTTTTCGAAAAAAAAAATCAAGGAAAGAGGAAAGAAAAGAAGTTTTTGTGATAATTTTCCAGAAAAATAAAAAACTGTTGCCATAATAAATGAAATAAATAATAATTGTAAGTCAGAAAAATCTGAAAAATCGTTCCCTATCCATTTCTCTCGCATAAATAAAAAAGAATTATTCATTTACTATACAGCGAGGATATATCCAAAGATTGAAATGGCAAAATTTCAACAAAAAACATATTTCCCATAGAAATATAGGTCATGGCAGGTTATTCACAATTATTTTTGCCCACCTCACTCCTCCTTTTTCCCGCACTCATATGTCATGACAATTTTCACAAAAAGTTTCTTATTTATTAAATAAATCAAAACTTTTGAGAAGAAATAACCTTGAATTTTAGGAGAGAGGAAGTAATCTTGAAATTTCTAGAACTCCTGTTTGATTTCTTAGAGTATAAAGCCTAAAGTATGCTGTTACGAAAATCTCAATTATATAAATTAATTAAATTTCATAAATAAAGGAACTTTTCAGCTTTGTTTTAAGCATACGGCAACTTCGACATGCCTCAGAAAAGAGGAACTAAAAGATTGGAAATTTTTTGAATTTTCATAAAATCTTGAATCGATTGAGAAGTATGAGGACTTCATCATTTCGATAATTACTAATGCTTATTTTTAAAAAATTTAGAAAACAAAAATATAATTTATGTATATATCAATAACAGCAAGCTAATTGATAATCAGGAGGAAGCAGACAAACATCGTCAATGTTTACTACCAAAAATTAAACTTGTTTTCTAAATTTTAATAATAAATTAGATGAAGGAGAAAGATGAGAAGAGATAAATTCTTCTGGAAACATTCCGGCAAACAAAAACAAAAAATGAAATGCCAACTAACAACAGCTGATAAAGATAATTCTCGATATCATATCAGTGATACATCTCTTATTTACGCATTTCTACTACGTACAGTAAAAAAAAAACATCGGCGAGAATGAAATTTCAGTGATTGCCTTCTCTTCTCATCTAATATCTGCCACACCACTAGAAGGAAAACTGATGATTGGCATGACAGGCAAAGTCAAAGTATATTTTTTCAAATGACAAATTATTTTCATTTCTATAAAATAGTTTTAATTATAGTCCTCATAAGTGAGACAAATTTTCGAACTTTTTTAACTTTCCCAGCTTTATTGCAATTTATTTCATTTCTCGTTTTTTTTTTTTTGATCAAATCTTTAGCAGAAAGGAACATCGTTGCTGATAAAACAACTGGATTATATAATTAGGAGAACGTCTTTGCTGATATAGGTGGCATTTTTGCATGATATAAAAAGAAACTGATGAGAACTAGCAATATCCAATTAATTTTAGATATTAGATTCAGTATTATAATTAATTTTAAATAATTTTAAGTTCTCTACTTATAAATCATATAATAATCTCTAGAAGATTCTAAGTTCAAACTACTGATAGTAAAGTAATTATGGAGTAAAATTTTACAAATTCGAAATGCAAAGTCGTTAAAATCGATAAAAATGACATTTTACAGGATGGATGAATCATCGACTTGCAGTTATGCAAGATAACATAACACGCCCATAACCAGTAGTAGCTCAAATGGATTGCATGCACGATCATTAATTCTCGTATATTATTTATATTCCTGATCAGTACAGTCGGATATGAAAAGTTCAACATTGAAAGACTTACTTAATCTCTCATAAAATTTAGTATCGAAATATTGTTTTCACATAATTCAATAGAAGAAGTGATAAACTGAAGATGATGAAATGAAACTTGAAATGAATCAAAGCAGAAAATTGTGGATCAAATTGATCAAGCTTTATATAGGGAAAGGAAAGGAACAAATAGCAAATGACCTTAAATGAAGGTCAAGAAATTTCATCAGATTTCATCGGAGGTCAAGAAATCTGAGAAATGGATGTTTGAATGATTTAATATAATTAAATACAACTCGATATATAAATGAAGCAAGACAGAGCTCAATTATCTACTTGTCTGCTGCTGGTTATATATTTCCCGTAAACCGATCAATCATTATAATGATCAACAATAGTGAGGGCAGTGATCATAGTAATAATGATCGATGGATAGGAATACAAAAGAAAGATTATTTTTAGGCAAAAAACACGAATTCATGATAAGATTCTAAACAATATCGGTTGACAATTTAAATAGAAGCAAAGTTTGTAAAGTACAAAGATCACTTCTGATATCAATTTTGTTGAATTGGTGAAATTTTAGATGACAATAGATTTTGCTCTCCAACAATAAAATGACCAGAATAAAGGGAGTAGAATGATTGCTCTAAGAAGCTAGTTTCCATTCAAATCACCAAGACTCTAGGATAATGAGCAGTATAATCTCTGGGATGTTCTTTCTCTCCCGGGTTTTCTGGGAGTTATTGAAGATTAAACAGATTGTTTTGCATCGATGCACCATATTCTGTTGTATTTGAATTGGAAATAACAAAAGTGTTGTCATATATCAATTTGAGCATTCATTCTCTAGAATTATAACTTTCTTCTTTTTCCTTATTATTCTAAATTCACAAATGGCACATGAAAGTCAAAAGTCATTCATTTACATTCGTAAAATTGTAATCGAATAAATTGAATACTCGAAGTTACATCATCCATATAGGGCAATAACATGAGATATATATCTTTTCGTTAATGAAAAATATGAATGTCAATTCATTTATTGAGAATTGATATTGGAAATGAATTCTTATCACATGAAGTAGAATAATCAATGTGATTCGACAAAAAATCATTTTAAATTCAATAAAATAGTACAATTTCCATCAGTTTTCTTGAAATTACTCATTTTAACGATCATTTTTTCAATTTCTCGCAAGAATATTTGCAGTAAAACTTGAGTAAGAATAACAAATAATCTGCATCAGATGAAGTTTCCATTATGCCTAAGCCATTTTTTATTGCTAATTTCATAATTTATTAAAAACTATGAAAAATTGTTGAATTCAGTAAAGTGATATAATTTCCATTCCTTCCTCCTTCCAAACAAAAAAGCATCATAAAGAGAGAAAAGAAAACTTCTGCTTATAAAATATTACCTGGATTCTTAATATTAATTAAAATAGCAAAGTTGATTTGGCCACAAAAATTTCAAAATTTATTTAAAAAGAAGATAAAGACCAAGAAATGAGGATGAGAGAGAAGGGCCGATGAGCAATGTAATAAGCCTTTGGGATGATTGTTGGACCAAATGAAAGCGTGGAGAGTGCAATTTGAAGTGCCTCAGTAGAGCAGTAACCAATGATCGATTTTTTTCACTTTCAAGGCCATTTGTTATTAATTGAGACTGGCTTGGCCCTAAGCCTATCATAGTTAGGCTCTAAAATTGTCTCTTCATCTCTCTCTCTTCAAACGCATTTATATCTAGAGGGGTTCGGAATTCTCTGGATTCATCTCCAGCTTGATGGATGATTAAATTTTGGGCACAATGTATTGTGTCTATAGTCTTCGAACATACAATAGGAATAATGCGATAATATAAGAACAAAAGCTTTTCTCGATGCAGATGACACCTTCGTTTCAAGACTGAATATTCTGAAGCAACAAAAAAAAAGAAACAGAATCAACAAAAACAGTAATAGAAAATCGTGCATATCAAAGGTCTCATTCCGATCTCTCCACAGATGCACAAGATGAATAACAAGTTTCTCAAGTGAACGGTAACAGTCCAGGCTTCTTGATCTCTTTGATAAATCACAACTTTCTTTCATCTTTTTCATAATGAATTGAGTAATTTGAGTTCTCAAAAATTAGCTTTTCAATCAGTGAAATGCGATTAATCACTGCTCCTTCATGTGATCTACCATGATGAAATAGTGTACCACGTCTACCATAACTTCACTTATTGATAAGTTTATCAAATTCATATAAAAAGAATCACTGTGCCAGCACCTCCATGCATAAATACAACAAACGCAACAAATAATTTTAGTAATGAGATATAAATTTTAATCTTTCGAACATCTTTATTCCGCAACTTATATTAGAAACGAAAGACTTATAACTCTATAGCATACTTTGATGCTATAGAGTTAATTATATCAACTTGATCTATGCCTCAGCTAAAGCCACTCCCAATTTATTTCATTACTATTCAGTGAAAAGTAATCTTCAAGTTGAACATTTAATAATTCGCACACAGCGAAGCTTACAATAGTTTATAGGAAATCTTATATAAATCAAATAAAATTGATCTATTACGTGATGGTCCCTATCTGCTATGACAAGAAATCCAAGGAATTTTCGAAAAAAATTCAAACATATAAAGCTTACAAACGATAATATGTGAACTATAGAAAGACATAACGCATGCAAATCAGACGACTATAATAAAAGATATAGGCGGATCACAAGAGGAAATATCAATGAATTGTTAGAATTGTCATGCGCAAAACAATTCATCCTCTGTTCATTTTTTACAATGAAATTACATTCACAGGAATTTGTTAATTCTTTAGAATACAAATTATATCTATTTTGGATAATTTTCAATCAGCATAGCGATTCCATGTCCACCTGCAGCGCATGCAGCTACTATTGCCAGATGTTCTGTAATAAAAAACCAAAGAATTTATATGCTGCAATATGTAAAACTGAAATTTAACTTTAATCAGCTTATTTATCAATTTCATGCGATGATTCATCTTCTTTTGGATAATTCTTAATCAGCATAGCTAAGAATATTTACTTTATGTGAACGTAACATAAAAGTATTATTTCACATCTCCTTAGTAGCTCGATTGTTCACCACATGGCTTTATTTCGAAGTGCTGCAATTAAGACTCATAGAAATTTCCTAAAAGAGATTATAAACAACTAAACTATTTCAAGCTTCTGACTAAGTTCTGGGTAATTGGTTTACATGACTTGTAATTTATTCAAATTAAATTTTAATAAAAGAATGAAAAATTATGCTTTGTTCATGTCGCAGACGATTTGCTGCATGAGACACCAATCGTACTCCTGTTGCACCAAATGGATGTCCAATTGAAAGACTACCACCCCAGTTGTTCAACTTTTCTTCCGGTATACGTCCATATTTTGTGGGTCGTTTCAACATTTCCTGAAAAATCCTTCCAACAGGATAAAGGATCAGAAAATAAGTCCTAATCAAAGTTAGTAAAGAAATTCAGGAATTAAGTTTGAGAATTAAATGACGGAAAAAACTACCTTACAAAAATAATCCGAATCCATAGCATTCAAATTAGCTAAGATTTGTCCAGCAAAAGCTTCATGAATTTCGAAAACGTCGACATCTTTTAATGTAAGTCCAACCTGAATCCAAATTATAGAAATATTAAAAAAAAAAAAGAAAGTTAAAACTCAATCAAAAGTTCGAAAAGATAGAAAATTCGTACCTTATCCAACAGCTTTGGAATTGCATACGCAGGTGAGAGGAGAAGTTGATCGGTTGGATCTTGTGCTACATAAAGGAAGTCTCTCAAGTAGGCTTTTGGTTTATAACCTTTTTTTAGTGCATAATCTTCCGTCATTATCAATGAAGCAGATGCTCCATCTGTGAGGAAAGAAGAATTGCCTACAAATTTATTATATGAAGAAAAAAAAAAAAAAAAACATAAACTATAACGTAATGTTTGGTATTGATTACCTAGCTCGTTCATGAGTTGCAATTTGCTTTGAATTTTCGGCTATCAAAACAAAATGACTTATGAGATCAATGGCAAAAAAAAAGCGAAGAATGCAATCCAAATCTTAACTGTTCTTTTCTATCTTTCACAATAGCCACCATATTAATTAAACTAGTAATTTATTAAATTTCAGTTTAATTAAGAATAATGCATTTATTAAAAATATAATATTTGACAGATTTTTTAGTGTATGAAAGATAATAAGCTATAGTAGTCGATATGATGAAAAGAAATTATGACAAAATGGACTGCTTAAAACTATCAACATCATATAAAGGAATTATTAATCCATGAAGCAAAGAGTACGCTGTTCCAGCAACGTTCAAATCGTGTTCTTGCCCGTTATAGTTCAATCTCTCAGATCTTAAATCACTCCTTTAAAAAATATAAGAGGAGCATAAGGAGATTTTTACTCCTCATCCGTTAACGAGATCATAGAACTTATCTGCTATCAAATTCTACATCTCTTTATCTTAAAGTTTACTGAATTCACAGCAAACCCACCAGGGGTAACTGTTCCATGAAATTTTACGAAAGCTGGTTTCAGCTGTGCTAATTTTTCCATCGACGAAACACGGATACCATTATCTTTCCGAACAAGGATCGGCTTGCTACCATGTACAAAAACTGGTACAACGTCAGAAAGAAGGTTCTCTTTCATGGCACGATCAGCAAGTACATGTGAACGCATGGCAAATTCATCTTGTTCACTGAAATTCAGTGAAAACTGAGTAAATATCTTAAAACTTATCTTAATAAAAGAAAACCACTGCAAATGCTGTCTATCACGTTCACGTCAATACTTAACATTAAATTTAACTAAAATGCTTTATCTCGAATATTCATCATATTTATTTCGAATACTCATCTTACATTTCTTATCGATCATATGATGCCCAGTACTTTGCCACCGAAAATGAGAGTTTGTTCGTCAATTTGATCTATTTAAAAAAATTATCCAGACTAAAATACAATTATCAACCGTCTAGAAACACCAAATGCAGCCGCCAGTCGATCACCGCTATGTCCCATTGTTTCACCAGTTGTAAATTCAGCAACGGCTGGTAATTCAGGGGAAAAAAAATTTGCTGCAATATCTTTTACTGCTGTTAACTTGTCAGAAAGCTTCTTCGCTCTATCTAGGGTAAGCATTGCTGAGCGTGCCTGAAAAATAAGTAATATTCTAAAAGAGATTTTTTTAAGATAAAAAAATTGATTCAAAAATGATTGACTTTCTGGATTAAACCGAACAAATGCGTAAGTAAAAAAGTATGAGTATCAAAAACAAATAAAGAAGGCATACTTTCCGGTTATATCGGATTGGAACATCGGAAAGTAATTCAACACCACCAGCAATACCTGCATTACAGTAACCTGTTGCAAGCATGTTCATGATATCAGTTATTGCAACATTTGACGAAATGCAAGCCAGTGTAACCGTATGCGCTGGGATCTAAATTATCAAAATCAAATCGCCTAAACCTAAAATAAAGATAGTAAAGACGCAGCAACAATGTCGAAACAACTTTATTTTCTTGAAAAATAAACAAACAAAGAAGCAATAAAAACAGTTAGAAACTTAACAAAAAAAGAAGGTTAAGGAGGAAGAAAAGAAAGTGGAGAGAGTTTTCAAAGCTTTTACAACTCTCTTAATATCTACAACATGCACTACGTATGAAAAATTACATTCAAAATTGCATTCACATGAACCTTTTTAGAAAATCCAGCTGTTAAGGCAGCTTCCCGTGCCACATTACTCGTTTTATGTTCCTGTATCACAGTACCACAAACAATATGTCCTATTTCTTGCATACTTATTTTCGTCCGATCCACTAATGCTGTAATCAGTGAAGATTTTATCGAAATTCAAAATGCTTTCAAGTGTCATATATAACTGTCTTTTTTTCTGTCCGCGATATGAAATGATTAAAATGGCTTTTATATGCAATTCAACAATTCAATATCATCAAATTGATATCAAATATTTCTCTTGAAAAGTATGCAATAAATAATTGCTAATTATTTGATTTCTATTTCGAATTTTTTCAGCCTCTAAACACTCAAATTTTTCAAGAATAAAACAAAAACTTCTCATTTGATTACAAAACTAATGGAAGAAAACAATACCTAGAAGAGCAGCTCGTTGCAAATCTATAGCCATCATGTTTTTAAATGTTGTTCTTGATTGTAAAAATGGCGTACGTACCGCATCCACCAGGACAATATCCGGTCGATCGGATCTGGAAAATGTTTTCCTGGATATTGCTGGTGCTGTCGAGTTCGAGAAACATGATATCGCATAGAGCGATCTAATTCTACATATGCTGCCAGGATTTATAGATAATAAACAGCGAGACATCTACTGAAATTCTCGACGCCGTGGACAACAGTGAATAAGAAAAAAACCTGAAGAACTTCCAAATAACAAATTAAACACGTGTTGTTTATTCAAATATCAGAATGCCCACTTGTTCTAAAAATCATTTACAATCAAAATGAAGATAATTATTTCTTATTCTTTTTATCCGATTCATATTGACCAAACCTTAAAATAATACCTAAACAACGTGTAGGAAGAATTTCTATTACTGGCTAACTCAGAAGTTCCAGATGCTTATCAATCTAAAAACTCGGATCTCTCACCCAGAGTGTCAACTTGCACAGCGCTTAAATAAATTAAAATTATCTGTAGACAGGAAATCTATGCAGAACAATGTTAAAACCACTATGCGATATACTTTGAACTTTGTACCATATTCGATCCAATGCATCAAGGACACGAAACAACTCAACTGAATTTTGAATTAGATGAAACGTTCTCAGTTCTGATGTCAAAACTGACTTTTTACATTTTAAAGCTCGACTTTGAGTTTCTAAATTTTAAATCAAATTTAAAGACAAATTTTCACAACATATATGTGATTCCGGTTATAAATACCCAAAACGTCTTTAAGATGAAGTTCCCTACAACTACGGAAAGAAGCCGTAGAAGTTATTTACAACGTAAGAATTATTTACTTATCAGACAAATGATCAATTATCATAATCTACCGCAAAGTTAAAAATTACATAAGAATACTGTGAACTACTTCAATCAATTTCCTCACTAGACAATAGTAGTTTTGATAACTTTAAACGAACCCTATAGTTCTTATTCTTTGCTATTAGTCATATCTTCACTTCATTTATTTCAATACATCCTTCTCACCAATTTAAATTTAGGATACAGCAGATACCTTCTTCAAGCAATCGATTATTGTACTTTATACATAATGAAAAGTTTCATAAATAAAACCATTTAATATCCCCTGGCCTCGATAGAATAATTCTAAATTTGCGGAAATCGATAAGAAGCATAGTTATCCAATGTGATGGTGAAAATTTTTTGAATTATTACGATTATTACCTTACAAAATACGCTTTCTGTGAACGTGATGAGTTGAAAAAAGGCATTGGTTAGCCAAGCAATATGACTAAGACAATCGTGAGATCAATATATAAATTTATCTCGTTCAAATTTCGACTTCACTACTTGATTTCATTACTGAAGACCGAAATTTTCATTAAACACTTTTTATTTGAAGCAATAAACAGTTCTATCGTAACAGAAAAATTCTAAGAGAATGCTGACATTGCAGCTTTTTTCTAAGTCATTTCAACATCCGCTGGATTAACATCATGTATAGGAAGGATTTTTGGTCGCTGATCCAACATCTTCCTGAAAAAATGGCACAACAAGTAGAAACATTCAAAAATCCCTTAAATTTAGAATCTGAATCCAAAAATTTCACTCAAAATTAAGAATGAAACTTTAAACTTTTCAAGATTATCTTATCTGATAAATCAAAAAACGAAACGAATGCGACCACCTCCAATACATCAAAAATAAAATGATTAAGAATATAAAATGCGTTTGATATCTGACCTCTCTTTACCTTTTTACTACATTACTGAAGTAAATGTACTATGAATGAAGTAAAACAAATTTGCTACGTCACTTGATAAGGTAATGAAAAGAATGCGGATAGTATACGAACCTCCCATAGTTTTCTTGAGAGCTACGTTTTGTACGTTTCCTCCTCAGCGTTTCGAATGCTTTTTGTTGAGCTTGCTTTTCATCAGAGTCCCCTTCTAGATCAGCTTTCGTCACTAGGAATTTTTCGAATGACTGCAAAAATTCTTAACATGAACTTACATAAAATGAATGAGGATAAAAAACCATGAGTTCTTTAAAAAAAAAACGAAATCTTTTATAAAAACAAACTCCAGTCATAAGAGTTGGAGTTTTAGTGTGCAATGCTAAAAAGTTAACATGCGTCCCCAAAAAATGCATGAGTTGATGAAGTCCTTGCTCCAACACCTGCAAATTATAGAATATTAATAACAGAAAGATTTCACATAATTAAAAATTAATGTTAATCATGAAACGATATTCTTGAAGAAAGACTAGGAAAAAAAAAACTGAATAATCCAGAACATGAACAGATTGAATAGTATATAGAATAAATAAAATGATTCAGACATTTCTGGAATAAAGGTTGACGGCAGCATTCAACTTATATTCACTCTAATAGAAGAGATCTGCGAATACTGAGTGATTCACGCTACAAACAATCAGACCTACAGCCTACGAAACAAAAAAATTGAAGCAATTTGACTTAATCACTAATTTAATTTTTTTTTAAATTTTTTTTTTTTTTTTTTAAATTTAAAGAGACAAAATTTTACAAAGCTTTTATTACCGACAACAAGAAACTATTACAGTAATATAAAGACAATAAAGTCGCTTAATTAATCGGAAACAGTGGATTATGTGGTCTAAACTTGAGTGTAAATAATACAAAAAATAATGATAAATGAGTGAAAAAGTAAATAGCTTCAAAAATAAAGATAAAACAAGATATGAACTCTTGGTCACACTTGAATAAATTATCTGCTGAGTCACTGGATATTCAGCGTCATAAAACCAACCTTAAATTCTCTTTTTAGAACATGAAAATCCATACCTTATTATGTGGATCCACACTAAGTGACTTATGAAAGTAATGAATAGCTCGATCAATATCACCAGCTCGGCCTGCTGCTATTGCTAATCCGGCATTTGGACCTAGTTTTCCTGGACACATGAGAAGTGCTTTTCTGAATAAAAAAAATTATATATATGCATTTATATTTGAGCACATGAACAAAATAATAGTTTGCTTTTTGAGCTTTTGTCTTTGATCATACTTGTGCTACTAATATGGTAAAACAATAATCCGTGATGAAAATAATGAATCGGAAATGAAAAATTTCTCAATAGAATTATTAGAAAAGATGAGTCCAGCAAAAGTTCTGAAATTAATTTGATAAGATTCAGCAGAGAAGTAAATGTTGGATAAATTCGGAAACATAATGCAGGACTTCCAGACGACTTACTGATGAAACTTGATGGCTTCATCGTAAGATCCGAGTTTGCATTTTACATGTCCCAGATTATTTACCAGTGGTTCCCAAAATTCACTCAATGGTCGATTCAGCAAGTCGCATGCACGAATACGTTCATCTGTCTCGTTGTATGCTAACAGCAGAGCTTTGGTGAAAAAAGTTTCAGCATCTAAAATGGATTTGATAGTTAAAAGAATCGCAAGATACAATCCCTTCATTTATCCGAATTTATTCAATATTCCATCAGTCATTTTAAAGTCTCTATCCATTGAAGGTTGTTTATTTTATTCAAACTTGACGAAACACTTGCAAAATATTTTCTCGGCCCGTTTGGAATTTCTGACATATATATACATTAACCATTTCACATATTCACCATAGTGAGGAACTCAAGTATGATGAACGATACAAGAGCGCCTAATTTCCTTATTTCCTAACTTAGATTGATACTACAGGGATGATGTGGAATATAAGCAAATTTATAGCTTAGACAAAAAAGTCAAAGCAAATGACCAGATACTGTCTATTTAAAATGCAAAATGGAAATTATTTTTTGCAACAACGAGCTATATAGCTACTAATCATGGCCTGTAACTAAGAATTAAATAGTTGCAGAACTTCAAAAAAAAAAAAAATCTTTTAAAAACTCAGTTGTTTTGAAGCTATAGAGATCGAAAACATACTTTTCCATTCTTTTTTCATGTAGCAAATGCAACCTTGCTCATGTAACACAAGCGCATTATCACCAGCTATTTCAGCTGCATCCTTCAAAAAATCTTGCGCCAATTTCGTATTATTTGCATAAGCATATTCGAGTCCTATATACAACAGTGGTTCGAAGCTACCTTCCAACACTCGTGATGCCTGTAATATAAAGATTTTATGGATTTCCAGTTTTTCATTTCACCGACTGAACCTTAATTTCTAATACGAGATTTAATCGTAGATTCGCTTGTTATAACGACATGAGAAGCTAAAAAGTAAGATGAAACAAAAAATGCTTGTATAATAATTTTATTTATGATGAAAGAAGGAACTGCTATGGAAAGATGAAAATCCTATAAAAAATGAGGAATCAGAATGTAAATAATTTATGGTCAACCTTATTAAACTTAATTATATAGCCTTTGAATACTTCAGAACTATTCCAAATAATTTACCCTCAAATAGCAATTCATCGCTTGTTCATGTTCTGATTCTGCAGTAAGCGCATGTCCAAATGCTAACCAACCTTCACCGAATGCACAATTCATCGATGTACATTTATCTGAAGAAGTTGATCTTACAAGAAATCAATTTTTTGGCGTTACCTCTCCAACTGATTATTTTATCTGTCACAATGTAAAAAGACAAGAAAAAGTTTCTTCTTGTTATTGTTCTAAACAAATTCAGTACAGTATATGGTAAAATCGAACTGAAATCTAATAACTGGAAAAAATATTAACTTTAAAAAACTTATAAAAATTAATATTATTCCAATATTTCTTATTTAAAACCCAACTCCTAATAAAAAAAAACTACCGAATTTATGATAAAATTGAAAACTTACTTAGAAAGTTTTTTGCCGCTCCGAGTTGTCCAATAGAATAGTAATAGCAACCAACGGTATACCAGCTAACTTCATTATCTGGTTGACTATCGACCAGTTGATGTGCTAATATAAAGAGGCTTTCGAATTTTCGCAACTGCACCAAGGTTGCGATATGAATTAATAAACAATCCTAAAGCTAGAAATCATACCGGAAACGATGAATAAATGTATCTCAGCAAAATAAGGGCAAAAAGAAGTTTGAAGAAAAACGTGTGTTCAAAACAATAAGTGAAGTAATATGTAATTAATGCTATAATTGTTGCCAAATTTAAGTTGGAGTCAAATATAAATGAAAGGAAATGAGAAAGTACACAAATGGTATAAAATTAAGTTAGAATTGACTGTGATGTTTATCATTTACTATTGCTTCTGTCTTAATCAAGTTATTTCATCATATAATTATGAATGATCATGTTCAATTTTGCAAATTCTTAAGCAAAAAACTGGAACCTGAAATATGCCAGCCTCATTCAAAATTTCATTCGTAATATTGTAAGCTCCGGTGAGATCCCCAGTTTGATACAGATATGCTGCTCGTGCAGTAAGAATTGATAAATCCGTCATCAAAGCTTCATTTATTGAGGCATCTGCATTCAGCTGCAAAAATGAATGAATTTAATAATTATAATGAAAACGAAAAAAATATGAAATGAAATAAAAATTTCTCAATAAGATTATTTTCTAAACTTGCATTTTTACTCCCTTGAGAAAAATAATGATTCCGAAGAACTATAACCATACTGCTTTTATCTCCGGATCTGAAATAAAGTTGATAAGTGAGTTTCCAAAAGTTGTTATAACCAATAGTCGTCATTACAAAGATTCTCAAAAAATGCAAAGGAACAGAACAAATAAATCGGCATGAAGAAATGAAAAAGCATTAAAACAAGTAGCTATGAAATCAATAACCTTTCAATCAATTCTTCAAAGCGCTGTTTTGAATAAAGTCGATATTTTTGGATAAGTTCAAATGCCTCAATACAAGAATCATCTTTATAAACGGCTCCTTGTAAACAGGAAAATGCTGCGCGACGATTTTGAGTTATCAAATAGGCTTTTCCTAATAAAAGCAATAGTCCTGCTTCAATCTAAATATTGAGAGAAAAAATGAATTAGAAGGCACTCAGCTTATTATGAGAAATATATCAAAAAACATTCCTGAAAAACTCTGCAGAATTTCACTTAAAAATGGTAACTTTTTTCATGCAACAGTATTAATCTCAAAAAATGTTACCTGTAAATCTTCTGATATTTTATCAAGCGCAGCTACTTCTTCAGAATTTGGAACAAAAGACTTCGGTTTGGAGAGTTGAACCATATGAGGCATAATGGAAAATACGAGATCATGACACCGATCCTTCAGATATGCAGAATTCATAACTTTTCATTTAAAATTTCGGCTAATTCAACTGAATCCCGAATGGAAAATTAAAATTTTTCATTCAAGAGAATGAAGAAATTTTGAATTTTCTGATTTCGCTTTGCAAGCAATACCAGGAAAATTGAAACATTTAAAGAAACAAGAAATACATAAAATGACCTACCCCAGTACCTAGTTTTAATTTGAGTATTTCCATAAATAACTTCTTCCTATAAAGTGCATTTACATAAAAATAAGCGAAGAACATGTGTTTCATAATAAGTTCATGACGATCACAGTAAGCCATCAAACGTGTCCATTCTCCAGCAGCTGCCAAAACCTTCAAAAAAGATAAGATTTGAATTTTTATATTTCAGTAAAATTTAGTAAAAGATTTCTGTACTTATTATATATAGTACCTATGAAACAAAGAATCCGAAAGTTTAATGAACCATAATCATGCCCTCTATTATAATTCAAAAGTCCTTTGCAAATTTCAACTCAAATAACTTGCTTAACATTTTTGTGAAATCTACTTATTTGCACTTCAACTGATGAAGAATAATATAAAAAACTTCAAATACATTACAGTCATTCATAACCTTGACTACAATGTATTTGAAATATCACTCTTTCTCTTTAATATTAACTTTTTTGTATCTGGAATACAAATGGAACCTTGATAAATCGAGCCATATCAATGAATGATGGTTGGGATCCATTCTTTCGACACAATGCTAATCGTTTGTCTGCCCAAAAAAGTGCCGTTTTATACTGCGTATTTGCTAAGTACCTTTGAATTAAGCTATCAATTTCGCCAAATTCATAATTTCCATCGCTTGTTAAGGCTGCCCGAGAAGAAGCATCCAATGGTGCTGACAGCATAGATCTGAAGGTAAAAGAAAACAATAGGAAGCAATGAATTACCGCGTTAAATATTATTAATTAGTAATGCTATGTTCTCATGTTCTAAATTTCCAAGTGGATAAGCAGAATTTTTCACCATCATTAAGATGAAGAAAACGAATTCAACATATTTTAGAGAAACGATCAATAAACATTAGATAAAGTAATTGGCGACATATAATAACACTACAAGAATTTTATTTAATTTACTAATACATAACTGTCCTGATTTCATATAACTTACTCTCTCTTTTTTTCATCAAATCTTTATATGCAAAACTTACTTTTTTTCCGTTACCTAGCAATCAAGAAATGGATACAATATTTCGAATGGTTAGAAAGACATGTGACACAAATTATACTTGTTTAACGAAGTGAAATAATGCATGAAACCACAAATATGGCTCAAGAATAATAAAATACATGGAAAGTGAAAAGATTAAGCTTACATGCTGCTCGTAGGCAATGACGAGGGTGTTTGTACGAGATCTTTAATAGACGACTCATGTGCAGGTGTGGATCGATGTTTTACCGCACTTCTACCTACCATTTCATTCGAGTGCTACAAGTTATGACTTAAATGAAAAAAACTTTATTCATAAATGAGAGAGTTTAGAGGAAACTTTTCTATGAGATTTTGAGATGGAAATTTCCCATCAAAGATATTGCAAGAATCACTCGAATCTTCCATTTTCAGACGAAAACAGGCCACGATAATTGAAAACATTCCAATTCCCAACAAAAGTTTCCGGACATTTGTTACGACAATAACCGAGACCAAAATCTGATGTGGGAAGATGATTTGGTTTGTGTTACTTTATAACGCGGGAAAATAGTTCATGTCTAATTGGGATTTCTCGAAGGTCGGGGATCAAGAGTTGTTATCGATTGATTGCGGTGGTGGGGGGGAAGGTTCCATTTGCTAAGGTGTTTCCGAGATTTACCAGACATACAATTTGCAGGACTAATGCATCTTTATATACATCTAACCATGAGTTCAGACGAGAGTGTATAGCTTTGTCAGACCAGACTTACTCCAATAGTATTCTATGTTCGCATATTATAACCATCCTTACTAGTTCTGCATTCTGCATTTACAGATTTCCTAGAAGTGCTTTCGATAGTAAAAAACTTTCAAGGCACTACCTTTTCTTCTTGCCTTTGCATTTCCATGCTGTTGAAAATTCTTGAAAACTGACTGATTTTATTGGCTCAAATCAGTAACGGAAAAACAAATCAACAGAAACAAACCGAAAAAATATTTTGAATTTCAAAGGATACTGCTTGAAATATATGAGGGCAATGACATATAAACCACAATTTTTGCAGCAACAAAAAAAGACGATTTAATGAAAAATAAAACGAGAAACAACATTGCAAACTGAAGCATACAAACGTCTCGGTGCTTTTACAAGGAAAACAAACAGAATAATGAGAAACAAACATTTACTCTGAAATTTTTCTATCTATATCCCGGAGTATGTGGTTTAACAATATGAGTTTATCTTTCTTCCTAACTAGCAAGACCAAATCACAGCACCAATGATTAGCACAACTCTTGGTCGATTTAAAAAAATACAATATCTATTTGAAAAAAATGTTGAATTCAGGCTAGCAATGTTAACATCAAAAATTACGTCCAAAAATTATATCAAAAATTACATTCCTATGATTTTATGGAAAATAAAATTCAGCACACCAGCATACCGTATAAATGGACAATTTTCGTGATTTGTTAAAAATGATCAAAAAAAATTTCTCATATAAACATTTTCTGAAATTAAAACTCGTATGAAATTAAAACTTAAATTAAAACTGAAATTAAGGCTCGAAACTTGAAAGTAAGGGTAAATGAATCCGAAATCATTATCTAAAATGAATTTTAAAAACCCGTCATAGCCTGGACTTCTACCAAAGTTCAAAGCATTTATAACAGTTATTATAAGATTTGAATGCGCTGATAAAATTAGGGAGATAAACATCATTGATCGCCATTTTTGCATGTCACTATTAATGTTGAGGAAGCAACAGAATCCATAGGAAAATTCGGAAGAATTTCCAAATCACTCGCAATTTCCAATTTATCTTCATAACTTAATGGTAGATTTTCGGTTTCAGTACCTTCATAGCCGTAGATTAATTTGAATACATATTTAGACATTACTGTTGCAGCAAGTCTGCAATAATTTGATTTGAGCATTACGAATATAGAAGGTAAAAAAAAAAGATATGAAAATTCACAATTCTAAAATTTGATAAAATCTACACCAACCTCTGAATGGGACTGTTTACGGGCATTGCAACCAATCGTAACTCAAGAGAATGCGCCCATTCGATGATTTCTTTCACCTACAACAATACAGTCAATGGAAATGGGAAACTAAAGAAAATTAATATAACCTCAATTAAATATCATTTGAATTCAAAATTGAAAAGTTATTTTCAAAATCGAATGTTTCCACCGACTAATACATACCTCTTCATCATCTCCAATTTCTTCCAACCTCTTTTTAATGTGATAAAAATCGGTGAAAATTTGTCCTCCTGGACCCCATACTGGTATTTGATCACTTACTTCCTCAAATAAATCACTAAGCTGACCCAAACTTTCGTAATCATCTGCAAAATAACTCAGTGAATGGCATGTGGATTTAACTTATCTCACAAATGCATGCACATAATCTCTTAGTAGAGATCTATTAATTCTCATTTCTCAATGGCCAGTTTTTATCTCTTTTATATTTTAAAGCTTTTTTCTTATTTTCAAAGCAATTACCCAAAATAAAATGGGAACTCAAATAATGAAGTTCTTAATGTTTTTCAATGAAACATAAGATAAATTGTCTCAACAAGAAGAAATTGAAAATACCTGATATAATCATGTTAGGGGCAACTTTTTCGAAAAATATAGAATGTGCTTCATCGAGCATGCCGCCTTGCAAAGCATACAAACACATTTTAACTCCATCATCTTCCAATTTCGCCCGCATGTATCTAAAAAAATAATAAATTTCGAAAATCAAGAGCTGATATGTCATCCTCTCCAATACCCCCCGCTAACAAAGAAAAAAAAAAAAAAAACGATTAAAACTAAAAAAATTACCTTGATCGAGCAATAATGTAATCCGGTAAACGCGCTATTGTTGATAATTTAATGTAGGTTTCTTCATCAGCTTTGTCTGCGATTCGATCACCAAGTTCGATCAAAGCATTACTTCGACTGATAATTTCAAAGTATTTTAAATGAGGAATATACTGAAGAAAGAAAATACTAAGGACGTCTGAACATTTCTTTCAACTTATCATTGTTATCAGCAGTGGATCTACTAAAAGTGTTTAATATCGAGAATAGGTTCTATAGATAAAATGTACCTTGGCGAATCAGAAATATGCATCAATACAATTGCAGCGAGATGATACAACTCCATCTGACAAAGTTGTTCAGCATATCGAATATGGAGTGCATGTTCAGCAGATTCTGAAGGATGTTTGAATCTCAAAATTCGTAAGATAAACCACAAATGCCAGCTGCAAAAATTTTTTTACAGAAGGAAAAAGAGAAAAATCTCCGAAAAAAAAAAAAGAAGAAATATGAAAGTAAGATTTTTTAAGAGCTCAGTTTTTTAGCCTATCATTGCAAAACGTAACTTTTAGTTGAAACTAAATAACTAAGAATAATTGCAAAACAAGTTTTCCTTTCTAATTCCAATACTGTTATTTATCCTGCTCTATTCAAAAATCCTCAATTTTCACCATTTCATTTCCTTCGTTTTTTGAATATAGATGATTCATTTTATTATATGTGGAATGGATCAATGTCAAATCACTTTCGAAATAGAAATATAGAATATGGAACATTTAATTTATTCTTGAAATTCAAAATAAAAATACAATACAAACCATAAATGATAATCCATAGGATGTATACCGGTGCAGCTAGGTTCTAGAACAGCATCCAAAGATCGGCTGGGATCACAAGCCAATTGAATAAGTTCATAAAAAATGTTGTATTTCAATGTATGCTCTGCCTTTCGCATTTTCAAATCATTTTCGAAAGCGTCCAGAACATATTTCAGTGAAGCATCAAATGGATCAAAATATGAAACGAATGTGCATAAAGTCTGCAATAAAAAAAAATAACTATTATTTATTAAGAATTAATTATTATTTTTTTGATCAATTATTGATAGTTACTGCCACTTAATTGCTATTAATTAATTATTGTAAGATGAATATTATTCGTTATCGATCGATTTTTAATTAATTACAGGTTTTTTCAAATTCTTCGTATGCTACGAATAGATCGATGAGCAGTTTGGGCTCATCGTCAGATTTGGCATTTTTTACATCAAATAAAGAAAGGTATGTAAATAATAGAAAAAGTTTATCATTCAAGAACCAAATTAATTATGTTTTTGGCACAGAAATTTACTTTTACACTTTTTTCCCATTTTTCTAATCGAGTAAAAGCCTCAAATGGGGAGCACTGAATTCTGAAGAGGAAAAAAAAAGGGAAATTCGATAGCAAAAAAGAATGACTAGGATTTAAAAAATTATTTATTAACTTACTTGTAATCCATCCAGACCATCATTCACAAAGATTATCCGGCCATTTATTTCAGTTTGCATTTCTCCTGCCATCAAAAGATAAATTTTCAATAAATCCTCGTTAATAAATTTACATTCCTTTGTTCCCTTCCAATATTCAATCTGAAATAAAGAAAGATGCTGAGAGATTTACACAAAAATAACAGCCATACTGCACAACTACCAATATTATTAACTATTAATTATCAAGTTATCGTCAAATGCAAAGAAAGCGTCTCATTCAGTAAACTTGTGTTTTCTGTCGAATTTAATTCCAATGACACTAAGAAAAATGATGCGCGAAAAAGCATAATTTCCAGAAAATAATTCT
Source organism: Onchocerca lupi (assembly GCA_028564675.1). Classification (NCBI taxonomy): domain Eukaryota; kingdom Metazoa; phylum Nematoda; class Chromadorea; order Rhabditida; family Onchocercidae; genus Onchocerca; species Onchocerca lupi. The sequence goes on from JAOVVO010000066.1 coordinate 48,538, forward strand.
ATTATAACCATAATCAAATGTGGACCTGATTTTTGTAAGCTGCTCTGTCAGTATGTTTAAATATCGAAAGTCCGCAAGCAAGATGAGGATAATTGCTCTCGATAGCTTCCTCTGTTGCAGCTTCCAAATTACCAATTAACATTAAGTGGAGGATTCTAGCAGGACCTGGTGGTGGCGGCTTTCCATGTCGTTCAAGAGTTGTCAAATATTTCTGTAGCCATTTAGCAACTTCTTCACGACGATTTAAGATTTTAGTGTAATTGGTGTTCTCTGGAAACAGCATAAGACATGTTCAGATATTTTTAAAAAATCGATTTTGTTTAGATTTCATAATATGACTGCGTATAGTGATTGACAATGGCGAATGAAAATGAAACACATCATTTTATCATCAGGAAAGGCATAATTATAAGAAAGACCTGTAATTTGAGAGCCAAAAAGAGCATCACACAATTCCAAAACATTCGAATCATGTTTCATGTCGTTGAGACTCGATGCCGCCAAGAAGCAACTTATTAAATCAGAAAACTCCTATAAGCAAATCTAATTATGCATGGTGTCTGTGTTCCACCAGAAATGTGGGCAAGACTCAACAAAATATTTTTGTGAATCTATCCAAGATTTACCTATTTATTTGAGTATCAAAAGAAAAAAAAAAACTGAAAAATTTTATGAGAAAAAATATAAACAGGCTATGTAAGACTACAAACTTCGAAAAAAAGTTGAAAAAGTGAACTTACCCCCTTTGGCTTTCTTTGTGGAACATCTTGGGAAATTAAATTTTCGGTATGCTCATTGCTCACTATTTCACTCATAAAATCGATTTTTCGGAAGAGATCGATAATATATTCCTGCAATAATTCAAAACAATAATTAAACTCTTATAAACAAATTGAATGCGTACAGCAAAAAAATTGGCACAAGTAATTCAATAATTCGTGATTTGAATTAGCCCTAAAGGTTATGCTATAAGAAGATTTGAGTTTATAATAGAATTTAAATTTTAAAAAACACAAGGAAAAAATTATTGACTGCTCTTTCCAATGAAAATATCAGCAAAAAAAAAAAAAAAAAAATTTAAAGATTAAAGAAATTTACGGTAGGTACTTGATCGATACACTGAAGTTTAAAACATCGTACTGCTAAAGAATTCGGAAGATCACTCATCCAAAGTACTCGACCTGGAAAGAAAGAATCTTATTCTTAAGTGTCCAATGTTGAGAACAACTGTTGAGAAAATGAATAAAATGCGTCTGAATGGACCCATCGATATATCATCAAACTGACTAAGGACAGATGCAAGTTTGCAAGATGAGCCTTACGGATTTGATCAAGTTAAAAAAAGAATGTAATAAGTAAATCAGTAAAAGGTTCCTGAATTTTGGGTGGAGCTATTAGCGATGTGAATTGATGTATTACTTTCTCCTGAAGCCTAAAGAAATAATTTCTATTCACTGGATCAACAAAAACAAGCCGAAATTATCCATGCGTTATGAATTTTGACAGAGCTTTTTTTTTTCTTTTTTTTTTTCAAATTAACATGTTTATGTAGACATAAAAAGAAAGCTTTTCTAGTCTTGAATTTATCATTAACGATCATTTTAGGCCTTTGATTTCATGCTCTCACCCATTTTAAGTTCTGAAAAAAATTAACTAACCATGATTCCAACTCACACGTCCACACCTCCCATTCATTGATGAACCGTCTATAAATGTACCGGTTTTTTTGGCTAATTTCATGATTGTTTGTTCACCATCTTTAAAGTAACACTCAATTTCATTAACCGGATCAATAAGATACATTTGCGATTGATCAATACTTTCTTCTTGCCTTTCTGCGTCAATCATCATAGAATCACCCAGTAAATTATCTACAAAATCATGATTTTTAAACTGAAATTACTTCCAACTTACAATATAAATTTCAACTGAAAAATGCTTTCATTAACCAACTTTTCTTAATTACAAAAAAGAATTTTTGGAATTTAATGTTTCAACTTACAACCGCTCCTACTAACTAGTTTTTTAATAAAAAAAAAAAATCTAGTTAATAGAAGCGGCTGTTAGTTAAGATATTAAACCTGTAAGTAGAAAGTATATTATTTAAAAATCTGATGGTTTTGTGAATTTTATTTTCATGAGTTCCTTACATTACTACTATTGTAAATGAATCAGATGAAGATGAAATTAGGACTAAAAAAAACTCACAAACCTAGAACTGTTTTATTATCACAAAGCTCCATTTTATGTTCCGTTTCTAAAATCATGCTTGGCCAAACAGAGTCATCCACAGCAAATGCATCAAAGAAAACATTCTGCTCAGATTTTTCATAACCTTAAATTCATGTACTGAAGAGTTACAGATGAAAAGTCAATACAGAGATGAATAACTACGGTGAATAAAAAATGAGAAAAAATGCTGTACCATTGATTCCACCCAATCCACGCACAAAAAACATTGAATCAGACAGTGAATCAATTTGTTTCAACCCCTGCTGATCATCCTGAAATATGCGATATTCAATTTTATACCAATTGTATAACTCGTTGTACAAAAAAAAAAAAAAAAAAAAAAAATGATTATCAAAATGGGTAAAATTTGAAAATGAATAGCTAAAATACTTCCAGCATTCTCATGCATATTAGAAGCGATATCGCATATCAATGACCTTTTAGAGAACGATACATTTCGGAAAATATATCATTGACATTTCAACTAAGCAAGATTTTGTTGCAAAATTCCCTTTCTTTTCAAACAAAGCAAAAGTAAATTATAAGAAAAGTTGAGTTAAGTTAACATAAATCGAACGAAAATTGCCCCTTTTTTTTCGCAATTTAAAGAATTTTTTACTTACTTGAAAACCATCATTTGCAGAACCATTTGATGCCACCGGACTGGCAGTTTCATCTTCATGAACGATTTTTAGCTTCGGTAATTTTGCCCGTTGCACAGCACTTTGGATTCTGCTCGCTTTCAAAGCCGTCTTCAGTTGCACTTCATCAAGTATATCGTCGTCATCATCATCCTTGAAAATTCGCAACATTTTAAATTTAAATTGAAATTGGAGGTAAACTTGATAATTTATAAAGAATTATGACTGGCGGCAATATTCTTGCATCTTTTATAAACAAGTTCAGTTGAAAATAATGCAATGAACTAACGAAAATAAAAAATCATAAGTATAAAAGAAAACAGTAGATAACCATGTGAAAAATATCTGCCATTATAAAAAATAAAATTAACCGTTAATCCATATTTGGTAAAATGTGGCACTGTGAACACCCAAGTGCCTGTTTCAGGACGATAGTCCTTGAATTTTGCTCCCATTTTTAACGAAGCACGCTCTAGCTTTGCCCGATAACCCATTTCTTCTAGCCTGAGAGGATCCTAAAAAACGAATTTTATGATGGTTGTTGAAAATTAAATTCTAAGGAAAAACTCTTGTATTTTTTGTTTTCTGCACACAACAACATCAAATAAAGATGTTTAAAACAAACCGTGATATATTCTTTGGTTTTTTTATCGCGAGGCCAAACTCTATCCAGACTAACTTCAGCAAATCGATTTAATTCTTGTCCAACTGGTGGCTTAAAATTATCATCAGGATATACAATTACTTCATGCTGACGGAAATGTACTATCTGAAAGAAAACTGAGATTAATAGAGAAAGAAAAACCGTATTTCATAATTGTAAAACACAAAACTGAGATTAATAGAGAAAGAAAAACCATATTTCATAATTGTAAAACAAAAAACTGAGATTAATAGAGAAAGAAAAACCGTATTTCCCAATTGTAAAACATAAATACCAAATATTTTACCAAATATCAAACTTAAAATACCAAATATTTTTGAGAAATTGTTCCAGATTACTTTAATCTCCATTGTAAAAATAATAAAGAGTCAAAACCTTATCCAAATTAACGTTGTGTAAATCAAATGGACCAGGCCAAAAAACACTTCCAAAAGCCAGTCGACGTATCGTAAAGCCACTTTCAATATGACAGATAGCATTATTTTTCAGCGCCATTTCTGCAAGTTCTTCCAGCGACGGTTCGCATTCATAATCTCCCCTGTAATAAACGAAATTCTAAGTTACTAATAAAAATTACTCCAGTCCATTGAAAAATAATAAAGAATCAAAATCTTATCCAAATTAACATTGGGTAAATCGAATGAAGCACATCAAAAAACATTTCCGAAAGCCAGTCGACGTATCGTAAACATTTACAATACAACAACAGTATACTAATAAATTTCGAGTGATACAACTTTTTTGAGGTATACAATGAAGTAACGAGAAATTTGAGCTGCACTTTTATTTCAGTATTGCTGCCTATCCGTTGTTTGAAATTTCGCGAATTAAAAGATTCAAAGTATTGTGGACTCTAAAAATTTAATATAACTGAATTTAAATTAAAGAAATACCTACCTTGTTAAAATTATACCTGCTGGATGAATATTACACATAGCACCATTTTCAGAAGAGACATTGGCAACAGTTCTGTTAGTTATATTCAATGAACTGTTATTGCTCTCCTGTTCGGAATGCACCTGAATTAATTTTTTTTTTTTTTTTTTTTTTTTTTTTTTTTTTTTTTTTTTATAAAAATGGTTATTCTCTTTCTATATAATTCATCGGTTTAAATATTTCCAATTATTTGATCTTAGTATGATGACCCTATACTATTCTCTAATTCTGAAAAATCTGAGACATGAATGCGCAAGAAATTTTATAACCACCAGTAGTAACACATTGCCTAGTTCGAAAAAAACTAAAAAAATGATTTTTAGACTTTTCTAACAATTAGTGAGGTGCTTTTAGTCTACATGTGGCAGCTAATATCAATGTATGACACATTTCACAGAAATGCGAACCAATCGAAAAGAAATTATTACTAGTCAGTTGAAATGACTTCACAACTATGTCCTATCAGAAAGATCATCAACAGCAGTATTTGAGGTTAGAGAAGGATGTGTATTATTAAGAGACTAGACAATCCTGAACATCCTAGTAATCAATAAATAAATGTCATTAATTTAATTAAAACAAACCGATGACGAAGATACTACAGTAGAGCGTCGCAGAGCAGACTGAGAATTGGCTAGTGGTTCTTCCTCAGCTATTGTTTTATTAGTTGACAAATTTTCCGAGGGTGATAACATGGAGGAAACGCCAGCTTTTTGTCCTGTCGTTGTCAGCTCAGCAGTAACTGATCGCTAAAAGTTTTTCAAGTGTATTAGAACCACAAAAATCTTGTTTTCATTTTTCTTCTAATTTTCAAAACTCAAAATAAATACTTACAATATCTGCTTTTGAAACTACTCCAATTCGTGCATTACCAATTGTTTCTTTATTTCCATTGACTTGCGCTACTGATGAAGGCGACACAGTTACTGAATTCGTAGAATTTCGTCTATTTTCCTGCTAAAAAGTTTAATTTTCTCATTTTCCAACCAATCATTTATTGCTTTTTGGATTTGGAAATGAATTACGTTTCTTTGTAAGCACAAGACGTAATATACAACATGGAATAAGGAAGTTAATTTAGTTTAATACCATATATTTATGGAGAACACTGAGATCAAGTCGCTTAATATTCGAATTATATTTTGACTTCGATGACTGGCTATTATTCAACCCCAGAAAACTTGAAGGATCTATCGATGAAGACGAACCATTAGTACCACACGATCTGAAAAAAGATATTTTCAGAAATTCGAAAATTCATTAATTCCAACAAAATTTGCTCAATGTAATCAATGACGATAATTTTCAAATAATAGAGAAGTATTTCGACTTTATTAATTGTGAAGATTTGGATATCCCAATGCTTAAATTTCAGTGCTACAAAGAATTTAACTTAGAATGATAAGAAAAAAACATGCCGATTAGCAGTGTTATCAAAATTCAATGATGTGTTCTTCTTGCTACTGCCTCTAAGGCCGGGTGGCAAAAACATGGAGTGATATGTAAAGTCCCCGATACTTTCTCGGGAATTGGATGCCGAAGGTTTAATACGGGATGCAGCGGCAGGTATTGAACCCAGTGAAAGCGGTCCACTCGGTGTTGTTGTCGTCACCGCACCTGCGTCTTTCTTTGAAGCCAGAAACCGCATCTGACGCTCTACACTACAACTATGATTAATGAAAAATGTTTTGTAAAGAACTTCTACAAAAGTGCCTTTCAAAACAATAATTAAAAATAAGAAAAAGGACAGCTTGGAAGAAACATGCTAGCAAACAATTTTCAGTGAAAATAATCTCCAGACAAGAAAATTAATTTGCAATATGTAGTTATCTGAACTGATATCAAACTGCTTGGAGAAAAAGATAACATACTCTTAAAATAGAACATAAATCTTATTAATAAATACCATGAAAGAGAATCAAAACGAACATAAATATTCAGTCTAACCTGACTGGATTAGGGATATTTGACTTCTCTTGTGATTCAGTCGTTAGAAGTTTTAACAATGGATTATCACCATATGGACTAGCTGCTAACTGTGCTTCGATAACTGCTTTTTCAATCTGCCACTGATTAAAATCGGCACCCAAAACAATGGGTGCCGCTGACGAAATATTACCACCCGCTACTTGCTGCGTAGAACCGAAAACTGTAAAACATCGAAAGTTCAATTTCCAATTTAATTTCTCTTTCCTGCGATTTAAAACAAAATAAAAAAATTTTATACATGGATAAGATCTCACCAGGTTGCGTTGCAGTAGAACCAAATAAGGAATTAACTGGTTTCGCCGCAGATGAGCCGAATAATGATGGTGTTGAAGAAGGAGCAGCTTGTCCGAAAAGACTTCCTAAAATTACAATTATTAAGCAGTAGAAAATAGAATATCTGAAAATTTTCGATCATAAAAAATTTCTGCATATAGTGACTTATACAACAGAATACCTGTGTTTGAGCCAAACAATCCACTACTAACTGGTTTAGAGCCAAAAAGTCCACCTGTTGATTGAGCGCCTGAAAAACAGCATATTTTTCCTAAAAATTTCTTTAGCATAAAAAATGAAAAAAAGTTTGAAATCTCTAAATTTATATAGAAGTCTTAACAGTAGCTGTTAGATATATACCAAAAGGTGAGGCCGTGGACGTAGATGCGCCGAAAGCACCGAAACCAGAAGTAGAAGGTTTAGCACCAAAAAGACTCGTCGAAGCAGTTGATGTTGCAGGTTGCTGAAAACCATTGAATGAAGAAGCATGATGAATTTGTCAAAAATGAATCGATGCTACTTTGAGTACAAGCAAATAATACAATTAGGGTTCTTCTTAAAAACTTGGTAAATAACAACAATAGCATTTTTGTGGTTGAATTACAAAAATGAAACACTGTATTAATTATTAAATAAACATAAACTAAATGATCCTTCCACTACAATTATGACCATCTTGATATAAATCAAATATTTAAAACAACACATCAATTATTTCCCTACCGTATTGTTGCCAAATGTAAATGGGCTTGACGAGGATGCAGCAGTGCTGAAAGTTGGCCCACCAAAAAGTGACGAACTTTGAGTACCGAAACCCTGAAACTATTCAAGCAAAAATCTTTATATCGAAATAAAAATGAAACAAATAGAGAAATGAAACCAAAATTAAACCTCGGAATACAAAAGAAGAAGGAAAGATAAAAGAAATAGATAAAAGTTGCATAAATTTGCAATCAAACTAAGCAACTGACCACGCTCCATTGTGATTAAATTTAGCTTTTGATCTGTCCCAAAAAAAATTTTCAGTAGAAGTAAAATTACAAGTGAAAATGTTAAAACAATACTTAGAATTTATAAACCAGAAGTAATGAAAGATGAAAGAAACAAGACAATAATTCACTCCGACAAACAAACGAACAGAGAGCATTTTCAGTGATATATTATTTCAAAAGCTTACAGTAAACAGACTAAAAAATTATTTAAAGACTAAAATTAAACAGACTAAAAAATTAAAATTATTTTTTTTTTTTTTTAGACTAAAGTAAAAATGAGGGATTCTTGTATCCGAGCAAATCCCCTATACGATTTAAAAAACTACAGTGGTCTCTGAAATAAAAAGAGTGCGCTAGCACACTGAGATGCCACAACAAATGAAATATTTGCTTGTCTCGCACCATGAACCAAATTATCGTCTCTAGTAATGCAATAAGTATTATCAAAAATGAAAGAAACAAATTAAAAGTGGTGAGAAACTAAATCCGAATAATAACAGATAAAAGAACAAATCAAACCGTCGCTGGTTTGGCGCTAAATAATCCTGTGCTAGTCTGAGTTTGTCCAAATGGTGAACTTGCAGTGGAAGAACCAAATAATCCTCCACTTACTGGTTTACTGCCGAAAATCGATGTGGTGGTTGTCGGGGTTCCAAACAACAAAGATGAAGCTGTGGTTGTAGTACCAAAACCAGTCGAGGCTAAGAAAAAAATTTATCATAAATTATCAGTTAAATAAAATAGTTTCTGATCTAAATTGCTTATCTTGAGCATTATGCATTTATGCAATAACGAAGAAAGTAAAAGTGAATCTCTAACCGAATATTAATAAAATAAAAGAACTCACTGCTTCCAAAAAGTGGTTTATTTTGGCCAAAAATTGAAGACTGCGTTGTATTTGTATTGGAACCAAACAATGAGGAAGACGGTTGTGATGTCTGACCGAATACCAAACCGCCACTCTGCGGACCTTTTCTATTTGCCAAGTAATCATCACATCTCAACTCCTATGTGAATTATAAATCGGTATGTTCAATTTTTAACTATTTTATTTTAATAATTCTACAAAATAAATACGAATTTAATGTTGAAGAATGCCGTATACGTCCTACAATCAGTGAAATAACACTGGCAAAATGAATAAGAATGAACACGTCATAACAAAAAGTACTGTTCAAAATTTTAACCAAATCAAAATTGAAATTTCATTGCAATAAGAAACATTTACTGATAGTAAAGATACTAGTAGTTAAAAACTCTAAAATATAGACCTCTAAACTCTTATTTTCATATTGTTTCATGGCAGTGATACACATATGTTTCGTGCTAATCGTTTGATTCGTACCATTACGGAGCATAGTATCTGTAGACGTGGGAGGTTCGAATTTAACAGTTGTGCCCGATACAGATGATGCTGAAATATTTCATTTTTTGGCAATTTTTCAAAAACAATAACCTCTAAGCTTTCTTCAGTTCCAACAACTTAGAACTAAGTAATCATAAAGCAGCAAATATAAACAAACAAAAAAGATTAAACAATAAACAATCCCATACATCCAAAACTTGATCCAAAAACACCACCAGTTTGTTGTGTCGACTGAGTTGAACCAAATAGTGATGTGGAGCCAGTGAAACCTGTTGACTGCGTTGTCGATGATGCTCCAAAAAGGGGTTTTGACTGACCAAATATTGAAGTCGATGCAGAGGAAATCGGCTGCGTGCTTCCTAAAACCATGTTTAATCCAGAATACTATCATCACTTGATAGAATGTTTCAAGCTTGATTTAATCTCCTAAATAAATTTTTTTCTACCGATGTCAATAAAATCAACCGAACCGAAAAGTGATGTCGATTGTCCGGGAGAACCAAAAATGGATTTCTGTCCGAATAAACCTGTACTCTGCGTGGTCGTTTGTGTTCCAAATCCTGTTGCTGGCCGATTGGCGGCTGATCCAAATAATGAGCTGCCTGCTATATTGGAAACATTGAAATATCAAAATAATAGTGATACAATATACAGAGCAATACAGTTTAACCTTAAGATTTGTTTTGGAAAAAAAGAGAGAATAATTTGTTCGACGAAGAAATAGATAAAGTTGAAATATTGATTATTAAATTATTGGTAGTTGATAAATACTATACGGAGTAGAGATTCTTACGTTTCTCGATGGACCGAAATCTTCCTGTTTCTTCCGAGGAAGGTAGCAATAGAAGACTCCCTCAAAAAGATAAAATTTCGAAAATTAGATGGGACTTACTACCGAAAGCAGATGTATTGGATGAGCCGAAAGGCGATTTCCCAAACATTTTCAAAAACGTCAATTGAACAAATACTGAGCACTGTTCTGTGGTCGGAAATGTCTCTCCGATCAATATGAACTGGAACCCGAAAAATAGATCTGAAACGACAATACGATAACAGACAACAACATAACAGTCGTAAACTCTTAATGAATAAATGAGCCCAACCCAATCTCCTCTCCAATAATAATCACAGAAAGAAATATACTAGAAAATACGAAATCTCCTCTGGCACAGTGCCAAAATCAATCTTTTCGCGCTTATTCAAAATTTTTAAGTGTAATTACCGTATGCTGACAACAGCAACACTAAAACAATTCTGTGCAACTCGATGGTCAATAGTCTAAGTATCTCAGCTTTCGGGCAATGAACTATCTATTCGGATTTTCCATGTAATCTATAGTTATTCCTGTTTAATATCCGGAATAGATCCGGGAACATTCGAACTTTCCTGAATTCTCTTGAATCACTCCATTTTCATATTTATTCCAAAAAAATTTTTTTGATTACTTTACGAATTATGCCTAACTTTATAATTAATACCGAAAAATCTAGTGATAACATTTTGAAAAGATGTCAGTAAGATACTGAGAATAACGATTTCGATTAGATATCGATGATCGATCGATTTGTTGACTTTCAAATTTCATGATAATAAATTGAAATATCTAAATTTGTCACTCTGCTATCTTTCAATTAGATGACATCACTGCCGCAGAATTTCGATGATTTCAAGAAGTCCATTTTATATTTTATGTGCGTACAAGGCTCCGAAATCGATTACAATTACTGCTTAGTCATTTTTATTCATATAAACACCATAATATATTTGCAGATATGAAGGAAGCGCAACAGAAAATTTTTAAGCTATGAATCATCGCAAAAGTTTATCATTATCACTCGTCAATACTGATCATAATTGATGGCCTGCTTCTTTTTCTTCATAAAACTTCGACAAATTTTATCCGGATCCGCATCTATTTGTATACGTATTGGGTAATTTTCGCATAAAATGGTGCGGAACGGTGGCTCCCAAATGTCGTCCGGTCGACGAAACCGGATATGACCTGTAATTTCGAAGTTCAACAAAGGAGGAAATCTAAATATAGTTGTGTAGACCTTTCTAATACACGTGATTATATTTCTGAATAGTCTTGTGATATCCGATGGAATCCAAATCATCATTCCCATGCTATGCATAATGTCATGTCTTCGACAATGAAAGCTTCTTGACTTTTTCGGATGAAATGTATAAGGACAGTTTAAAGTACCTTTTTTTAACCAATAAATGACCTGAATGACCTGCAACATATCATTAGTAATATACATTTACCGCTACAGATGAAATTATCAAATGGCCAGCTCTCTTATTAATTACATTGCTACCAGAAATTAGTCATCATTTCTTTTATCTTAAACCCTTTCCAGACCATATTTCTTCTCAAATATTTCATAAAATTGAACTTACTTCTGCTTCCAAAGATAGAAGCATCTGTAACAACTACTAATACTGCAAACAAGAGGGCATAAAATGCAATAGGAAGCTTTATGGTACTCTGATTTTGCCGCATCACACGTTTTCCACCTGAAATATTGAAAAATTATTTTTTATAACAGTAGAATCACGAAACAGAATATGCTGAAGAATGAATGCCATTTCAGATTGCTTTCATATTGCTTAATCATCTTGCCTTTCATTCTATTTTCAGGCTATCATCACGGCTGGAGAAGACGTCGAGATGCGTACGTCTTTTTTACTTTTCTTGTATGATCATGACCTTCTGCTCTACAAAGTTGGCTCAAAAAATCTTCGATGGATCACAATCTGTAGAATTGAAAGATTATCCTGTCATTCTTTTTTCATCTTTTTTCATTTCTTGTCTATCTTATCAATTCGTAATGAAATTCGTGAGATAAATAAAAGTCCCAAAGTAATGTCAAATTTATATGATTTGTGAAATTTTAATTTTTTTTTTTTTTTAATTTTGACTTTCTGCTTCTAGAAAAAAGTAATGGAAAAGGAGAAGAGAAATAAGAGAAAATTTTGGTTGAATGATATCAAAAATCAGCATTAAATTGATCACCCTAAAGCGTTATTCGCAATCTGAAGATTAGAAAAGAGTTATTTTGGTTACTTGATAACTTTATCAAAGATATGACAGATCAGACTATACAATTTTCACGTACGAGACAACATCATTACTACGTGTTGATGCTGGTTAGGTCAAATTCTTGACAAATATTCATAAACTCATATTTATTGCTGATTTAAATTGATATTAAAAATTGAAACAAAGGGAAGAGTAAAGAATATATTCTAATGACATCATATCGAGTAATAAACGCTCCAGTCAAGCGTGAAAAAAAGAACTCTTCAAATTCATTCGTTGCTTCATTTACTGGCAAATGAATTTTCACAACGAAGCATTCTTTTCAACTTTCATTTCTCCATTCATGAAAGAAACCACCAAACGATGGGATTATATATCAAACGAGCCTTGGCCCTAGGCTTAGACTAACAAATAAAAAGCTATTATTCCCAAGCGTTAGCACATTTAAGCATTTAATGCAAATGAATTGATGTGCAAGAATTCACTACAATTGCGATGAAAAAAAAAAGATGAATGAAACGAATTTTATATCAAAAAAGCAAGCAGTTGGATCTTCGAATGTATGCTTAAATTTAAATCCAATAAAGGAATAAAACTGAAAATTGAATTAGTATTTGAAATACTCTAGAATTTTTTGTGAAAATTTCGGAAATTTCATGGGAAAGTAAAAATGGATGGAAGCAAACGGATGAAAGAAAGAGATGAAAAAATCTAATGTAAGGCTTCTTGTTGGGGAATTTTAGATTTCTTTAAAATAGACACTGAATTTGTGATAAATGCTGACGTTTAAGAAGGAGGGGGGGGGGACATTTGAAGCTAAATAACAACATTGAAGAATGATTATTCAAAACATCTTTTTTTTTTCGAGTCAGGAAAGAAAAAAAAAAGAAGAATTTGCCGAGAAATTTGAAAATATAAACTTTCCTTCAGAATACGGTAGCGTTAATATATGATTTTAAGAACAACAAAAATGATTAAAAACGATTGGAAATGATTCTACTCTATCGTTAACACTTTTTCTTAACAACTGATATTTGTTCATGCAAAAGACAATATTCAATTTTGACAATAAATTTATTAATAATTCAACAAATGCAATTTTTCTGCCAAAGAATTATGACATTGCAAACTAATGTTAATCTATTTGTAAAATTCATCTTACTATAGCAAAACTCATATCTTTGAAAATCTTAAAATTATTCGTTGAGCATTTCTGAAATAAAAAAAAAAAAAAAGGAAATTAAATGTGACGATTCTAATGGCTTTCTACATCAGTCAATTAACGTGTGAAAATTTTCGTAGAGAAATCTTATAGAGAAGCTATAAAAAGTGAAGAAAAAAATGAAACGAACATATTCATTTTTATTTGTTTAATCTGGCCTAAGAAAGAATATAATTTGTCAAGCAAGAAACTGCTAAACATGAAGCAATGATTCTTCCTAAATGTTGTGATTTACTGAATAGAAAAGAGAATGGCTTTGATAAAGAAGTCGCATGTAATCAACTAAATTTACAAACAACGCTTACTTGAAAAATCAAAATGGTAAAATAAATTTTGAAAATATAGCAGAGAACAAACAAAATTAGCACTGAGAATTTCTGATTTCATAAGAAGAATTCTGCATCCGAAATTGTGGTGAAATGACATTAATTATTCTGAAATTCAGCTGTCTGGAATTTTGTAATTTATTTTCAGATTGATTCAAATGCTGGCAATCTCATATTTCTAAATTTCAATCAATTACTTAATTATTTCTATAATTCTATTTATAGAAAACTTGAGTCGGTTTCTCAGAGTTCGGAAAAGTTGAAGTAAAGCAAATAAAGTTAATTTAAAAAATCGAAGAGGAAATTAATTCAATGAACTAAAGATCAAAATCAAAACTGAATTGCTGTTATTATCTTAAATGTATTTTTATTTTGAAATCTGTCAAACACCACCATTTTTAGTATAATTTATTTCCGTTCTTCACAACAGAGACAATATATTCTCATATTTTCTCAATTTTGGGATATTTTCTTCACTGATGTGGATCAGATATTTTGGAAATTTGCCACTTAACATATCAATGAAGCATCTAGCCTGGATTTTTCTGGACACTTTCTTGCTTTTCTCTTAAATATTGTAATATTTCAATTTGGTTCATTAAATCATGGATAAAATAACGAGATTCGATTGAGAGTGATCTGGTAAAAGAAAACAATTAAAATGAATTTTTAAAATGAGTGAAAATTCTAAAGGATGAGATGAAGGACAAGAAAACTTATGAAAAAAAAGTGCATAGAATTAAAATGAGACAGTAGTCGAATTTGAAAATGATTGCATTCAAAATGCAACGAATTTTATGAAGATAATATCTTCTCTTTTCGTATTTTGAAAAGAATCATCACTGCAAACGTCACTTTTTGGCGTTTGAGATTATTGGAAACTCATGTCATCCAATTTTTGCTTTCAAGAATCGATTCTGCAAGCACGATGAAGATTGACATGGCTCTATTCGCGCTTCCGCTTTTCTAATATTTCAAAAATTAAAAATGTTTGTATTTAAAAAAAAAAAAAAAAAAAACCGATGATGCATTCAAAGTTATTGAAAACTAATTTGAAGCCACATTTGATCGATAAATGTGAACTTTGCAAAGGTAACAGAATTTTTCGGAATGGTCAACAAAAATTTGAAAAAACTTTGATGGTGAAAAAATAAAACAAATATGGTGCATTGATCTTTTTCTAACGAAGTATTTAAAATAATCTGAAACTTTAGAGCCACAATGAAAAACATCTAAAAATAGAAATAAGCTAGAATTCATTTGGCAATATTTAAAATGATGAAAAATAGACTGAGAGAGACTGAGAAAACACAAACCATTCAAAGATTCGAATTTTAATCAAAGAATAGTGATAGTATTCGCTCGAGGATAATTTAAATTCAGTATAAACGGCAACGTAATTAATGAGTGGTACTGAGATAGATGACTTTTCACAGCAAATGAAATTAATGATAGCAAAATTAATTTGCAAAGCCAAGATGTTCAAATTAATTAAATCACTCATTGAATGTGATTTTCTTCCTTTTTCTTTTCTTTTTTTTTTGCACATTAATTATCATATGAGAGGACGGCGAAGGCGATTCAATTTCTCCAAAAACTTTATCGAATTTCTTTTTTAAGCTTTCTCTGACTATTTGTTCTAAAAACTAACTGAACATTTTAAAAATATCACAGAGGATGACATATAAGAGAAATATTAAATATCGTGAAATTTGGATTTTCTAAATATTTAAAAACTTTCTAAGATGAAATGAAGCGATGATAATATCTATTATTCGAATAAATGATCATACCAAGTTTCGGAAAACTAACATTATCGAGAATCATATTTGAGATTCATTGCAATCCTCAGCAATTATAAATTGCAATGAAATAATTTGCCAGGATCTTAAATCAAATTCAAAATGAGTTTAGAAATGTTCATAAGATTGACCTTCTACTCATAAGTGATCTTACTATGCAGTGACCTTTCTAATGATCTTAATCGCAACCAGATCGGAACACTGCTAGGGTCATGTACTTGAAGCCAATCAATCGCTACTGCAGCCTTAGTTAATTCTGCTATTTCCTTATCGAAAGTTCCAGTGGATTTTCTCACGCCGCAAAAGTTCATTTTCAACGCAGAAAAATGGATGTGTGACCTTACAATGCATCATGCAATGTTACTCAATGATATCACGCAAAACGTGGAATATTGGTGAATGTGAGATTAGAGATATGAGGAACTATGGAAGTGAACATTTGGAATGTGCCGAATGATAATGAAGCATTGAGAGAGACTCAAAGCATGACATTTTGCGGGTTTTTTTTGATCTTCGTTGAGAAAGCGACAATCAAATTTGCTGACAATGCCATGCAAGGATTAGAAGAATTCAATTGGTAAGAATTAAAAAAATCCTGCTTCATTCCAGATATATTTCAATTATTTCCACGCAAATTTGCATTTTCAATGTTTAGTTGTAATTTATAAGGTAAGAATTGCTAAGATCAGTATAGTTTTTTACTTTGTTATCAAGAAGTTTAGTTGTTATATTTGTTGACATTTTCTTCGAATCAGTTACATTTTCTTTAAATCGAAAGATTTTTGAAAGAATATGAAGAATTAAGATTAATTTTATAAAAAAGCAAAAAACGAATTTGAAAACTTCAATTTTGACTCTTTTTTATTTTTTCAACTATATGTATTTATGACAAGAATTTTTGCATACGTGCTTTGGTTATACGTTAATAAAGCTGACGCTGAGTGAGTAAGAAAAAAGTACAGAATCAAGTTTGATCATGCTGAAAAGTTTTTGCAAAATAACTTCAATTTATGATAAGTTTGAGTTTGAGTTCTTGTAGATTCTAATTGAAAACTATGGTTGAAATTCTAGGATGAAGAACGGAATGCGAATTTCTGCAGTAATATCGATAGTAATGATCGGAGTATTGGCTGCTGTGGCTGGCATTATCAGTTATGTAATCATAAAACGTCGAAGGAAAGGTGTGGAAGCAATAGAAACGGTTAATTATTTTACTGAGAGGAAAAATGATGCTTATGGATGGATATATTCCGATAGAATTACTTCATCTTTCATTCTTATAATTACAAATTTTGATATAATTGCATAAACTTCAGTGATGATTATTTATCATAAATAACTTCGATCATATGATATTAATGCTGGCTTTCTAGGCACGAGAATGTGAAGCATTGCAGAAATATCTTGAAACATGCATTGAAATTGTAATTTTTCTTCTTTTTTTTTACGATTTTAACTTGAAATTCTTCCAACGATTTAAAAAAAAAAAATTTTTAAACAACATTAATTTTGATTACACGTCTTGAACTTTTAAATTTTGAAATTAAGATTGTTTGCAATAGTATACGTCAATTCTTCAGGATCAAGAAACAATGGATGTAAATTCAAATTCTAGATTGCGCCAGAATCTGTCAACAAGATCGCGTCATCAAAAAGAACGTAGTAGTCTACCCATAAATTCGAAAAGGTTAGATTGAATTTCAACGGTGGAATTAAGATTTCCTGTTCAAAGGATATTGTGTGACATCAAATAAACGCTTGCATTTTCTACTTATTCTTCGCACTCTTTCTTGCTCAAATATTTTGCTCTCTTCAGAATTAGACTCAACAAATTTCAAAGTTCAGAACAACAAATGAATAATATTGGTGATGAAGTAGGCCTTTTTTTTTGATAAATGCAAAATCACTCAAAACTGATGTAAATGTTTCAGCTATCCCAGATCAAGCTGTCTCTTGATAATTATTTTGAATTTAGAGTCAAACGACACTTCACATTCTTAGTTGTTTCATATTTAGAGAAAGATTTCAGACAAAATTAATCATGCCAATAGCACTAGCAATTCCAATACTATTGATGTGAATGATGTTTTGATAGTTTACTTCGACCAGATCACTGCAAATGACTCTGTCACCTTCTCTGCAAATTAGTGACACTCTTCAATCTCAATAAAAAATATCGGAGAGAAAAGTCTTGAACGAACTTAAATGCAGCATTTTATGTCATAAAATACTACTGCTTCTGTTCTGTTCGTAACCTTTTGTCAGCCTCATTTCAATCGTTTCATTATGGTCATTCTATGAGACATTTTTTTGGAATATCAGAAGTCAGAACAATAATGAATTGATATAAATAATAATTCCCGTGCATGATAACCTCAGAATCTACAAATTTAGAGCACGTTGTAAACCAAAACTCTGACAAGGCTTGAGAAAACTTAACTAAATCCAAACTGATACGATAAATTTGCTGAATGCATCGGTGATAAGATTAAATTTAAAATACAAATTTTTTTAAACAGCCCAATTGAGTACTTCCAATGGATTATAACTCTTACTTTTAAACTCCATTGATCAATAATTATTTTGTATTCGAAAGACACATAGCAAGGAAAATTTAAATCAAAATTTTCGCATTTCAGAAAAAATGAGATGATATGCATGCCTTTTTGTTCAGTAGCGGTTATCTATCAGAAATTTCATGAATGCGAATTAAAAGGGTCCAAAATTTGATCAGTTTCTTTTTCTATCTCTTTTTTATGTAAATGATTTTTTTTTTTTTAATCTAACGGTGCAATGGAATAAAAGCATAATGATGATTGGTGATAAACAGAAAAGCTGCTTGGCGGGTAAAATCCGTGGATATTTACCATATCTATTGCGGCTTGATTTTGAAAGACTAAGCTTCCATTCCATTTCATCTTCAGAAGAGCCGAATTGTGGAAAATTTCAGAAATGAAAGTAGCCACTACAGAGACAGATGAGTGCCATCTGATGTCATTCATCCTTACTGTTCATCGTCAACAATGCGTACAATTAATTGCATTTCCTCGCTGTCACCCATTTCCCACCTTCTTCATTCACCTGTCCCACCTGTTCCACTTCTCTTACGAATTACACATTGATGCGCGCAGACGAATGTACACACAAACATGCATACGCACACGCACAATATCATCAATAAACATACAAATTTAGCGCAGATGTACAGCATGAAGTGGTTTCGTATTCTTTACGACAAATTTCCAAACTCCTCATTGTTGGCAATAGATAAGGATGAATTTTCGTTTGCTTGGGAATGTGAATTTTTGTCGAAATTTTAAATCAAATTTATTTTAAATGCCATTACATTAACCTTGTCTGCCTATAGCGATTATTTGCTGTTATTTCTGATTGTTTTCGCTCATACATAGCTCTATTGATAATAACTGATAATGAATATGCTTATTGCATGTTATGGAAGAAGTGTGTCTATCTGTATTATCTCTGAAATCTGCCACTAATCAAACTTTCGGATTTCGATAAAACAGAGTCCGAGAATTTTGCCACTCAAAACTTTCATACTTCTCTTCATATAAAAAATTTATGAAAACAAAATAAATAACAACGAATATTAACTACGATGACTGATTAACGAATTGATAAAAAAATCACTTCAGTAATTCGAATAATGACAAAATGTTGTTTCAAAAGAAGTTAGATTACATTTTCAGATCACTTTGATATCTACGAAGCTATTCGAGCAACCGTTTAGTTTGAAGAGTTTGCAAAATATTGGGATTTTCAGCGAACGAATTTCTTTGGCTTTTCCGTAAAATAATTCGTTTTCCTTAATAGTTTTTATAAGCACCGTATTTTTCGGATATAATTGAAGTATATTTTCACTCAATACGCTGTTAGAATCCGAAAATGACTGATATTTTTAAGTTTTTCATTCTATAAATATCAATTGGTTAGCAATCTCGAATTTGTTAGTTCCACTAATTACGGCATTAATTTGTAAATTTTTAATTTCAGGTGCGTGATTTTGATTTTTTTATGGCCAAAATTAGTTCAATTTATTTGATTTCTTTTTCTTTTTCAACAATTATGCAATTCGTCTGTGTTTAGAACTTCTTAGACTCCATGTTCATGTTCATCGATGTTTTGTATTAAATATTTCTTTTTCGCCACCACAATTTAAGAAAATTTGGTGAGATTTGTCATAAGTTTAAATTCTGAAAAGTCCACTTGAATCGAAATTTAAAAATATCTATTCTTCTCATCTTTGCTAATTCACTCTAATCATTTATGGCTGTTCGGTATGGTATTTATGGCTTCATGTCTTCTTCTGCAAGGATTATCGGCCATTATCATTAGAGAAATGTGCTAGGAGGAAATGAATAATTTTACATCAATTTTAATTTGATTTCTCCATTACTTCAGATATTCCAAATTTGCCATTTATTGGCATTATTTTCGCGAAAGTTTCGATCTCGTAATTGTTCTGAGAAATCTTGAAGAGCCTTTGTTTGTCATCAACGCTTATTTAGGACTTCTGGAAGTGATTGCTTGACAACGACAATTGCACTGATATGAGCAATAGTAGTCCATCGCATTTGTAATTTATGGAAACTTCTTGCATTCACAGATTCAGTTTTGCAATACACTAAAGAATTAATTTTTGACCACAGAGATGCTCAGTGTTTGGAGATTTTTTGATTTATAAATTTTGGAAGCAAGAAATAATGAAATTAAAAAAACTATATTATTTGAGGAATCAATTGCTAATTAAAAGTTTTAATGAGATCGGTAAGTGCTCCGACAAAAAACCATATTAGAAATATAAAGAATCAAGAATATATTAAATTGAATTTGTAGAGTTTGAAAACTAATTTAGCAAGGCCTTGTAATTTGAACCCTCGACAGCACTGTTAATTGACGGATCGAAAACGTCGAAATGCTAGCAGATATTTACTTGGACTGTAAATATTATTTCAAAACTGACTGTTTTCCTATTGCTTTGCTACAACTTGAAATATCCTTAATGTCAAGTCATCCTAATTTACATAATTTACATCGAAAATCATTCAATTTATTTGATTTGAATGAATTTGAAATTTGAAATTAAATCAAGTAATAATGAACATGGCAAATTTTATTGCTTTCAATTTCACGGAATTGTAAAACCACTGTTACTACGAACGATATCCGAAAATAAAATTTCTCTTTAGTTGGAATTTAAATTCTTAGTATTTGTAGATTAAAACTCAATAAATGATAAAGTTGCTTTTAATTTTCTGTATATCTTTTGAGTAGTCCATTAGAATTTAGTCAACGCTTTTGACTTTTTATACATAAATCATTCTCAAATAATGATAAATAACTTAGAACGATGAATTTTCTCATTATGAATGCGTTACAAAAGAAATCAATCATCAATGAATCTCAAGTGCCTTTTTATTTAACAGGCACATGCAGATACAATTATATTTCAACTGCAGATCGATTTTAAATGTACTTCAAAACAGAATTTTACTGGAAATAGAGTAATTATCAATTTTATCACAAGTGTAATAGTAGATATATTGGTGTAAAAACACGCGACCATTCGAATGCAATCTTGAATCGTTGAAAAACTTTCGAGGATTTAAGATTGGCAATAACGAACATTTACTTTTTCATTTATACAGAAGAATTGAAGAAGGTGTAAATAGTTTGAGATCGAGAAAATGTACTGGTCAGGAAAATAAACAAAGAAAATCCAAAATTTCAATTTCAAATGTGAGAGAGAGAGAAGTTTATCGATGGTTATCATCAGTGATTAAACAGTTAATTCGTGAAATTGATATCCATATCTTTTCCTGAAATTTAAAAAGAATATAGGTTGTAGCATTCAAAAATTCCCTGTTTTCTAAGAGTGGGTGGAGTGGACAAAATTTTAATTGATAGGATTGAGAAAACAGTTTGGGTTGATAATGTTTTTGTTGTTAGTTAGTTCATTTGATGGTGTTTTTGTTGTTAAACAGTTCATTTGTCGACGAAAGAATGGAGAAAAACAAAGATTCGGATTATGATTGCTACAGTTTTTCAGTAATAAATTCGAAAGAAATGAGGATGTTTCTGTCTCAAATCATTTTATCAATAGCAAAATCATTTTATCAGTGTCGAAAATAATGTTTTAATATGAAATTTTGTTTCTTCATTATTTTTACCTGAAAATTAGTTCAGTTGTCGGAACTTACTTGTTATTCCACTTTCTATCACTATCACCATATTTATTGCATCAGTATAGATATATTAATATTGCTATTCAATGGTTGTTTAGATCGCTGCATTTTTCACCGATTGCTTTCATTTGGTTCTTCATTTAGTGCTCTGATTTCAAACTTTGTAAAACTTTTTGATTTATTCCAGGACGCTTTGAATCAGAGCTATTTTTCCGGGTCTGAGCTGCGATGACTTGATCTGAATCATGCATCAGTTCATTTCAATGACACTGACAGTTATATCATTAACAACATTGTCAATCCAATAATGTTTACCAATCGATTACCACCTGTATCGCACTGGCGCAAATTGCGCAGACTACTTTTTGCATTTTTGTTTCTCTTGGCTTTCCTAATATGTTGGAGCCTGCTAACGATTACCATTTTAATAATACAAGATAAGGTTAGCTGTTTCTATTTTATGAATTACTCAACTTATTTTTCATAAAATCTAGAAATTCTGAAAAAAGTTGGAACAAGAAATTTCTTTTTCATTTCTTCTTATTTCCGATGAATATTAGTAATTTACTCAACTATCGGCAGCGAATTTTTCATTCATAATTCGCAGAGCAATAATACGAGCTATAACTCTTGACAGTTAATATTAAATAAAAATATTTCAATTCTCAGATAAAGTAATCTTTAAATATTTAGCCTTACATAATTTTATAAATAGGACCAATAAATGGTAAAAAGTAACAAACTTACTTGTCCAAGAGAAAATATTACAAATGTTTTTAATATAAAAAAATTAATTATTTAATCTTTCACTCAAAATTTGACTAAGACCACAACAAATGAAGTTTGCAAGAATGGCCTCATAATTCAGCCTTTTGCTGATACTTTGTCATACTTCAGTGATCCATTTATAAAATAGACATGCCATACAAAAGTAACGGATATGAAATTTGGCATTAATTTTGAAGAACTCATTTAATTTCATTCTGTTATTTAATATGAAACACATTCTTTATTCACTGAGCAATCGCCCTTACATTGCTTCATTTCTATTCAACAATTGACAAACTTTGAAATTTTTTTCATTAAATTTCGAAACCTGGACTTGAAAATGCTCATTTTTGAGGATGTATCTATATCTTTGCTTAGCTTAATGTCCAAGTTTTTTCTTTTTTGTTAAGTTCAGTTAAAATAATCATAATTGTAGAGGAAATCGGAAAATACACAACTATAAGCATTACTCCATTATTATAACTTTTGAAACGAGAAAATTACAAAGTAGGAGAATGGTAAGAAATGAGCGAATTTGGTGAATTCATTCTTGAGCGATGATAACTTTGAAGCAACGTTTCATGCTAATTTATTTCAACAAAATCGTCCTATAATGATTATCTTTATTTCACATTTTGAAAGAAATTTGAAATAAAATTTGTGTCGCAAAATCTCAATTTTCATAATCAAAGCCAATACTTCTTATTAATATATAATAAGAAATAATTTTCAGTGTAAAAATTTATATTCATACCTTGTGCTCCTAGTAAAAGAGGATGCAGTCTATTTTGTTCGGTAGATAAAAGGGATGAAAGATCATAATTTAAAAAAAATTACTTTTCATTTGCTGCAAATGCAAATAATCTCCTCATCCGAATGACCAATGGTGATGTTAAATTTTCAGAAGCAAATGAGTGAATTATTCTGATGCATTATTTTTATTATTTTTGATGCAAATTAGCATAAATTGATTTTTTTTACTTCCATATTTCATGTCTATCTATCTACTGCTTTAGATTACGGACTATTCAGAAGAGGTATCTATAGATAAGAATTCGTATATGGGTCGAGATATACAGGTAGTTGTCGGTCACTACAACGGAAATCTTGCCAAGGACAAACTTTCCAACCTAACTGCTGGCAAGTTTCTATTGAATCTTGGGCATATTCCACAAACATCCGAAACATTAGTCTTTGCTTTGTTCTTCTGAAGAATTGTTGTGTTTCAGAAAAATCCTGAAAAACGTATTTATGATAAAGAGTATATTGTAGATCTGAATGTTTATGCCTTATTTTAAGCATTTGAGAAAATAAATTAAAATGAAAAATCACTTACTGATTTTTCAGAGCAACTGAATGCAAATAACTATGCACCGATTATTGGCGCTGGAGAAGATGGACGACCGGTTAAGTTAAATGAAGCGGATGAGCGCCTTTCGGATGAAACTTTTGGCATTAATCAGGTATTTCAATTCTTTTAAAATAACTGGAAATATTTTATAAATAAAAAATTTGTGAAATTCTCAATCTTCGGATTTAAAGCTTGCGAATTTCCAGAGTTGTCGAAGAATCATCATCAGGGTATTGAGCCAATTATTAAAATTTTAACAGAATCATTCAATTTATGCTTAGCAGTAAATACCTATCTAAACTTATATAAACAAGTAACTATTTGAAATAATCAATTTTTTCAGTTCAATTTGGTAGCTAGTGATCGAATAGCTTTGAATCGAACCTTGCCCGATATTCGTAAGCATCAATGTCGAACCAAAATCTATTTACGTATGTGAAAATCTTATCATTTAATATTGTTTTGTTAATAAACGAAATGAATTACATTAATTCCAGCTTCTTCAGAATTGCCTACAACCAGTGTTATCATTGTTTATCACAATGAAGCATTTTCGACATTGATGCGTACCGTCATGTCCGTTATTTTAAGGTCACCAAAGGAAAATCTGAAGGAAGTTATCTTGGTCGATGATTTCAGCACAAGGAGTAATTTTCAATTGGTTATCATTCTAGTCTTTAGATTTCCCGATATTTCTAGATTTTGAATCTATAAATACTTTTGAAATCAAATTCTTCTTGACAAAATTATTGGCATTAAATTTTTTCTGTTTTCAGCGTTTTTAAAAGATGAATTGGATAAATTTGTCGCTCAATTGAGTGTCCGTGTCAAAGTAATCCGGGCAGATCAACGGGTCGGTTTGATAAGAGCACGATTGATGGGAGCTAAGGAAGCAGAGGGAGATGTGTTAACTTTCTTGGATTCCCATTGTGAATGTACCAAAGGATGGTTAGAACCACTGTTGGCACGGATTCAAGAAAACAGGTAATTCTTTGAAATGATCAGTTGCAGAAAAGAATCAAAGATGGCAGCATTCTTGAAGGGTTCTCCTTCAATTGTTGTTTAGAAATCTTCGGTGATAATTTATAGGAAAGCAGTCGTTTGTCCTGTAATTGACGTTATCAATGAGCGGACATTTGCATATCAGAAAGGTATCGAACTGTTTCGCGGCGGCTTTAACTGGAATCTTCAATTTCGGTGGTATGCTCTACCACCAGAAATGGTAAAATCACGGAGTGAAGATCCTACGAAACCAATTATGTTGGTATTTTTGTTTTGCAATTCAAAAAGATCGCTAAAAATCTGATAATATTTTGATTACTTTAAACTTTCTATTCTATCCAACAGTATCATATTTTGATAGAGATGAACTTTTCCTTTAGAGGAATGAACACTGATACTATCATATATTCATTTGCACAGCCTTTAATAAGTGTGCTTAATTTTTGAATGGAATTGAATTTTTTAAGATGATTTGATTTCTTTTTCCAATTAATGATTTTACAAAGAATGCTAACAGTTAAATTACAGTTCTCCAACTATGGCTGGTGGATTGTTTAGCATTGATCGAAAATATTTCGAAGAAATTGGTACTTACGATCACGAAATGGATATTTGGGGCGGCGAGAATATTGAAATATCTCTGAGAGTTTGTTTTGAAGTTTCATTCCACAAAATATAATAATAATAAGCAATCGAATCATTGTGCACATTAGATGAAGTCATTTGATATGCTGTGAAGGAAAACCAATATGATGCTGAAAATTGACAGCATCTATTGGCTATTTCATTAAAACGATATAAAACAAAAATCTGACGAATGTTAAGCAATTTAGTCATAATACTTATATGTCATAAATTTAAACTCAGCTTCCAATCGATGTGATTCGTGCTCCACTTATTCTTAAAGACGACACTTCACATATCTGTCGGTTGAAATTATCGAAAAAAAAAATTGTTTCAAGATTTGGCAGTGTGGTGGACGAATCGAGATTCTTCCATGTTCTCATGTGGGTCACGTTTTTCGTCGGGCTTCTCCTCATGATTTTCCGGGTCGCAAATCAGGTATCATTTTGAACACTAATTTGTTGCGAGTGGCCGAAGTTTGGATGGATGAATGGAAGTTTCATTTCTACAAAACTGCACCACGTATGTTTGGTTGCTCTATTGAAAAGGATTATAAAAATAATTTACGAAGAATTTTATGTGATAACTGTGCTAACGTTTTTTCATGAAAAGTGTCAGTATTGTTTGTGAAATTTTAGGCAAGTAAAATGTTTCTTTTACAAATGACAATGTTTAGTGCGATGTTCATTGAATGGCAAAATCATATTTCAGAAGCTTATAAAATGCGTGAAACAATTGATGTAAGTGATCGTGTGGAACTGCGGAAGCGCTTGCACTGTAAAAGTTTCAAGTGGTTCCTCGATAACGTGTGGAAGGATCACTTTTTGCCACAACCAGGAAGTGCATTTGGAAGGGTTTGTTTCTGTCGCAAATTTTTGTTTTCGATGATTTCTTCTCGCTCATATTACTTTAAATTAATCGAGGGAGTCTCATTACGCCTTTTGGAGAAGACGGAATAGATTAAGGGATAATGAGGAATTCGAAATAAGAAATCAATGAGTTCTAATTAAATCAAAAAGAAATTATTAATATCATTAAGCTCAACTAGCAGTTTTCTGCAAGTAATAAAAGTTTTATTCCGACCTTCAAACCTTTTAACATCCAGATAAGTGATTCAGATAAAAGAACTAGCATCTGCTTAGGCGTGTTGGTATAATTAACAATGACTTTAGGTAATTCATTCAAAATCGCAAATTGGAGGTCTAAATGGGTGCCTACACTGGACGGTACCATTGGGTGAAAGTATGAAAATAGCAGCAATGCATAATTGTTCTGCAGTTGAAAGTTTCGATCGTACTGAGGTTTGTAAATTTTTCTGCTAATTTCAGATTTCGCATAGCACCTCAAGAAATTGTTTGATAGCTCGAACTGGTGAACCTGGTTCCAAGCAAACTAGTATTATGATGGGTCGTTGTACATTGGGCTTTGACATATGGCAGGTGATGATCTTTTCAATAATCGTGTGATAAATAAGCCTGAGTCCAAAGTTTCTACGTGCAGACAATCTCCATGTTTCAAGTGTCACCAAGTTTTCAGCTTTGGTTATTTACTGAAGAAGGACAGATGAAAACGGATGAGCATCTTTGCCTTAGTGCTTATCAACCAGTACAAGGGCCGCGAAATTGGAAAATACAGTTGAAAGAATGTGGCCAATATGAATCAGAGTACTGGGATTACAATTTTGATGTCAGTCTTCTAAATACAGTTTTTTGCTTAAGTATATTATTAGTTAAATGATAAGCTACATTTGTCTTTGAGATTTTTTGATAGAAATCAAATTTGCATACAGTTAGCGTAAAAAAAATGGTAACAATTTATAAATGGCAAATTATGAGTGAATATTTCATTGGATATTCAGATGGACCAAATTCTTGCAACAATTTTAGCTTAAAAACCAGTTGAAAAGTGTGAATATTTGAGAGTAATAAAGAACCAAGACTTCATTCCAGCCTGGTTTAGTTTTTTGACTAACATACATTTCCTTGCATTTTCGCTTTTGTTTGCTTCACCTAAGTATATTCGGAAAATATTTTCACTACTTCCAAAAAATTTTCAGAGGAAATCATTCTATCATCGGAAAAGTGGATTATGTCTGGATCAACCATCCGAAGATCCTAATGATCATCATGCAATACATATTTTAAAACCCACGCTAAGTAGATGTACACGTGGTGGATTGGATCAGGTAAATTTATTTACATTTCGAAAGTTTTCGAAAACACCGTTCAGAAATATTAATAATTTAGTGAAAGAGCTAAGATTGCTTTTTAGAAGTCTTAATATATAAAAGTAGAACTAGAAAATAAGTTTACTCATTCCTTTGAAAATCAGAAGGTAATTAAAAGACCGTGAAAACTTAGATTCTAAATAGAAGAGTAAAATGCCTCCCACTTAAAAAAAAAAAAAAAAAAAAAAAAAAAAAAAAAAAAAAACAAAAAAAAAAAAAAAAAAAAAAAAAAAAAAAAAAAAACACTAAGAAAAAATTAATAATTTTCAAAAAATTCCAAATTTTTAAGAGCCAAAATATTGGAAAGACTGCTCATACATTTTTAATCTCAAATTTATTGATTAACTGAATTCATGGAAACAAGAAACAAACTGACAAAATGAAAGCTTGAAAAGTCTAAATGATTCATTTTTTTTTTTTTTTTTTTTTTGAAATACAATTTGAAAATTGGATTAAATAAGCTACAAGAAGAATAAAAAGTTGAAAAATAATAATCAACTAGTGAAGACTTTATCAACTTGTGAAGATGATCGTGATGATAAGCTTCATCGTGAGAAATAATGCAGAATCTAAATAGAACTTGAGAAAGATCAAATGACCTCTGAATAACCTCTGAGATTAGCCATCAATGCAGCTATCCGAAAAGTGCTTTTTATGACTGATTTTGTATTTTTACAATGGATATATCGCAATCGAAACTTTTTACAGCAATGGATGTTGAAGGAAGTGAAATGGCTGTCCGACAATATCACTTCTTCATTTCAGTGAACATTTATAGTTCAGCAATAAAGTATCTTTAGACTTTCAGACCAAAGATTACACTCGCTTTTGGATATTTCTCTTATTTTACTGAATTTCACGATAATGTGGATCTATTCTAATTCGAATTCGATGTTTCAAAATTTACTTTAAATTATTTTAAACTGAAAATTAAGAAGCATTGAGTTCAGTTAGTCACAAAAATTCTTTGCCAGCTCTTACTTTATGCTAGTTCAAATAATTTAATGCCTTCTTGCTTGTATTGTATTTAGTAAAAATTATTTTAATTTGTAACACTTCTCGATATGTTAATATGTTTTTTTAATAATTTGATATACAGTGGCTATCGATTTCTCTATTGCCACCAGACGCCTTATTTTCTCTGCTTTTCATGAAATTTCCATATATTCTTATTGTTAATTTAATTAATGATTGTAAATTAATCTGTGAACTTAAGTTTGATTTGTAATTTAATCATTGTCTTTCTCGGAATGATAAGATACCGCAGCAAACTCCTTATTTCTGTTGTTGTTATTCATCTGTTCTTTATGCTGCAGAAAATTTTGCATTTGGTGGATTACGATATGCTTTACTATGAATTTGCCATACTACGAACAGCTTTCTTTTGAATTGTCTTTTAGGGTGCAAAAATTTTTTTTTGTCTTATCGTTAGAATTCAACGTTCGCAAGTGAATAAAAAAGTTTAGCATTTCATATGATTTTGGATTTGACACGAGCTGAAGCAGTTGTTCCGAGCGAGAACTATGCATATTAGAGAAGTAAGCCTTGGCCAAATCATCTCTCTCAATAGATATTTTATTTCAGTTATTACTTGCGAGCTCAAATTTCCATTCATATAAGCCAAGAGCAAATAAATGCTACCTTTGCTTCTGTTATAATTTTCTTCGTTTAGAAAATGAGAAGCAGCGAAACATCAACCTGTATCGATTGTTTGAAGTCCAGAAACAGACAGATTTATAGATCAGAAAGTTGAATAAAGTAATTCTGCTATAGGAAGATCTTATCACTCTCTGATCTGTTGTAAAAGGCTTGAAATTTGGATTGAGCTGTGGAAGGAATAGATTTATATTAATTTCTTTATTCACAGTAGCAGTAATCGAATAATATATAATTGTTGGCAGTACTGTAAAAAATCAGGCATGTAATGAAGTAAATTGGGTGATGTCGATTGGGTTTTTAGAAATGAATATGTTGGGAGCTTGGACAGGAGTAAAGTAGATTAAGATCGTCCAATTCGAGCGAATCCAATTCGAATGAATGAATAAAAAAAAAAGTTTTTTTTTTTTTGGAATTTAATAGGAGTATTTTAAATGCTAAGAATTGAGCGTGTTGGAATGTAATACAATTGATAACAAAATCATTGTGAGAAAAAAACAGTGTTTACAAAAGAAAAAATGTTTTATAAAGATACAAAGATGGGAAGGGATATGCAAGCACAAGATTAATGATTTGATTAGTTGTGACCGGAAACGTTTAAATGAATGTTGCAAATTAGCGTAGGAAATAGCACACAACAGAAATAGAAAATTAATTCTACTGATGATGATTCATTAGAAAATTTTGCAAATTTTCAATCATTTGATTATGTAATTTTCCATAATAATTAGTTTCTGTTGGGAATTAATTTCGGTTTTTTCGACGCTCTCTTCGATATGATCACAAGTATTATTAGCTTGTCATTATCATTAGGATCGGTTCTCCTTCAGTAATTACTCAAATATGAAGTTTCGATCTAAATTGATCGAATTGTTTTGTAAATAATTCGACTTTAAAAAAAAAAAAAAAAAAAAACTCCAACATTCGTTACACAACGAAGCATTTTCTACGTTCCGCTATTAATGCAAAAAATAAAAGCATTTGCAATATTCGGCAATAATGCAATCAATGAGAAAAAAATTATTAAATTGGTTATGATTCATTGAATGGAATGGTTTCATGAAAGTTGAAGCTCTTTGTATTTAAGGTATACTGCTGCATGTTGGAATCACTCTGTTTTTTCCCAATTCAATTTGTGCGAATTTTGAAAAAGAAAATTCCGGAAGAATCAAAGTGAGTCAACCTGTTGTAGATAATAAATAATATTTTTTAGAGAAGTTAAGAATTACAGATTAACAACAACTCACGTGGGATACATGCTCGCATCGCTGTTATGCAACGTGGACTTGCCATCGTTAATACCAAAATGTGGTGTATGTTCTGAAAATTTTGATACTTTCTTGCGAGTACCATATATTCTTTCGTGTTGTCATACGTTATGCTTAACCTGTCTAACAAAGGTAACTTTTGTTCACTTTTCGATGATAACTTTAATGCCAGAATAATTAATATAATTGACAGAATGTGGTTCAGAAGCAATCATTGGACAGTAAATTTGTTTATAAATAATTCTTTTAACTGTAGCCTTATCACTTTCACTATTACCTACTTCATTTGTATTGATGAGTAAGAATGATAATAATCAAATTTGATAGTAATTTTTGAAAATCCTTACTTTAGCATCCAAAAAATAATTATAAATTAAGTATAATCACTTCTTTTTACCAAACATTTTTCTGTTTTCGTTTTTGGAAGATATCCTGCATCAAAATTTAAAGTAATGTCATCATTTCTGGAGAAGAAACAAAAGGAAAGTAAATAATCATATCATATCATGAGATGCATCGTCAATAAAGTACTAATTTCCCTGACATTCCTACATCCTTATCATTCTTTGTTTTTTCTTCATTTAGCAATCATTACGGAAGAAGAAGCGAAGATGTCTGATTTGTCGGGCAAAATATGCAAAATACACAATGAATAGTGCTTTGCTCAGTAAGTTGCTCATTCTCTTCATTTTATTTCAATTTCGAATTAATTCCATTCCTTCCTCCTTTCTGAAGGGAGAAATGATATCATATAGTTGCTAACTGTATATAGACTGAAATTAGAAATTGGTTAGTACAACGCAACAGACTGTCGAATTGATCAGAATCAGATTATTCAAGTTTGCAAGCACACGTTTGGTGAGTTCGATCAATCAATCAGCTATTTGGCATCTGATTCTGAAAGGCATAAACGACACAATTGGCATCTGACTGTCATCAAGAACAAATAGTTGTGTCATTCGTGTCCATCAGCAGAAATTTTTCAGATATGAAAATAGGGAAGGATAAACTGACAGAAGTATTTTAATTTTTTGCCTGCTGTTGCTTTTTAACGAAATTAGAATTAATTATTTTAGCTTTAATCATACAAATCCAAGAGATAATCACATGCTATCAACGATCCAGTGCTTTTTGTGAAGATTGTGGGAAACAAACAATTATCATTGATATGCGACGATGTCGTACCTGTGAAAATGAACTACAGAAAATGCTAGAACATGCTTTACAGGCAAAATTTATCGTAAAATATGTCAAATAAGCAGGAGGGTATTAAATAGATAGCTGATGAGCAAAAGAAAGATATTTAAGATTAGTTGCAGTTGTTCGATAAAGATTTGTTTATTAATTTATAGAAATATTTCGATCATTTCCAGATTATCTATTATTATTAGTCATTTATAGCTCAGCTATTTCGTAGATAATTGAATGATTGATTATTCGATTATCGCATCCAATGGACTCCATTATAATCATTCCTGATAAAAAGGGCCTTGTAAGCCTAGTTCAGTAATCAAGTAATCGATTCTCTTCAGACATACTGCATTTGTTTGCAATGTTGTGTGGAACATCACAACGGCCATATTTTGCAAGAAATGTTTACTGCAAGGAGTAAATCCGAAAATAGCGCAATATATAAATCACTTCCACTAACAATGGTAAGTGATTTATAATCGCTATAAATCTGGCACTAATTCAGAGATTGGAGATTTTCAGTTGGCTGATTCTTACATCAGAATCCTTTTCACGTTTACTTCAGTCCTGGACAGTTACAACATTCATTAAAAGCAATTATCGTATAAGATGCTTGCGATAGGAAGTTGAAATACACACCTGTCAAAGCTTATGAAATTAAAATAGCAAATCACATTGATTGTTCATGCGAATTCAAAATGAATAATGCTAAATAATAACAAAATATGGATTATCTCTAACAAATAAATGAGTTATTCAAGCTATCTGAGTTGATAAATTGTCTCTTCTTTTCTCAAGAAATACGATCATCATAAATTCAAAATCAAATCCGTTCGTTCAATACAACCATCGCTGAATTTTACATTTGAAACGTCAGATTTAACGTTTTTCTCTTCAACGCCAACTCAGATCATATGGTTAGTTGAATATTGGAAGTATTTATCATAAACTAAAATAGATCACATATATTAGAATCCATTGTAATCATTTTGTGAATATTTCCGAAATTTTGAGTTTGAGGCTTCCTTTTAATAACTTTGATACACTTATGTAGTCAGTTTATTTAGTATCGGGAATGATTCTTATGCAGAATATGTAAACATCTCGACGAACAGCAATTCGGATCATAGATTCCAACCTGCGGTTAGTCATTCTTCTTAGGAAGACTTTGCGATTCTTTTTTATGGTAAAGGTAGTCACCGAAATTTGAGTTTGAATGAATAACTGAATAGGAAACGAAAGACGCAGAAAGAAGACGGCCACATGACAATATTGATTTTTAGAATATAAGAACGGAACTTTGCAATGCTGCAATAATAAAAAGAAATGCGAAACAAGTAAACAAAGGAGCAAACATGCATTTATGAATGATAGTTGATGACAAGATAAAGGTAATGTAAATGACAGGTTAATTGCAGATCAGCAAACGTACAAATGATTCAGATCTTGTTGACGATGAGAAATTAAAGTGCTCGGCGATCTCGATGCATCCAACTTTCATGATATGATGATTTGACGAGCATATCTTGCACAAGACTAATGACATATCTTCATTCTTTGCTATTCCACCTTGTCTCTATTCATGTCATTTTGAAACCTTCAGAATTTTGAATACAATAAATTCGAATCTTGATCGAAAATCCACAAAAATGATTGCTCTTCGTTTTTGTTACGAAGAATAGCAAGTAAACAAAATTTTATGGATGGAAGTTTAGTTTCAATGATATGAATGCATTGTAGTTGCTTGCTTCACTTCTTCGAAATCTGTTTATTTTCAGAAAATCATCATTAAAATATAAGGTATTCGAAATTATTCTTTAATCGATAATTAATACTTGCAAACATTGAATGCAAATATTTCATTCATGTACTTTAATACAGAATTGCAAAAAAAAAAAAAAAAAAAATGATGACGCAAATAATATCTCGAGAATCTTCATCATTTTCAAATATCGTAAGAAATACAACTGTCGACTGATTTACCGTTCTTCAATCACAATATAATTTCTGGTTATTTCCATCCTTCGATTTCATAAAGCAATAAATATATTGGAAAATTTCGGTTTTTTTGCTGGACATAAATAACAACAGTTGAACTCTTTCTGCAGAAGTTTCATGGTTTGAAATTTATGTCTTAATGTTGGGAGAAAAAATCAAAGAAAAATAGTCAGAAAAAAAATAGTTTAAATGAAGGAAGTTAACCTTTGGAATAGAGCTTATGAATTAAAATATATCGTCTCCAGCCAAGACTTAAACTGTTCACAAAGCAATCGAGATCAAAATGGAATAGAGCGGCAGATCAATCGATAAAACATGCATTTTAGCAATTTATATCTTCGAAAGCTTAGGGAAACATGCTGAACAAAAAATTTTGGTCGAAATTTATTAAAAGAACACATTAGCAATATTAAAATTATCGAATAGTTATTAGCCAATCATTTCTGTGATTGAAATCAGCCAGAAATGGTGAAAATTTTAAAGAAAGAATGGAAAAATGAGACTAACTCTTACAGGAAAAGCATAAAAAACTAGCGGAAGTTGGATTGACGGCAATAGAAGCATCAATCCAATCATTTTGATGATTTGGAAAACAATTTAAATTGGGAAAAGTCCAATGAGCACATTTATTGCATAGATCTTTCCCATAATCGTATCCATGCTTCTTTTTGTTTGAAATTTCGTTGCCGTTTCGATCGTGCATCGTTTTCCTGAATTATAACAAATGCAATTTTATCAAGGAATTATAAATTGGGACACGTGAAAGCATTTATAGCAATCATCTGAAAAAAATTACCTGATGAATATAAGATATTCACATCTGTAATGTAGCTATTTGAATAAATTCGGAAATTCCTTTGCTATATAGAGAACTAAAAGATAGCAAAATTAAAGTTCAAATTTAATTTCGATAGTAATTTACTTATATTTATACCAAGGAGAAGCTGTCACTTACAAAATCATATTTGGATTTAGAGGTTTGGAGAAATCTATGATTTGTAGGACAGATGAAGGTAAATTGGTCGACCTGCCAACAAACACCAGCGATTCTCGACTTGTTAATGGTTGTTCAATTATTGCGCTTGTATTTTTTGATGTATTATTTCCTTAAAAAAGTAAAATATGATTTCCAGTTATAGAATAAAAATTGTTGAAGAAATTTGGATTTTTTAGAGAGAAAATTTGATCTTTGGTTACTCAATATTGTGAACTTTACGATGACAAAATATTGCATAAAGAATACAAACGTTGTTGATTTTTTGAGAAAATTTCAAAATCTTTTTGCTAATAACCGAATCGGACAACTTACCGATGGAAGTGACTTTGTATTTGCCGCATGATATGCAGTGATCTGCTCTGTCCGGTACTTTCCATTGCTGGGAATTTTCCAGATGTTTGAAATCATGCATTGTTGACAAATCATTTAGCATTAACCATTCGGTGATACGAGTTCGAAGTTCGCAAACAGACATCGAATTTGCCGTTGTCTCATCAATGGTTGGTTTCAGGGTTTGCAAGATTGAGCTAAGATCTTCTTTAGAAAGATCGAATATTGTAGTTGGCGATGACGATACGGCCATCTGCAGTTTGCATGCGAAATTTCAATACATAAAAA
Organism: Onchocerca lupi; assembly: GCA_028564675.1. Taxonomy (NCBI): domain Eukaryota; kingdom Metazoa; phylum Nematoda; class Chromadorea; order Rhabditida; family Onchocercidae; genus Onchocerca; species Onchocerca lupi. The sequence goes on from JAOVVO010000066.1 coordinate 83,933, forward strand.
ATAAAGAAATGATACGGTGAAGAAAGTTTTCTTGCACAATTTATCCTTAAAAAAATCGAAGAAAAAGCATTCAATATGTACATAGAATTTAATAAGTCAAACTCGGCCAATCAAAAATACATCCAAATTTCGATGAAATCAACATTTTCTCTACTCCACCAAAATTTCATCAAAAAATCTGAGAAATGAATTTATAATCGCCATTTATAATCTTTACTCATTATTATCAGAGAAAACTGGATCAAAATTGTATCTTATTCGCATTTTACTGGATTGAATAGAAAAGAAAATATATTAAACCAAAATTTCTCCAGTTAATCCAAAAAAATGAAACTTTGTAGCTACTATAAGAAAGAGAAAGGCTGACAGTAGAAGAACGGGTGATAAAAAAAATTTATGGAGATCTCTGACATCTTATTTTAAAAATGAAATTATCAGTTGATTAGACTTCTTTAAACACTAAATATACTAAAAATCGTAATAAGTGAACAAATAAAAAAGGACAAAGCTATGAAAAAATTAGTCAAAAAATTTATAGAATATAACTATGTAGGAATCAAGGAGTACGGATTAGGCCAGAAAAGCCAGTACAAGGTCAACATGTCACGCCTTGCTCGCAAGGTCTAGGAGATAAACAAACAAGTTAAGGAAATTCGTAAAAGAAGAAATTGTTGATGTATGGTTATAAATATCGAGAACAGTTCATCAATTAGCTATTTATTCATTTATAATTCAATAAAATGCTGATGAAAGAGTGTCCATGAAGATCTGCAAGATCTGTTGCAATTTTTATGCATGCGGATTGCTTACATATACCTTCTATTTTTATTACCAATCCATACTTGAATATGATTGCTTTGCAAATGTAAATTTTTCCTGCGAAAAATATGAGAAAACATGCTTTGTTAGAAAACCAATCAATCAATAATGACATACTTTATCGTTAATTTGATTTTGTCATCAATAAACGACACATCAATTACCTAATAGAAAATATTTGCAGATGATAGTATTTTGCTTTCATGAAGCGAAAGAATCTGGAATTTTTCCTCAAAAACTTTAAATAATAGGAGAAATAGCATTGGAAATAGTAATGAAGATTGGCTGAAGAAGCAATTAAGGGCATTTCAAAACTTTCCTCCCTTCGTCTTCCTGGACATTCGTTACTATGGAGAATATGGCACTCCACTGCATATATTAGTGTCAACATATTGTAAAATAATGATGGATGAGGTGATATAATCGAAAATAACGGAAAAGGGGTAGGAACAGCAAAGAAGATAGGGCTCTTAATGAAATCTACAGAAAGAAGTTATTTTACAGTTTCTGATGAGAAGATTTCAAAAATACATCTACTTTTGTTAACCACATGAATAGGATCAGTTCATGAAAGGAAGGACAGGAGAGAGAGAGAGAGACAAAGCATGTGTGTCGTTTGGGTAAATGAAAGCGAGTGAGTGTGAAAAGTTGAAAAGTTTCGAAGTCTAATGGATGATTCAAAACAAAATGGGGCAAAAAGCTTTCGATGATAAGCTGTTTCTTCTCTCGAATGATTAAAGTCTCGTCCGTACGTTTCCCTATAGCAATGCCTAGCAATGAGCATTTTTACTATACAAGAGCAGTTATATATGATTCAAGCGAAGCGACAGGTGTGGAACTTCCATATATTGATTATCTCTTCAATTATTGGAAATCATTTACTTCGTCTTCTGAATAATTAATGCATCCATTGCTAAAGCTGAGAATTTGAAATGACAGAACGAGAAAAGCAAACATGGAAAGTCGGTCGATGGAATTGCTGTTTTCTGACAAACCAATCATTCTTATTGCAGAACAGTTCATGAAAATCCATATTGGAGTGAAATTTAGAGGCAAGAGATGGCATGAATGTTGTGTGTATGTACATATGTTTGTGTGTGAAAAATGTCGCATTTCCGATAATTATATTGAGAGCAGCGTTTGTTGTTGTTGCCATGAATTGATCGTTCATCGATCCTTTCCATTTGGGATGAGATGAAAAGACCGAAATGGAGAAATGGTGAAAATTGTCACCGAAATTTTGCAGCAACTACAAATCGTTGAGTTAACTAGCGTTCCTTTAAGGAGACAGAGGACATCAATGGAGACAAGGCTGTTTCCTCTGATCATTGGTAGTGAGACACAAATCAGATATGGCCCTGTAAAGTTTCAATGTATTTGGTCTCAAAAATTAGGCCAAACAATCATTTTTCCTTTCTTTCATTCTTTTTTCTTGTCTTAAAGGCTGGAATTCATTCTCATTGCCACCAATCAAGTCAGGAAGAGTACATACATATATATTCCAAATTACATATCGATTAGTTTATTTCTCGTCATCTGTCTAGCACATTCATCCGTTTGCTGTAGTTTACATGGCCAAGACTCTCTGTTATGGTACTCTTTGTTGTTGAGAAAAGCATTCAAGGAAGGAAAAGGTAGGAAAAGCAATAGATAGAATCTGAAATATTGCACTTTGGAACTCTTAGAAAGGTCATTTTTCGTGACAACAATGCGACATTCTGTAAAGAATGCTCAATAAATCCAAAAAACCGAAGTGATGGTTTTAAAAATCGCAAATCAACACCATTTCGTTCAAAACCGGTAGTTGCATATAACTCAGCAGAATACTTCGAAAAGTTTCACAAACATAAAAATCTGACTAAAAGCTTAGTTACCATTCTTATTGGAATCATGAAAAGAGGATGAAAAAGAAGGATAAAAGAAACATGTTTGATTTTGTTATGATTTGTTTCACAGCAGAAGGGGATCAAATCGATCAAAAGAAACGAAAGTTAGAATAGTGGAAGCATCTTTTTGCGCTCATTGTCCATAGATTATCTGAATTATGAATCCAGCGATTATTGATAAAAGTCGAAGCTCTTAACTTTTAACTTTTCTGCACCTTTTGAATTTTTTTTTTTAGCCATATAAGGACGAAAAGTGCTGTGGACCTTCACAGATAGTTTCGTAAATTTGACGAAAAATCCACAGCATTTTTCACTAGAAAATGCCACAAACCCAAAAATATGAACAGAGATAGTTTCTGAATTTTTGGAATGATGCTTTTTTTATATTCTCTTTTTAGCCTTTAGCTGGCAATTAATATAACCAGTTGCTGCTATTGTGGTGTTGAATGAACTTATTGCACTACTTGCATATTTTTGCTCGTTTTACTTTGCCGATGAAGATTTGTGCATTGTTGCGGCAAGTTCTCCATCTTTAGTTTCATCGGATTTGCTGGCAGCAAAAATGAAATCTTTTCAGTATCATTTAATGCATCAGATGATACTTCATTAGCAGAACATTTTCCTTTTGAATCGCTTGACGATTGCTTTGATTTTACAAGACCAATAATGATTTGGAAATGGTTAGTGACCATTATCTAAAATAATATGGAATGATGAACCTCAGAGTACATTTAATCCATCCGGCTAAGAGGTCACGGGAAATTTTTCATTACAATCCTAGTACAGCAATTAGAGGAACAATCACTAACTTCAGCATTTAAGAAAACAACAAACTTGGATTTGAGTAAACAAAAAAGAATTGATATGCGCATATATTATAAATATATTTAAATAAAGGCAAAACCTATTAAGAATATATTGTTGCAGAGAGCACCATCGTTTGCAGAGAAGAATAACTCCTTCTGCCACTTGGTAAATTTCAATATCTTTTTCTCTTTATTAGTTTTTTCCATTGCTATTTAGTGCAAAAAAAGTTATATTCTAATATAGAATTTACTTCCCATCACAAAGCTTTTTTACATCGAAGGGAGAATTCGACCAGTCTAAAAAATTCATTTCTCTGTGAATTTCAAAATTTCGGAAGAAAAAATGAAAAAAAAAATTTTTAAAATGAAATTTTGACCTTACATCAAAAACATATCTGCAAAAAAAAAAATCCTTATCAAAGCGAATAAAGACATAAAGATACTACCTATCGAAAATACATGATGTAAATTGTAAACTGTGAGGCTTGATTTTAAAATCAACTATTCTTCTTTCAGTGGTGAAAATTAGACGCCAAATCATTTCCTACAGATTCTCGCAATCTCAGTGAAATCTAGTCCCTCTTTATTAAAATCTAAATTAAATTTTCGAAGTTACCAATTAATCTCAAAATTACTCCTATTTCTCTTTATTTTGCTGAAGAAATTGATGTAATGTGAAATATTTATAAGACATATAAATCACAAAAACGAACTCGAGAATTCGGAATAGCATAGAGTGAAATATATTGCACTAAATAGCTGGAGCCGTGCCACGCTTCGCATGACTACCTCAATTAATCCGAAAATCTTAAACACGTGCTTTATTTACATAAAAAAACACGCACCTACTCGAATACAACATTGTGTCAAAATTTCAAATCAATCAGTGAAGAACTTGAAACGAAATGAACAACGAACATTTACATTTTTATTTATCCTTTTACCTGTCATAGGTGTAACAGGCAAGAAAAAAGTAGGTGTATTTATAAACACTCGCCTATTCGAATGCAACGTTGTGTCAAAATTTCAAACCAATCGGTAAAGAACTTAAAATGTTGTGTAGCAAGTACCAACGAACATTTACATTTTTATTTATATAGTAGAATAGATTAGTATATGTCAAGTGAAAAGATAGTTTCCTTAGCATTTCCTTTTAAATATTCACAATCAATTATCTCTTAAAATGTACGATGGTAGAATGCAAGGCAATAACTTTTGCATCAATTATAAATATTAAAAACATGTGATACAAATAAAATGCGCAAAAAAGGCATGTAAAACTGACTTTAATAAAACAATTAAAGTCAGTTTTTTGCGCATTATATTTGTACCATATGTTGGAGGAGAAAATTAATATCATTCAAATCGAGATGTCGTCGTACTACAACATTTTTAGATCTTTCGTATATCTAATGATTTTATTCTTTCCAATTCTCTTTATGCAGTCTTTTTTTTTTTGTTTTCCATTGATAGTTTTATGAATATTTAAAAATGAAAATTGATGGAACGTTATCAAAATTCAAACAGAAAAAGCAATAAAAAGTAACATATGACATTTTAAAAATAAAATAATCGTATAAAAATAGCTTGTCAGTTCACAATGAGATACACTGTTCAGAAAAAAATCTTGCACAATAGTTCTTAATTGGCGTCATCTTTATCTTTCGTACCGTGCTTAAGCATTCGAGTGAATTCGACATAATCAAACATACCGTTTTTTATTGGTGCATCGCGAAACAGTTCATCCACCTGTAATCTTACTTTATGAGAGAACTATAAACAATAACATAAATTTGATTCAGTGTTATCTCTCGTCGATAAACATTAAATGGATAAAGTATTTGGTCAATGAAAATAGTGCTTAGTAATATGGTTTTCTTTGCAAAAAGTAATCAGCAAACATTGCGTGTTTCTTCATTCTTACGAATTTCCTAGAATGTGATTAATCTTAAGCAAATTCTTATTTTTCAAAGTACTTCCTGCGCCACATGCTTTATCTAAAATTGCAGCGGATACAAAATATAAGGGGAAGAAGAATTATGCATGGAAGAATATTAGAATGTGAAATACAACTTGATGCTTCAAAATACACGACTTTTCAATAAACGGCTTGTCTGCAACTTCATGAAATCTTAAACAAATAATTAAATATATCTTAAGAATTACCTGCTCATCGGTATAGCGATCACCCATTGTAGTTAGCAATTCTCGAAGACGATCTTCATTCAAAAAACCACTATTATCTACGTCAAAACATTGAAATGCATTTTTAATTACCTAAATAAGAAATTATTCCAATGTAATTAATAGTTAGAAGATATTATACTAATATTTTCGGTCATTATTCAAATAGCAAACAATACTCGATGTAAATTTATTGCCTAAATAAGAAATTATTTCAATGTGAATGTCTTCTACCAAAATAATGTCAGGTAATAAATGAAAATATGTTGACTCACACATTAATATAAGATGAATGGTATAAAAACAAATCAATTAGTTTTGTGAACTAAATTAGTTCTGTTTTGTGAATTGAATTATAACCTCTTCCGGATCTGTTCCAGTCAATTTCTCGCCAAATAATGTAAGGAACATGGTAAAATTGATTGGTCCTGGAGCTTCACTGATCATTTTTTCCAAAAATTCTTCATTTACTTCTTTCCCTGCAAAAAAAAAAAATTCTAACTTATTATTTAATGTAAGCAAAGCGTACCAACAATATCATTTCATCTATCGTTAATGGTACGAACCTAATGATGCAAACATATCCTGCAAATCTTGGACATCAATGAAACCATCACGATTCTGATCGATCATATTAAAAGCTTCTTTAAACTCCTGAAAATTTTATAAATGAAAATCTAATTATTTTACAATTGAATATATAGAAATTTAAAGAAAAACAATGTTGGACAAAACATTGATTATTACAGGCTAATTTAACTTTAATGAATTAAAAGAAGTGCAGTATGCTAAAATTATGAAAACATCAAACAGAAATAGTAAGCTATTAATTGTACCTATGAAATTGGAACAAGAAATGGCATGAGAGAAATAAAACAACAAATTAAACTATTATTTTACGCAAATGTATATAAATCAAACTTTAACAGATTATAATCTATAGCTTTTAACCAAGTAACCATAGGACTGCAGTGACCTGTATTTGAGCCTGATCAAACATGGCAAAAACATTGCTTGTTGCTCGTTGCGGACGAGGCCGTCGATTCAGTGTTTTCCTGGATGCCATAAAAGATGTACAGCGTCACAGATAACTGCAAATGAAACAGTTTTTTGAGTAACTGATATGACAAATACATAAACTGAACAAAGTCAAAATACGATCGAGCATGATAACTTGCCAAAAAGATAACAACGTGTATGAAAAGAAGCAGACTAACAATAAAGCATTTGAAGATATGATTGATATCTATTTCGTTATAAATCACATTTTTTATTTAATGCTTCCCTTCAATTACAATAACTAAGAGAAAGTATTAAATGAGAAATTTCGACACAAAACTCAAACTCGACAAATGACTTCAAGTTTATGATAACTGGAAGTGATAGGGTCCGATAGAGAACACAAAATAATATGTATTCAACTGTTTACTAGCTTTTATTCACGGATCACAGCGTTAAAAACGTGCACAAACAAAAAATGGAGAGGACAGAAAAACCTTCACCTGGCCGTAATGTATCATCGAAATCGAAATAAGAGTGCCAGTGTGAAATTCCGAAATTTCACATTCAAAAGCAGAAGTTGAGTTGTCAGCCACACGGATCTAAAATAAGAAAGGCCAAGAAAAATTCCGCCACATAAAGTTTAGTACTTCTATGAATTCGGAAGACCAGGTAATGCTGATAGATGGAAGATTTGATAGATTAGCAGCGATATTTGCTACTTTATAAGTAGTCTTATAGTGATTAAATATAGATAATTTCTATATATTCATACTTCAACTCAACGTTTGGTTCATCTCAGAGCGCCATTTTCGCATACCAAAAATGGCCCACTTGGAGCACACATTCAATGTCTATGCTTCATTCAAGCAAGCAACACGTCATACTCATTGAAAGTTTGAGAATAGGTTGAAGACGTTTCGTCCCACAATTCCTCTAATCATTCGCTTTACCGAATATAACTGCTTTATTACGTACTCCAGCTATCCTGAGGGAAACTTCAGAGGGAACCAGCTACTAGATAGTTCGATTAGTCTTTCGCCCTATACCAAAGTCAGATCATTTCTATATTTAATCAGATCAGTTAATAATATACAGAGCTACAGGCAAGGCTTTCCTTGATGGAGCTACGATTATGAGTCTTTTCAGACGAAAATATGCAAGTCTTTATGGGTATAAACTGAAGATAATTTTATTTAATTGATGGATGAGCAAAAGAAAAGAAGCAAATGTGAATGATAATCCAGTGATCATATACCTAAAATTGTATTTATTGCTATATTGTTGTTGCATGGTTATATTTACACTACCAGAAGACTTTTATCAGTCAGGCAAAAAATGCCCAACAAATAAGTCCTCGGGAAAGAAAAGTTGAACAATAATAATAAATAAATGCTGCAAGTAAGTTCAAAGGAGCAGTTACTGTTTTCATATTTTATTCATAAATTACTCTTTAACAAAAAGTTCGACATCTGACAATAAATTATACAAGAAAAAGTTTAGAAGGAAGAAGTAGAAAACAAAAAATGATAAATATCAGCTGTTCACAACAATTGTTTTTCGATTTCACTTAAATCGCTCTCAAAGTTCCGTAATCTTGAAACTATTTATCACTGCAGTTATTGATTGACAAAAGTTTTAGTTTTCATTGCTTAACTGACACTTACGAAAAAAAAAAAGTTTATATTAGCTTATGTTTTCTACGACATGTGAAGCACACGATAACTTTGAACTCAGAAAAGTTTTAAGTCTTGAGGTCTTAATTTGAGGTCATGTCTTGAGAGTAGTTCGAGATCGTATGCTTTCAAAAAGCTAAATCGTCAAAATCGAAAATTTCGAAAGTCTTCGAGGATCGAGTCCTAGAAACTGGAGGCAAAAATCATGTCCATAAGGATCGAAGCTTTGAGATTAAACTTCTTTTAGACATTTCTGAGGCTATTTTCGGAACTTTTCATAAGTGATTATTCATTATGATCGTAAAATTCTTCTTCGGAGTCATTTTCTGCGTATCCAAGATGGCACTGGAAATTCACAGCATTCCAATAGAAGCTAATCATGCCGTTGGAAACGATAAGGCGCATGAAGATAAGTTTTCCTGCTGTCATTAATCTGAGTTAAATTTTTGTTGAAATAGACGATTCTTAGAAGCAAAATCAACACTTCTGTAAGGCTTTATTATAAAACGTTTAGGATTTAAAAAAAAAAAAATCAACTGATAATTTAGTCCTTATCTAGATTGCTGTGCACCTACGATATTTCCCATACAAGTTTGATTAGGATTGAGGTTTTTTTTTTTTTTTTCTCCAGCCATATTATATTTTTGCAGAATCAGTACAACATGAATTGAATGTGTTCTACAATAGCTTGAGTACGGAAGAAAAAATGCAGCTGAAAAAATTCGCCAAAACAAATGCTGCAAATTTTTCGCTTACTGATCCGGAATTTATGAATGGTCTAAAGGTAAAGTTTTTATTTTTTATGATAACATTGCTTATAAAATTTTCTTAAATAGTTTCGATTTTATGGGAAAATCGGTATTTAATTATTCTCGAAGTTTCTGAAGAAGAATCAGAAATTTACTGCAAAACATCCATTTAAGATTCTTCCTAGTGTGAAATCATCTTGATTTAAATTCTTAGATCTACAGTATCTCTTTGAAATGTCATGAAAACATATCTAATAGCCCTTTATCTGATTACTGTCTCTCCGAACTGAAACTGATATTCCAGAACGAAGCAGCAGGACTTTTCAGCAAACTGACTGGTCTCAGAGATATAATCAATGCAAAATTGGATACTATGCAGCCGGAAAGTCGACTGTTTATTGAAAAAGTAATTTCTCTAACTTCTAACATAAATTTGGAAAAAAAAAAAAAAAACTTCAGGTGCTGAAGATTTTAAAGGAATTGAGCAGTTCTAGTTTACATTTTGAAAATTTGCAGCTATTGCGGCGATTTTTGGCAGCTTTCAGTCAAGATGGATTAATAAATATTCTTGAATCGTTGAAAGGATTTGGGAAGGAGGTTATAGACATGTTTGATGGACTGTCAAAACCAATTCAAAATGACATTCTCAACGCTTTTCCTCTCGTCGGATCATACATCACAAGTAATATTCTTCATTCTTTCCATAATTTGTTCCATATTTTATCTCATCGATAGATGTAATTGTTGTAACTGAAAATAATTTTCAGGCGATATTGCTCGTTTAATGTTGCGGAAGTTGGCTGAATTGGATTTGCTCTCCAGAAAATCCGCTTTAACGCCAACTGATGATCAGTTTAAGGATGATTCAGGAAAACAATTCCCTAGTCCACAAGTAATTGAGCCTGAAGATCCTGACGATTCTGATCCAGAAGCTGCGCAAAGCACTAATTATGGAAAGAAAAAAGTAGTAACAACCACTGTATATTCGTTAATCACTGATGAAGAAGATGAAATACTGGTCAAAAAAATTGTGGGAAACAAATAAAACTTTTTCTGTGTGATTTCTAAAGTTTTTTCTAGCATCAATGAAAAGTGAATCATTACATCATTTAATGAACCAATATCATAATCGAAAAAAATTAGTATTTTTAAAAAATATTGTTCTCGTTTGAAACGCCACTAAATTCTGCGTAGATTACTTTTATTGCTGCTTTAATTCAGCAATTGATCAATTTTTTGAAAAATACATTTTGATCTGCAGTTGCCAGACATCTTTTTAGAATATTTGTCGAAAAATTCGAAATTTCAGTAGTTGAGACATTTAAATTGATCATATCTATTAATTTTACTAGCAGTTATATCAATAACTTTTGCACTAGTAAATTTAATTATGTTAGAAATTTCTTTCCGATAATTTCATCAAGTATTCTAGCATTAGACATAATTATTGGTCATGTCTATTAATTCCTTTCCGGTAATTGTGCCATTTTTCTATGTTCATTGTAAAATTACTCGAAAAACCACTCCCATTTCCAGATAATATACAAACACAAAGATTCAGTTTATGGATGATATATTGTCCAACTTATTCATCAGGGATGACGATAGTTTCCACATAACTCGAATTTTTCCCTTCATTATCATTTACGATCGACCTCGTTTACTCGAACATAGTGTCGATATTTGTATTATAACGTAGTTGCGCTGATAAATTGTGTTACAACAAGGCTCTTTTGCACACAAAAAAGGCTTCAAATCCTAACCCTTCACGAGTTCTTTTTGGTTCCATGACAATTTCATTCATTGTCCCATTTGATGAAGTTAAATTAACCCCAGTAATTTTCTTTCGTGAAATAATATTATTCCTCGAAAGTATTTTGCCAATTTGACTTTTTGAGTATCTGCACAAAAACTGAATCAAACCATGAGGAGCAGTCGCAAGCTGGAATGAGAGTGATAGTTGTCCATAGTTGTATTAGACTGGTTATAGGTAATTTCAAGTAGAATGAGCTAATTTTTAAATTATAAAGTCTCATAATTTCAACCAAAGCATATAAAAATGGATAGCCTTAATATATCACCCTTCGGAAACGAGCTGCTTTTTTTCTTCTTTTTTTCGACTCCGCAGCTAAATCTAAAAGCCACATTTGAGCGGCGGCAAGCTCAAAAGAATGTTTCAGTCAGGCATTCAAAGTAAAGTGGCAAGTTGTATTCTCGGCTAGAAAAAATCCACGATTTTGGAATTCAATTTGCAGACAACCAAAAGAACCATCCATTCATCTGCCTGATTGCCCGTGCTGTGCTCTTACTACTTTTATTGTCCAGTGTATGACTCCTCAGAACTGCTGTGATAGTTGCATTTTCAAGTTGATTTTATCTTCTGAAATTATTGAAATTCCGCGAAATTTTTCAAAATTTGACGGAATGTTGCGAAATTGTTGCATGATATTTCTGATGCTGCTATGCTATACGAATCTGTCGACATCCAGACCGGTTGGTAAGCTTACTTCCAGCCGAAACGATATTACTTCTCTGGCTATCGAATTGCTCGGTTAGGTTTAAGACTAGAATTTTTGTTTCTGTTTCTCAAGTGCTTAATTGGATAATTTCAATATTCCGAACTTTTTAGTTTGATTTTTCGTTTCTAAAGACTATTTAGAGCTAGTTTCCATGAAGTTCATCTCAGAACTCCATCAATCTATGAATGTGGTAGCATGGCGGAGCTATTTCTGGAATCTTCAAGTAAATCAAGAAGACTCTGAAGTTGCTGACAGCTGAATAATAAGCAGATTAAACGAAATATGTCTATAAGACCTAACTATCTTCAAATTCCAGTAATTTCATCAATGGAGAATATGGAAGATTGAATAGTCTTATTAATAGCAAAATGTATGATGAAGCACATGTTTTAAGAAATTTTGGCAAAAAAAGAATTCACACAATTTCAGAATTTATTCCATCCAGTTTGTTGACATTTCTCGGCGATCTGAATGATACCGATCGAAATGCGCTTCTAGAACTGACCAAAAACATTTCTCGAAGCCGCTTAACAGCTGATGCCGAAAAGGAATTCCTGGAAGGGTTGGAAGTGTTGAAAGTTAGCTTTTATAGATTTTCTGAACAATTTTAATTTCCTTATCTTTACTTTTCTATCTAATTGTTCGTCAGCTTCTTCCTTGTGCCATACAGAAGGAATAAATAAAAAAAGATCATCTTATAACATATTTTTCAAGAATTTTATAAAACTTAAGAATTTCATTTTTTGCAGAAGAAAAGTGAGAATGCTTATCAGAAAGTAATGGGTGTGCAAAACTATTTGTCACACAGAATTGAACGTTTAAAGCCAGAAAGCAAATGTTTCATCAAAGAAGTTAGTTTTTGTTTATCTGACCAAACTGAAAATTACTGATACGAACTGTGAGCATCAGCATTTTCAGTGCTTTAAAAGTGTGCATGGTGTGCAAGGTGTGCAAGGTGTGCATGGAGTTAATTACATGAATAACAGTTCTCTTATTTCAGCTTAGCGATAAGTATGTTGCACTGTTCACAAATCCACAAACAGCACCGAAAGGAACATTCATGAAGCTGAAATTATTCGTGAATGAAACGTTTAAAATGTATGATCAATTGAGTGTGGTGGTAAAAAATGATCTAAGAGAAGCGTTTCCGGAAATAGCAGAACTGATTACAAGTATATTCTTATCATTCTATTGGAGAATAGTTCCGGAAAGATGTTCTCTTCAGTATTGTACATTTAATCGTTATTGAAATGATAGAATTTGACGGAAGCATTTTCCATAGTAAGTAATGGTTTATTGCTTAATTACTAGATGATAATTAATTTTTATCATGAAGAATCTTGTCACTTTTTTAGATCCACGATTTCGGGATTATGTGAGACGTGTCTTCGAGAATACTGATGTGAAAAGAGCATTCAACCGAGCAGATAGAATGATTAATCCAAAGCAGTAGCTTCAGTGCTTCTGATTGATACATTCATTTTTCTTGTTTCTTTCTTTTCTTTTTTTTTTTTTCTAATATATCATTTAGATTTATCTGAAAGAAAAAAATGAAGTTTTTTACATGAATTGAACCTGTTCTTTAAGAAATCTATATACTAATCGGGTCATAAAATCAGCAATTCCGCGGGCACAAAATATTTCAGAGTCTTTCATATTCAGTTTCCATGCTATGTTTTTCTCTTCGAGTTTTCGGGTTTCGTCATTTTTTTATTGAAAATAAAATATTTTTGTGAGAGAAAAGCTTCACCTGCTTTGTTCGTTTATCGCTTTTACTATGCGAGAAATTCTTTGGAGCCAGGAGATTGTGATGATAATTCGGAATTAATGTTTTAAGATTTTATAAATTTTCCTTCATTAGTCTGGATTCATTTTTTTTTTACTGATTATTTTCACTTTAGTTTCATTTTTCGGCATGGATTTCATCACTTGCCTGACAAATGTATATTTTTTCTTTTTTAAGACATTTTCGACTCTTTCGGTCATGTAATTTGAAATGTCCGGGCGTTGATTTAAAAGACAAGGCCTGAGCTGCAGTATCAATATGATATTAAACATATTTAAGGACAAAAAATTCCTATCATATGTTCCTAAAAATCATAAATGGCCAAAAGAAAAATACGATAAACTGACAAACAAACAAACGAATTTTGGGTTTAAAAATCATTAAAATTTCAAGAAACTGCAGCATAAAGAAATTTTGAAGAAAAAGTACAATATGAAATACTTCGATGCATTCATCGCAATAATTCAGAAATCTTGATTTGAGTCAGCCAAAGAAAGATCTGTTCCGATGCTTGACTCAAGAACATGTTCTGCCAATGGTCTGATATTACTCAATCATTAAACTTACTGAAATCGTCAGCGTTTTCATAGAATGATATTATATTTCTGCGGATCATCTTGAAAAATAATAATAACAGCGGAAAAATTTGTTACTACTTAAACAAATTTATCAACAATTTTTGTATCCATCATTTATATGTGCATATTCCATAAATACAGAACGAATCCATGTCGCTTATAGCTTTTCCTATTGCTTGATTCTTCATTATTTCATATTTTCATTCTTCTAAATTTTTGATTTCTGATTTAAATGACATAAATTCTCAAATTATCAATAGCTATTGCTATTTGCAAATAAACCAACGTCGGTCTAAAGGCGACCTAAATTTTGTCGTCTTTCTTTTCATCTGTAAAATAATACTCTCATTGAGTACTGTTAAAATAATACCGTCAACACTCATCAAAAAATCTCACTGAAATTCACAAAGAAAAATGAAGAAAATTGGTCTGTTATTTCATCAAACGTTCAACTGATTGAAATAAACTGCAGATTTTTCGACTTTTTAATCATTTTATGGAAAAAAGCATCCAAATTATGAAATGGTCGCGAAAAAAAAAAAAGAAAAAAACCTCTGAAAATAAGAATTCTTTCGAAATTAACAGATACCCAAATAGTGAATTAATTTGAAGGACTGAAAACCACTGAAGAAAAATCAGTTTTTATTGTATAACAAAGCCTAGCGAAATGAGACAAGCAACAAGCCGTAGTAAGCATAAAGGTGCATTTCAGTTATTTCTGAATCGTCTTTAATCGAACACTCTTATATGCAATTCAAAGATATTATCATTTGATTATAAGATCTTCACAATTTAAAGAAAATAAAATCAACTAATTTTTCTTCTGCGAATATAAAGAAACAAAGTCCTATTCATCAATATGGCATTTACAGCCACGACGCAGTAAACTTCAATTATTTGATACCTAAAATTCAGTTCAGTCCGGATTCACTGCTTCTGAAAATTATCTATGAGGAAAAAATTGAATGCTTAAGCAGGTGAAGATGAAAGCGGATTCCAGCCAAAGTTGAAAACATATCAATTGAAAGCCAGAACAACCTTTGTGGCTCACTTAACTTATAAATTCTTAATTTCTTAATTATTATTATTTTTTTTATCATAATACAAGGCATAGTCTTCGCTTTCATTAAAAAGCTGCTCTTGAACTTTTTTTTCACTTCCATAATATTGAACTTTTTTTTTTCATTTCAGAACGCTACTTTATGATATATTTATGATATAAAGCAGCATTCTGAAATCTTTTCCCGAAATCTAAAAACTGTGGGGAAATTTCCCAATATATAAGCAATTTTCAATCGAAATATTATATATAGTTACTTCATTGTTATTCTGTTCGTTCAGATTGTCTTCAAATGTTGTCGAAAATTTTTTGATATCTTTCCACAACCACCAAACTTCAATTCGTAAGTCTTAATCTTGTGTTTTTTCATATTCCAATTGTCGAATTCAGCCTAAAATACAATAATAATATATCATAACAGTTTATCCTTTACAATATTCCTCTTTGAGCCTTTGAGATTGCTAACTTTCTGCAGTCATGTCTTGTTTCTTGCCTGCATCCCTACCGATAGGTTGTTTTAAAAGGAAATTTTCAAGAAGGTTTCACAAAATAAGTAATCTTATTAATTATCAAATTCATCTATTACATGATCAATTTAACAGTTAAATACAGCCGCACTCAA
This sequence comes from Onchocerca lupi, assembly GCA_028564675.1. Taxonomy (NCBI): domain Eukaryota; kingdom Metazoa; phylum Nematoda; class Chromadorea; order Rhabditida; family Onchocercidae; genus Onchocerca; species Onchocerca lupi. The sequence continues at coordinate 99,617 of JAOVVO010000066.1, forward strand.
AAGAAGATTTGAATTTAGGAATCGATGAATCAATTTTAGATATTATCAATAATATTCATTCCACTCAGACTCTTATTCAAGCTGATTGATTCTTCTTGCTGCTTTCGGAACAATCGACAAGAGCTACGGCTATAACGATGGAAGGAATCTTTCCACACCTTCAGAAACTTTTACTCTTCCATCTGGATAACATCCCCACCACCTGGTACCGAATTTGATCTCTCCATTTCGTTTTTGGCAGGAAAATTTTAAAATGTGGCGGTAAAAAGTATTGATTAGGAGTGCTGTGGAATATTTAAGGATTTGGGAGTTGGGATTTATTTGTGAGGCTAATTTCTCGATTCGGATTTCTGGAAATGAAATATTTTTGTTGAAGATTGAATAGTCGATAAAAAAGAATTTTATCAGACCTCCGCTACTTCATATTGTCATAATTTTTCATCTTAAGTTGCCGAAATTTCAGTGAATACTTTTTAAGTTTGATCAGCATTTTCAGTGGTTGGTAAGTGAAAGTGATATTATCATACAAGCAATGAATAGCAGCAGTTTGTCATTTACAGCACTCAAGGGAATGGAACGATTTCATTATTCGGGCAGGAATATGCTGAAGGATTCATTGAGTATTGTTGATCCTGAAGCTTATCAAATCATGCAAATGGTTTCTTTGCTTACAATTTCTTCTCCGAAAATGTTTATCTTTTAAAAAGTCTTCTTTAAACCTTGCAAATAAATACAAAAATTTTCGATCCAGTTTGAATTTCACTTGTTTTCAGGTATCATAAATTATTGTTTTGCATTCTTGCTAAATAAAAATCATGGTTGAGGGAGAAATGATATAGTTGGAATTAGGAACTAATATGGAATTCTAATTCCGTATGCATTTCAGTATGTGCAATATACATTCAAATTACAAAAAAGTTTTCTAATTTTTTCGTAAAATCTCAGTTCCTGTCTCAAACATTTCCATTCACTTGGCTTTTTGTTTTGGGACTCTTTACTTGCTCGATCTCAGAGTAATTTTTTCAACTCCAACTGCCAACTCCCATTTTCGAAAAGACTTGAGGGAGGAAGTTTTTTTTTTTAACTCTGCAATTATCATTTTTTTTAAAATCAAAAACGTTACAGGAAAAACGAAGGCAAAAACGAGGATTAGAACTGATTGCAAGTGAAAATTTCACGTCGAAAGCTGTCCATGAGGCACTGGGTTCTTCAATGTCAAACAAATATTCGGAAGGTTATCCTGGTGCCAGGTTCATTATTTCTAGTAATCTTTTTGTAATTAATTATTTTTAAGTTTGACTCCAGTTTTTACTTCATTAACTTTCCGACATATCATTCAGCTTTATTTTGACTACTATAGTATCTCATAATGCTTAATTAAAAGTTTGGATTTTTCATGTTTCCATGAAATTTTGATTTTTTGTGAGCTCTTACAAAAGGGTGTATTCTTTAAAAGATTTTAAAAAAGTTTAAGAAACGTAGAATTCATTTCTTTTTTTCAGAAGTTTTTGTTTAGATATTACGGAGGTAATGAATTCATCGATCAGATGGAAGTATTGTGTCAAAGCCGTGCTCTTCGTGTAAATTAATTTTTTTTTGTTTGTTGAAATGTGTATAAATTTTCAGTGCCGTATTATTGACTTGAAATTTTTTCCTTTTGATTTCTTTTTTATCTAAAAAACTTGAAACAAACAAATTAGCTGTACATAAATTCTCATCTTAACATTAGAAGCACATTCCCAAACCTTATTTTGATAAAAATTTATTTATATTACCTTTGTTGGTTTAATTTGTTAGTGAAATTATTGTTTTCCTCTTAGTAATCCTTTCAAAGTACAATTAAAAGTACTTTTTATGATTGCTATATTATTACTTTATGTGGAAAATAGGCAAAGTTGTTTTTCAGGTGTTTGGTTTGGATGACAAGAAATGGGGTGTGAATGTGCAAACACTCTCAGGTTCACCAGCAAATCTTGCTGTTTATATGGGCTTATTGGAACCAAATGGTCGAATTATGGGTTTAGACTTGTCTGATGGCGGACATTTGACCCATGGGTGAAGATGCATATATTGGATGAGGATATTAGGAAATTGAGATTCCTGTCACTAAACTTACTGGAAATGAAACATATAGTTTCAGTTACTGTTTTCAGTCACATCATCACATAAACTATTCAGTTTTAATTTTTAATAATCAAATGTTAAATTCGCTGTACCGGAATAACACGATTGTATAAGAAATAGTAGGAAAAGTCAGTACGTATTCAATTCTGATCAGATGAGATTATTTTAAGACGTATTTTGACCAGTAAATTTTAGGACATATTTTAATAATTAAAATTTAATTTTTTTTAAAATTTTTATACGGTATTTCTAGGTTTTTTACACCTCGACGAAAAGTTTCGGCATCATCCTTATTTTTCCAATCGATGCCTTACAAAGTTGATTCCAAAACTGGTTTCATCGATTACGATCAGTTAGAGAACACTGCATTACTGTTTCGTCCAAATATTATCATAGCAGGTAAGCTCAATTTTCCATTCTTCAATTCAACAATAATCACATACCGTTAATTTAATCGAGTGTCGGAATTTTCGTATTTTTTCTTGTATTGTTGTGGATTTTTTATGATTGATAATATAGATGTGTCTTCAAAGCAGGATTTTCATGAAAACAATATGGATAGCAAAATTTGGAAGCCTGCTAACTTTCAATAACAGAAATCTTATTTACTAGGAAGTCTGAAGTCTTTTTCCATGATTTCAGGAACAAGTTGTTATTCACGCTTACTAGATTACAGTCGCTTCCGTGATATAGCTAATAAATGTGGTGCTTATTTATTAGCTGATATGGCACATATTTCGGGCCTAGTTGCTGCAAATATCATTCCATCACCTTTTGAATACGCTGATGTTATTACAACAACAACCCACAAATCACTGCGAGGTCCCCGTGGGGCTTTAATTTTTTATAGGAAAGGTTATCATTTTGCTTTTTACATGAAATTTTCACTATTGTTCAAAATTTTATTCATCAATTGTCGATTCGGAAGTTTTAAACTTAAAAGTTGTTTAGGTTTGAAAAAAATAACTCCAAAAGGTGAAAAAGTGATGTATGATTTGGAACGAAAAATAGATTCTGCCGTATTTCCAGGATTACAAGGAGGACCTCATAATCATACAATAGCCGGTAGATTTTTGTAATTTAAATTCTTTTATTTTTGGACTTTTTTCAAATTTTCAGTGGTGATTAATATTTTTTAAATTTATATTACTGCTTTTAACTTCTCTCACATTTTCAATTTCTGTTGAAGTAATTGTTGAAACAGTTCTGTTTATATTACCCCCTACTTCTATTTTAGGTATTGCTGTTGCCTTACAACAGTGCCTTACGGAAGATTTTGTTAAATATTCTAAGCAAATTTTGATAAACTCTCAAGCACTTGCAAAAAGATTGATGGAACTCGGCTATACTTTGGTTACAGGTTCTTTTGTCCATTAATTTATTAATATAGCTATAAATATGCAATAGATTGAGCAAAAAAGTCAAAAAGTTGAGTTTTTTCAAGACTTATCATATATATTAATATTAATATACATTTTAATTGTAACATTTTTTTACAGTACTTATCAGTACTTTACTTTTACTATTAGTTATCAGTGTGTTTTATCATTATTCATTATGTGACTCTTTCATTTTTATATTCTGTTTAATATACAAAGTTACCATAAGATAACTTGCAAATTCACTAATTCTTAGAGGAATTCTTCAACTAATCTAGCGTGTTTTTTTGTTGATTTCTCTGACTTTCATTTTTTAATTAGATGCTCAACTGCTGATTATATGATTCTCTTAAAAAAGGGGCATATTTAATTTAGATAACAATGAAAATTCAACGCCGCCTAAAAAAGTTGAAAATTTAAAAACTTTTTATTGGATAATGCAAATCTCTCTGACAATATAAGACATTTTTAACCAATTTTTTTTAAAATCATATTCTTATCTTCTCTCCAAATGTAAGAATTCTGTAAGAGTTCTATGATCTCCCAATTATAAATTTGTGCTTTGAATGGTTTAGTAAATTCTCTGCTTCATCCCTTTTTTATTCTGTTTATTGTTGAATCATCTATTGTTTAGTTATCTATAACCGTGATTAATCTAAAAATGCAAAATATCCCACAAATTTTTTGTATGCTTCCAAACTTAAGAGCAGCGGATCACTGATTCTGTTTTTTATTTCTCTGGTATGCCTAGGAATGGTCTTGTTGACGATTGTTTAAAAGGGAATAATATATCTTTAGTTTGTGTCTTCTGAGAAAGATGAGGAAATTTCTTTTTATTCCTTTGTGCGCATAAAATTTCTCTTTCTTAATTATTCTCCATTCATTGAAAAAATCAGTAAATTTTTTTTTATTTTCTTTTGTGGAGAAAGGAAGAAAGGAGTTTTTTCCAGAAATATCTAATTAAGTTTTATAGTTAGGTATCTTTTTTGAAAGAATCTTCAGAAAAATTAAAAGCCTGTCTTGCTTTCCGAAAGAAATTAAGTAGTCTCCCACATAACTGTCACAGCAAATTGAGTTAGCATTTAAAAAAAAAAAAAGTTTGATTTCATCTTAACGCCATATTTATGATATTAAATTGTTTATTGCTTATAAAGTTGTCTTCTGCTTTTTAGTAATATTAGTATGATTTTTTTATTTTTAATTTTCGATTAAAAGATTTGTATATTTATAATATTAATTTGTTTATTGCTTATTTTGCTAAAAAATCATGATCAGTAGTGCTGTCGTTAGCAAAAGTCTTCCGAGACGCCGATGTTCAGTAAATTTCAACCATTTGTCATCAATGGTACTCATCTGCTGTTTATTTATTTGTCAGTTTTGTTTAATTTTATGCTTACGTATTGCGTATTATTCGAAGTTCAGTTTCTTTGTAATTTAATTAATATTATTTTTCAGGTGGAACTGACACTCATCTCTGTCTGGTGGATTTGCGTCCAAAAGGTTTGGATGGTGAGAAAGTAGAACATGTTCTGAATTTAGCTCATATTATCTGCAATCGCAATACTTGTCCAGGTTGATGTTTTTAAGTTTGGATCATAAGAAATCATTTCATCTATTTTATTGAAAGCATCGATGTTAAGCGATTTAGAACTACAGTTTGGGAAACTTTATCCAATATTGTGCTAATCGTCCCATTCGAAATCCAAAACCATCACGGATTACTAAATGATGTTATAATTTATCATGATTAGTCGATTTTAGGAGACCAAAGCGCTTTACATCCGAGCGGTATACGTCTTGGAACACCAGCTCTTACTACACGAGGAATGAAAGAAAATGATTTTGTTAGAGTTGCCGATTTCATTCATGAAGGTATAATTTTATGCGAATTTGCGGATAGCTTAATAGCTATTCTAATTTTTTTGAAAATACAGTTTTGAATAATTTGAAAAAAACAATTTTTTAAAATTTCTCTTAATTATTTAGGTTTTGAACAGTTTTGTTTACAGGAGTGGAAATTTTAATGAAATATCAATCACAAGCAGGTCAAACAATAAAAGATTTGAAAGCGTTTACTAGCTCGAATGCACAGTTTATAGCAGATATTGATAAATTAGGAGAAAAAGTTGAGCAGTTCACTAGCCAGTTCGACATGCCTGGAAACGATGATATTTAAAAACGAGCAACTGGCTTTTGAAATTTAATATTTTATTCCATACAAAGTATCACATATTTTTAAAAGCAATTTGTATGACGATTAGTGGGAGATTTTCGCAAGACTCTGGACATAGATTATTCATTTGTATACTGAGAAACTTTGATATTCTTTGGTATCAAATAAATTACTTGGTTTTTCAAAATTATCCATTACTGAAAAATGTCGGTTATTTGTAAACCGTATTATTCTGATTTAAATCGTTTTTGAAATTATTCTTAGAGAATCCTTATCAACATAATTTAAAAGGCAGACAGTTGAATAAAATCATTTTTCTGCAATTGAACCTCTACGTTATTTCATGTAAATTTACATTGTTAGTCTTGGAGAAATATTGATATTGATGTTTTTTAAGCATGCATTTAACATTAAAATTACTTTGTAATTTACTACTTTATAACGAAAATGTGCATCTTATCACTTAGTACTCCGTAATTGCGAATTTTTTCGCTTTCTCATATTGATATATTTCGATTTTGTTGCGGAATTATTAATAAACTTTTCATATTTTTTTTTGAAATCTTTTAAAGAATTTTTTACAAATATTCGATTCATTGGATTTATGTGATTTTGCCTTTATACATAAAAAATATGGAACATCAATTCATATAATATAATTAAATAAATCTCTAAATATTTTACTTCAAATTGTTTGTATTAATCTTCATCATCCCTGATTCTGATAATGTTTACTTATTCTAAGTCCAGTGAAGATGATCGAATATGTTTTTTTGGATTGGATTGCAAGGGGATTAGGGAAGTAAAAAGCAATGAGAGAGCACTGTTACATAAGAAATTATTTCATGCAAAATTCAAAAATTTTATTCAATACCAGCTAGAGCCGGCCATCCAGTTATCTATATAAATAAAAGTATAAAATGTTCGTTTGCTCAAAATCTTAAACCCACGGAAGTTCTTAAACCTTATCGTCTTATCTATGTAAAAACGCACACCTATCTTATGCAATATTGTATCAAAATTTCAAATGAGTTAGTGAAAATCTTGAAATGGGCGGAAATGGACAACGAGCACTTACATTTTATTTATATAAATTAAAAGAGTTACCAGAAAATAAACCCCCCTAATCTTGAAATGTTGGACAGAAATGGTCAACGAGCACTTACATTTTTATGTAAATTATTCAAAATTTTCAATGATTCCAGAAGCTATAGTGCAATATATTCGCCAACTACGTCATCATATGAACATACGCTGCAGACGTGTAATCAGTCTTGGAGTGAAATTTGGAAAAGGATATGGAATGCCTGCATTTGTACCATTACATCTCAATAACACTTAATGGTCGCACGAACAACCGAGAACTGAGTTCGAAATGAAGTTTTTGATGAGGAACTCGGATACATGATGTGATAAATGGATTTGTTGCACAAAAGACTTTCCTCTGTTCAGCAAGTTGTTCATTATTTCCTTCACTTCTCCACTATAGCGCCCCTCAATTGCTTGAAAGAGTTGTGACTTTTCTGTTTTTCAGTTTCTCATTTCTATTTTATCAAATAAGCAATATCAGTTTCTAGATCTGATGAATCATTAATGTCCATATCATATAAAAGGTTGAAATTAGCTATTCTGAAACACATTAAAACCACATAACACTTGGAGGCAGAAACAGATAGAGATGGAAACGTGAATTGCTGGAGTTCAAAGACGATCGATTTCGGGAATATTTTATCTGAGATTTCCCAGAATTTCTTCCTCCTTTTTTTTTTGGGAGAGAGGCGGCAAATTTGGCAACAAGTAAAGTATCAAATTCCTTCTACATGATGTTTCTTTTGTGAATAAGAAGTGTCGCGTTTCACAGAAAGATTCCGATTATGTAATATATTTTACAGATCACTTTTTTTTCATCGATTAATATTTCGAGCAACTGAGAAATGTTTCTTCCTGTACTGTTTATATTTTTCGTGACAATGAATGCTGAATCTGAATGGGGCTATCGAGCAGTGAATCCAAGCCAGAATTCATACAACAGTCAAAATTTGCAATCATTTCAACAAGTAAATGTCGATTATTAATTTGCATACATATTCCCTTCTCTCCTCCTTCATCTTCCTCTCTTTCCTTTTTCAGAAATTCTTAAGAGTCGTTTTTTTTTACTGATAGAAAATTGCTTTTGTCAATTGAAGATTGAAAATTAAAATTGTTTTGCTAGAGAGATAAATTTTCAGTCTGCAGATCTTGATAATATTGTAATTCAAAGAAATCAACAACCTGAAGATCATCATGATCGGACAGGTATGGGTTTCAATTCTTTTTATGGCCTCTTTTTGCTAAACTTAATCTTCCCACATGTAATTGGAAAAAATAGAAAAATAAAATTAATTTTTCGTTTCTGACCTTTATCATCTTTCTTCTCCTACTTCCTTTTTTAGATCCATTTTTTTCACTTTCTGCTTTTGAAAGAGCTGAAGATGAAATAAAGGAAAAATTGATAATACAATAACTGAAAAAATCCATGTGTTTTAGAGTGCAATCGTGGTGATATAGCAGCGATTGAAAGTGATTACACTGCTTATTACGAATGTGTCGACGGACATTATAAGTTGCAGTTGTGTCCAAGTAACACCTTCTTTAATCCAACAGTGAGTTTTATTTGAATCAACGAGTTCATGACCTTTAAGTACAAAAAGAACTTATATTATTATATGTCTGCACCAATATTAACAATTTTTATTAAAAGTTTCCGAATGAGGATAGAATTTTAGCTAAAGCGTTGTCATGCAGACTATGTTCGTCCAAATCGAGCAAAAGAATTACCAACAACTTCGCCATTATCCTGCAAGTACGGTGAATTCCGAGCCGATGAAACGAGCATTGGTGACCAACAGCATTTCGAACGTCGATTCTGTCCAAATGGTAAGGTATTCGACCGTCAGCTGAATCGATGTGTATCAGATGTTGCACGGAACAGATGTCAACAATCAGCTCAACAAAGCTTTGAATCGAGAAATATTGCTGTGGGATTGACATGCATTGTGAGTCAAATTTACTGTAACTTTGTTATTAAATTCTTAAATTCAAGCATCCCAGAGACTATTCAAGCATAAAACTTCCGTAAGTGCCGAAAAAAAGAAATTTTTTCTGGATGGCTTCAAAACACTTGGGAGTACTTTTCTCTTCTTCTTTCGCTCTTTTTCCCTTTCATTTTGCGCTTTTAGTTTCGCGCAATCCAAGTTTTTGATCAGTGATCCCCTACTTCAAAGTGAATTTTGAAATTTTTACATATTTTGCAAAATTTCAGGAAAGTAGTGGTCCATCAGGCTATAATGCTGATCCGACCGATTATAGACGATACTATCAGTGCGCACAGGGTCGATGGATTAGGATGCAATGTCCCAGTAACTTGGTGTGGAATCCAGCGGCAACAGTTTGTGATTGGCCTAAAAACACATTACTTTCTTGCCAATAAGCAAAGTTTTTGGATGGATTTTTTCGAAGTAAATATAATCTACTGGGCTCAATTAGAGTCGTGTAAATGTTATAAGACTGAATTTCAACATACACAGCTATGTGAAGATATGTCCAGTTGGGATATGCTACAGATACAAAGCAACTTTAATAATGAATGTTATTTTAGAAGTCCTTCAGAATCCTCACCTCAGCTTGATATAATCTTTCAATGATCAGTATGAAATAGCTGTTAATTTAGGGAAAAAGAAAGAAATATCTATTGATACATATGTACTTCAGGAAAGTCTCGTGATTCCTAACTTTTATACAATGATTATCCATGATACTTATTGATCCGCGTCCACAAATGTCAACAGTCTTTCTTGGATTTTTATATGCATTTTTTTTTTGGCCCATCAAAATCGTTCATATTTCATTAATTTTATAGAAATTTCGAAGCTTAAATCTGCATATTTTCAAACCTTTTTATATTCTTGTACAGATATCCGAAAACATTTCTATTAGTTGCAGCATATTAAAATGAAACGGAAAAAAGGTTGGAAAGGACAAATAGTAAAATGCCAGAAAGTTCAGTTCCTCTGTTACCAACATAAGATCAAGTAATATCTTGAATCCTCTGAAACAGGAGACCTTACTTTACGTTTTCCTCAGCAGTAAGTAACAGAAATCATGCAAATTTGAAACTTATGTCAAAACTTTTAGTATCAATCTAATTGAGATTTAGTAAACTTAATGATTATGGAACAGAATACTACATGAAAGAACCGAAATCTTTTAAACAATCTGAAGAAAGACACTGCTAATGCTCACCTGCTTAATCAGATAGCAATTTTTTGGAGTTACTGAAGCAAGCAGAGAGGGGGACGAAGAGAGAGGCGTTAGAAGGGTGAGACAATGAGAGGAAGAGGATGTTTTCAAAGGGGTGAAGAGTAAATGAAAAGTTAAAATCAGAGAGAGAAGAGCACTTCTTGGAGAAAAAGAGAGAGGGACCAAAGGAGAAATGTTAGGAGGGTGAGACAATGAAGGAAGAGAGTGTTTTCAAAGGGGTGAAGAGTTCAATGAAAAGTTAAAATTAGAGGTGAGAGAGAAGGGCAGTCTTTAGAGAAAAAGGGAAAGGGATGAAGAGAGAGACACTGAAAGGGTGAGACAATAAAAGGAAGAGGGTGTTTCAAAAGGTTAAGAGTTAAACGAAAAGTTAAAATAAGACGAAAGAGAGAGGGAGGGTACGAGAAAAAAGACGAAAGTGAATGCAACTCATGAAATGATCTATGGAAACCTTGTTTAGCAGAGCCAGACTGGCAAAGAGATTTAAAAACTCAAAGTTGTTTACAAGTTCTGGAGATTGCAAGAAAAAGTGAAATGTATTTAAGGTCGAGAAAAGTAGAAAGTAAAGGGGAAATTCTCTTCCTCTTCCTGCCTGCCCCTTCCTCTCTGAGTCGCCCCCTTTCAATTCCTTTGCAGAGGACTGGATGTACATTTCAACAACAGGACGCACCCTCCCTAACTTCATAATATTGCCGTTGTTTGTAGTAATCACGTATGCGCACGTCAGCAGTATGCGTTTCACGTATGCGATGACAAATGCGCCAGGTTTCTTCTTCCGAAGCGCCTGACATAATTTGAATGTGTTTAGATCTCTTGAAGATGATAAGCGCAGTGATAACATAATCGACGGGAATATTAACGGACATTATCCACCATCTTTGTTAAGTTATCTTGAGAAGATGTGTTTCTGTTGATGATGGATGATCTACTCATAGAAATATCCTAAGGAAGCACTTCTTGTTCAAATGTTTCCAGGGAAGTTCCAATTTGTTCCATTTTTGGATGGTAGATTGGAACTAGAATCTGGCGCTCATGCGACGACCTGGAAAACATTCAGCGTCACCATTACCATCCACAGTTGCTGCGTCAACAACTAAGACAAACAACGCAGAATCTAAAACAGGATATAAAATGATCTGGAAAAACGCGGTAATTATTTAAATTGATTCGGAATTTTCATTTGATTTCCATTTCTGACATTTCATTTTTCATATATGCTATTTGTTATATTTTAAAAATAATTAGTACTTTGTTTAAATTGGAATAGAAAAATTTGATGTGAAGCTTAGCTTGAGAGGACAAAATATGTCTTCGAGAATAACAGAAAACAATGAAAGAAGGGAGCTCAGGAGATGAGGAATGAGAATGCAAGGTAATCTGGGAAATCTCGGAAGAGAATGAGAAATAGCTTGGGAAAATAGATGAGGAATATGAATGCAAGAGAATTTGGGAAATCCCGGGAGAGAATGGAAAATAGCGCTCTTAAATGAAGCATCAGCCAACTGATCCGTTCTCTCCTGAAGCGCGAAGAAATTTTTGAGACGTGCAGAAAGCTACAAAACTTGCATAAAACAGCGGTCTTCATACCTCAGCGCGTGCCTCCTCGCTTTTTATCTCACTGCGTGGAATTCTCAAGTGCGTTTTCTTTTCCGTCGATTGTCTTTACATGATCCAAGTCTAGATGCGAATGCTCTGTTTCGCTTTTTTTTTTTTTTTCGAAATCTCTTAATATTTGAAGAATTTGTGAAATAATCTTTTCGTCCAGGTTTTGAAAATTGGAAGGCAGAAATTGACGGAACCAGCCGTCAGTAATCCGGGAAACCGGAACTCCGGAAAGGCTGCTATTATAGCTGTGATTGATGACGATTCTTCTAAAGCGGTAGTGTGTATTTATATTTGAAAAACATTGCAAAATAGTCAAATTTCTTGACTAATCTTATTATCTTTACTTTTCTATCCATGATTTTAGTAATCTTGAAATCGTTTATTATTTAGTAATTTTCAAGAAACGATCTTATTATTTCGAAATTGAAATTATAGTAATAATATTAGTTAAGGTCTTCGAAATTTATTTTTATAATTTCTGTTCTTTAGCAGCCAAGTAAATCATCGTTGTTGAGCAAGAAGAAATCGATCTCGAAGATAGGGAAACGTGCTAAAACAGCTTTTTCTGATCCTCCCGAAACTAAGGTAATGATATATATATATATATATAGTTATCTGTAATTTCAGAATTCAAGAATAATTTTGAAATTTAAAAATATTAGAAGATAACTGTCGTTGTTGGTTGATGAAGACTTGTCATTGGTGGCTTTATGTCTCTGTGAACAGATCTTTACTTGACCAACAAACTCGCTCCATTCGTTTCTCTTTTCTTATATTTCTTCCAGTCGCTCTTTAGAAATAACCGTAAAATCATGTATATTATCAATTTATATTTGGATTTAATGAAGAAATTTAATGAATTTGTATTGGGATGGTTGCACTTCAAGTTAATTTCAGATTGCAAGACAGGTCATATCTTCTGTTAAAAGTGACAATGAATTTTTTACTAATTCTGAAATGAATGATGGCGAGAGAAGTGTGAGTGTTTAGATCTTTTCTTAGTTAGAAGAAATAAGCATGTATCATTTTGTAAACTTTTAATAAATCACTTCTGAAATCACTGAAGTTAATTATTTTATTGAAACGTTTCTGAAATAAGATACTGTAGAAGAAGCTTGCAGTATGTATTTAAAAAAAAAATTAAAAGCATTCTTTGCTTTCAATTGTTAGGAACGCATGAAATCAAATAATATATTAAATTTAATTAAATTATAGGATAGCAATACATGTGGAGTTGCTGACCAGAATGATTTCGTTCAAAATTCGTCAATCTCGTCAGTCAATTCTCCGGTTATTCCACAACCACATTTGTGTAAAAAGGAAACGAGAACAGATGAGCCAATACCATTTGTCAGTTCTTCGGTTTCTCCGCAACTTTGTTCATGTAAGAAGAGGATTTATGTTGAAGTAACTAAGTCTATATCTTCCATTATGCATTTCTTTAGTACTGGGAGTAGCAAATTTTAGGAAATTGCTATTTGTAACTTATGAAATGCAAATATTTTTAAGGTTTATCTGTAATGCAATCATCAGCAGCTGTTGATGATTCGAATAAAAAAATGGAGAATCTAAATGGAGAAAGAGAAAACTTGTTAGAAGAGACTGAAATGTTGGAATGCAGGTAGCTAATTTCAGTAGATATTCAATTTTGAAAGAAAGGAGTATTATCATACAAACTTATTGGTCTACTTATAGTAAGATTTTCAGCACAGCAACAAACAGCAATAGAGAGTTAAGCGAAGAAGAAAAACACATGATTTTAGCTGATTTTGATGCAGGAATGTTACCGCATGAAATCGAAGAGAAGTATGGAGTAAGCAAGTTGCAGGTATTTTGAAAATGAATATTTAGAGGAAAATTCATCAATTTGAATAAGATTTTGCATACCTAACTATCAACTTGATTTGCAATTTTTTATAAAAATGTCAGGTGCAATCACTAAAAAAAATTCGAATCTATCTATAAGCAAATAAATAAGTTGCGAATTCGAAGCACATTTCTTATAGATTGCTGATATATTGTCAAATCGTATTTCGATATTTCGTACCAATTGGTCTGATCTATTCACCTTAAAACGACGCCGCACTGTTTATGTGCGTTTAAATATGCAAATGTGGAATTATTTTTGCCAGTGCCGGGACCAGAAGATCTGGCTCAATGGTCGACAGTTGAAAGAACAGGCTTTGAAAATAGCACATGAATTAGGTAAGAATCAGTTAAATGAATATTTTGAAAGACTGCACGAGTTTTATTTTTTTTTTTAAGTTTGAATTATACCTGCTTCAGTTCTAACTTCTGTTTTAAATTGTTTTTAGCAGCTTCTGAAGAACTTAATCTGAAAAAGTTGAAGAAGAAAACTACAGGAAAAAAAATGCATCATTGTCATACTAGTCTACAAACGTTAAAATATATCTTCATTCTAATCGAAAATCTTTCTAATGACTCTTTTCAGTAATTTCAGAAAGCTGTTGAACATTCAAGTAATTTCAGGACTGCACAGTTTCAAAGCTTCTGAGGGTTGGTTAGATTCATTCAAAAGGCGTCACTGCATTGATCTCAAGGCGATGACTGGAAAACCAGTGATTTACGAAGCGGATCCTGAGGAAGCAAACTCCGTAAATGATGGCTTGGAAATAAAAATCTGTATTTTTTCTTTTCAGAAATTCTTCAAATATATTTTGATGAGATACTTTTTTTCGTTCCATGTTGTTTTCATTATCCACTTTGGTTTTTTTTTTTATTTCCAAATAACTTATGATGAAATTCAAATTATTATCAAGCATTAAGCCGATGCTATCACATGATTTTTGAAATGGTTCCGAGTTTGAAGTCTCTTTTTTGCTTAAAGATGTTACATTTCTAAAATTTATGTAAGTAATGTAAGTATTTATTTGACTTTCACATTCGTTCCTAAAATTCAGTTTTTTTTAGCTCGATCAACAACTCCGAGTCCGAGATTGACTCGAGACAGCAGTTCGTTATCCACCGTACTAGATGCAAATAAATTCTTGATGGATGCGACCGATGCCGCTGTTCTTGCTTCAAATAATGGATCCAATAGTGGTATGAATTAGCATGAAAGCTTATTTATAATTATTACCCCTACAATCTATTATAATGTATCCGGATAAATGCGCACCGTATTCATAATCTTGAGATTGATTATATCATTTAATCATGTTTGTCATGTGTTTAGCAAAACTTCGCTTATCCAAAAAGGTAAATCCTTCCAGATTTTTTGTAAATTATATTTTTTTTTTTTTTTTTTTTTTTTTTTTTAGTAGTGACAAGTCCAACTCAGGCGACAGCGGCCATTCGGACGACCAGTCCGCTAGATATACAGCGACTTTTACCAGACCCATCAGTCATGAATGGTTTTGTTTCCTCTTCATAATTTTATTCAAAAATCTCAAATAACCAGCATTAATTTAACTTTATTTTGAATTTTTTATTTTAATCGCTTGTTTTCTGAATGATGATACTTGCTTAAAATTATATAGATGTTTAAACGGCAAAAACGTTCGTATACTTATAAAACTATTCTAAAAATAGCTGCGAATGAATTTTGTTATATAGACTTCTATAGACTTTCGATTTTTTTTTTAAATCTAGATTTTTTTATAACTCATGTAATTAAATATTGTTTACTATAAGCAGTTAGATGTATTACTGAAGGATGAATGAGTAAGCAGATTGTCAGTTTCTTGTCTCTAAGCATAATTTGATAGATACAGGAATTTCATATTTCTGTGGCTTTTTTTAGTTTAGATTTATGCAAATACAGATGAAGCTTATTCATTTTATTTCACAATTTTTCGAAGTATTACATTGAATTAATTAATTTAGAAAGAAAGCTATAGGGATTAGGATTCAAAAATTAATCTAGTCAGCTTTCATTTTCAAAATTAAATTCCTTACCTTGCTTATTTCATCTTCATTAATCTAGTATTTATTAATTTTATTAATTGTAGAACAAAATTCGTTACTTCCAGCACTAAATGCTTCCGAAATTGGTGCATCATCAGTTCAAGCACTGCTCGAAACGTGTTGTTATCGTGTAAATGAAATTGAGGTACTTTTTATTGATCACTAATGCATAAACTTTTGATGCTGATACTGAAAGCATTAATGAGTTCAAAACTATCACTACTAATCCAATAGTAACAAATAGTACCAAATTTTTTCTTTTTAGAAACGATAACACGTCATTTTTTTTTTTTTTACAGTTCATTCAGCCAAACAATTCTCGCTTTTTTATAGCGAAAAACCTAATGGTATATGAGAAGTAGAAGCTCTATCATTTAGATGGGAAGTATGCTTTAGATTTTTTGGCCATTTCAGGTTGCACAAGCTATAGACACTCTGCGTGCTTACATTGTTTCAAACAACATCAATCTGTTACCGGTGCTGGTAGAACTGCAGAAAAGTTTGGCCGCAATAGCTGCACAGCGAAAGGCAACCGAAAAGATATCCAGCAGAATTTAACATGACGTCAAAACAAATTTAAATATTTAAGAATATCGTGTTCGAATAACCGAATGCTATTTGTTAAATTCTTTTTTACTGAAAGGAAATGAAATGCTAGTAGATAAGAAAGAAATTTTTATGAATTGAAATATTTGGAAGTAAATCATCATTCTGCAGCTCTTGCTCCGAACTAAAATATTTTAAATTTTAAAATTTCGTGAGAATTAGTAATTTACGGCAGATATATCTTTGTATACGAAGAGATTGCCTGTATATAAGCGTTCCCGTTCATAAATTACGGGACTCAATATTCATCATCCTGTTTGCTTATCCACAAGTCACTTATGATCGCTTAGCATTTGTTGTATGTAAAAATATGCTTCCTAAGAACATGTTATTCGTATTTCTGCATAAAATCAGCTTTGCTATAATCGTTTTGCATAAAGTCGATGGTTCTGTCATGCTTCCTTGGCCAAGACAAAGAAAATAAATGGCCGTGAATTTGGAAGAGTTGGATAGGAGATAAAGAGGACAAGAGAGCTTTTTCAGAACAAACGAACTTAAACATTTAAATTCCTGTGACTTCCTATTAATTATGTTTGTAAGTTTTGCTCACTTTTGTTGAAGTTAACTGGCTTTGCAATTTATTAAAATGAGACAACAACAAAGCTTCTTTCGAAGATTTACTCGGCTGAGACTTAGACTACTCTAATTTATAGGTTCATATCGATACTATTGAGATGAAAGTTCCGGCATGCAAACTTAACATTCAAACAATTCAGGCCTAAATACTGAAGTACTTTCTCAACAGCCACTTGGAACTTCAAATCCTTGCTAAAATGTGCTAAGATTCAGGACATAAACGACAGACAACTCGGATTTGAGAGAATAATAACCTCAATCGTTTGGATGGGCCATTACACGTCGCATCATTGTTCGTCATTTCAATCACCAACATTATTTGGAAGCATCCTGTCTGTATGACTTTATCAATCTCTATCTCCCATTATATCACTCTCTCTACATCTCTAACCTCGCCATCATTACTCATCTATTCCGTACCCGCACAGATGGCTTTGTAATATGCGAAGTTTCTATCGTCTCCTTCATTCAAATATTGTTTCCTGCTCGTCTTAATCTCCGAACAGTTATAACTCCATCATTCTGTTCTATTCTATTTCCGAAGAATACGCGGAATCGCGGAGGTTTATTTCTGGGTTGGTGGTGGGATGTACTCTCGGATGTTTCGAGAGATTACCCTAAAGGGATGTGTCACAAGACAATCATTAATCCTGATATATTTACCTAGCTGTACATGACATACATTGAATATAAGACTTGTTTATTCGAATCTGTTTTTAGAGACGCCGCTACTGAAAAAAAGTTGTACGTAAGGAATGTCTACGTTTCCTGTACAGCAATGGAATCTGGGAATAGGTCCGATATCGTGCCATGCATGGAATCGAGAGCGAACAAGTTTGTTGTCTTTTGTTTTTATACGTCGCTGACCAGTGTCCATCAGCACTGAATAGAGAATTATCCACATTAGAAGTTTTTCAAAGAATTTACAACAGCTTTTTTATCAAAATTCTGGTCAATCGTTGTCTACTTTTTTGCTTTTTCTTTCTCTTCCAACACAATACTTTTTAAAATTTGAACAAAATTAAACCATATTCAAGTTGGATATCTCAAGTACTTCTTTTTGTCCTTTGCGTTATGCTCTATCTACTTCTTTATATTTTCTAAAAAATATTTTTTTAAAAAGCGAAGATATGCAGGTACCATTTCTTTTAGAAAGAAACTTAGACTTTTACATGCATATTTTGCTAATATTTAAATATTCCTGAATCACTGCCATTTATTTCTAGTGCTCGCTGTTTCACCATCAAATAACGAAATTCATGTATTTCGATGGCAAAATGGACGATGGACGCTGGCGGCATTGTTGGCTGAACATGATTTGCCGATAACTGGTCTAGATTGGGCACCGAAAACCAATCGCATCGTTTCATGTTCACAGGTAGGTGTTATATTTGCTGTTTTTCCATGAAGAAATTCATGCATCCGAGTGGTATTTTTATTTCTTATAATTTTCTATCATTTGTTAAGACTTTTGTGTTCGAATCATTGGCAACATTTGGTAGTAATATACACAAAATTATGCTTCATATTTCCTCTTTATAGACCTTCTGCTTTGTGAAGTAAAGTTCCTTTTTACTTCGTTATCTTTTAGCGCAGTTTATTAACTTTTTTTTTTTTATATTCAGGATAAAAATGCTTTCGTATGGACTTTTGATGGAGAGCATTGGAAACCTGAATTAGTTGTTGTACGTATGCAGAGAGCAGCAACATGCGTTAGATGGTCACCATATGGTTTGTTTTTCCATCAGTTGTTCAAAATCTAGTCAATATTTTGATGACCATTTCAATTTCAAACTAATAATTTAGAAAATGAGAACCATTCATTCACGTTATCTTTCCTGCATCAAAATTTGACTGATTATTTCTCAGGTCAAATTTGTGGGTTAAAGATTGAAATAATTTCAAGTTGATCTCTGACATCAGTACATATCGAAAGCTGTTACATTTGTGATGCAATATTTATATCGAAGAAATTCATTTAGAGATTGAGCTGGAAACAGCATTGATTCAATTAATATAGAGTTTATTTTCTCAACTGACTTTTTAAAAAGTTTTTCGAAAAAACCTTTCTACATTTGTTCATTGGCTTTTGCTTACTGGAATTTACTCAATTCTATTAGGAAGAACTAATCAACAAAAACATTAAATAGTTGAAATAATTTCTCTGCAGAAAATAAATTTGCTGTTGGTAGCGGTGCTAAATTAGTATCAGTTTGTTACTATGAGAGGGAGAATGATTGGTGGATTTGTAAACAGATCAAAAAACCGATTCGTTCCACCGTTACGTGCATTGATTGGCATCCCAATAACGTGCTGCTTGCTGTCGGTGCATGCGATTTCAAGGTAGTTCTGACGATTGACATAAAATTTTTTTATTAATTATCATTGTTACCATTATGTTTACACATATTAATAAGGCTATGATATATGCTAGTTTCCTACACAGCAAAAGTTTCCTTCTTTATCGGCTGCAGTGGGTAAATGCTGACTGGAAGAGATCTCATTGAGTTTTTGAGAAATTGAAACTATTCAAATCGTTATACAAAATATGAAAAATATTTGTGAGATAATGGTGTTTGAGTTTGTTAAAAATTTATTCAGCAGTTGCTTCATGTATTTCATTCAAACAAATCGTATTTTGTATCAAATTCTTTCCGTATTATGTTGTGTACTATTCATTCTGAATTAGTCTGAATATTTTAGGCTCGTGTTTTCTCTGCTTATGTGAAGGAAGTGGACGAAAAGCCTTCACCGAATCCGTGGGGTACCAAAATGCCTTTTGGTGCTTTGATGTGTGAAGTATGGTTTGAATTTAAAACAATCAGAAGACATTTCTTCAATATTTCAAGGATGTAATGAAGTTTTTGCTTCATTTTGTGTAATTTGTGAAATCCTGTGAATTTTGAATCATATTTCGTCTTTGTTTTAATGGGAATTAGGCATCAAGGTTATGTAGTAGACATTGTTCCTTAATTTTCTGACAGGATTTAGGCAAAGAGTTCTGGATGGATTCATCATGTTGCATTTTCACCATCTGGTTGTCGTTTGTCTTATGTCGCTCATGACTCCACTGTTGCTGTCATTGATACTAATCGCTCATTAGAAGAAGCTATTATTTTGCGTACTGCTTACTTGCCTTTCACTTCCATTCAGTGGGTCACCGAAAATAGCCTTGTAGCAGCTGTATGTCTTTTCATTTTCTATTTGTTTTATTCAAAATTTCATTAAGAGTCGAAATCTCGAGCAAAATATAAAAACATATCTTAAGTAGACAGATATTTTAGGGCCATGATTATTCTCCTATGCTGTTCATATATTCAGACGATCAACTCAAATTCGTAACAAAACTTGATATACCATCTGAGCAAAAATCGGCAAATATTAATAGTGCAATGCAAAAATTCCGTAATATTGATCGAAATGCAGCTGTTGAAGCCGTTGACATACGCCTGAGAACGATGCATCAAAATGCCATAACGTGAGAATTTCTTGACTTCCTATTTCAGTATGGTATACCAAAATGTATATTGAAATGAATGGAGAACAGTGAATTATTATTCAAAAAATGCCTTTAAAATATTTCAGTTGCACTGAAATCATTTCAAATAAAGAAATATGGCCGATTGAATATTTTCATGAAAAAATTTAAGCCCGACCACAAAATTTCAGAGAAATTCTGCCACACAGCGGTCGAAATGATAATATGCAAAAATTCAGTACGTGTGCAATAGATGGCTTAGTCGCATTGTGGGATTTAAAGGTTAGTTTTCATTATATATATATATATATATATATATATATATATGTTTATAATTGAATAAAATATAATAATTTTAATTTGTGCTTTAATCAATTAAAAAACTAGATTGGAAAAAATATGAAACATGAACCTAAAATGTATCAGATTGAGTTTCAGGCAGCGATTGAATATTGTCAGGTAAATTTTTGGGATGATTCGACTGCAGTTATCACTAGCATGACTTTTATCCTTGCTATATATGTGATTCTGAATAGATTAAAGAGCTTACATCCTCATTTTAAATACTTTAAGACTATACAATATCATATTTCTTCATCTCTGTCTTTCAAAGATTGCCTAGAAAAACCGCCAAAATTAGTGTAGAAAGATTTCTGTATTTACATGTGAAAGAGTGGGTTGGAATAATCAGGAATAGATTAGTTCTAAGCGAATAGTGAGTGATATGAATCAAGAGAAAGATACAAGAATTATAGATAACTACATTATTTTTCTTTTTTGCATGATTTTATGTGTGAAAGAAATGAAAATTAAATGTTCATAAAATCACTAAATATAAAGTTAAGAATTATTGTTATTCTTCATTATTCAGTAGAACTATCAGTCCATTTTGCAGTTAGTATAGATTATATGATGTATATAATCTCGAAGATTAAGATGCAAAAGTGTAATAGAAGTTTGATTATGCATTTTTTTTTTAAATCATTTTCTTAATTTTGATACAATTCCTTCTGAAATCTTATATTCCCAACAAATAACAGGGAACAAATGAAATTCCTTTTCTTTGGAGAAAATACTTGAAAGTTGTTTACTACTACTTCCTTCTTTTGAACGATTAACAAGAGTGAAATACAAAAATCTACTAACATTCCGAAAAGTTTGTAGTGCTCACTATACATTTGCAATTGTTTCTTCACTTTATTTTCAGGGCGCTGCAATAGCTGTTTGATGACTCCTAAGATCTACTTCTGGATTTTGGAGATGTTCAGGACTTCCCCGAAGAATTTTATTATTTATGCTGGTTTTGCAGGTCTTATTTTTTCCTGCAAACAATGACTTATTTAAAGATATATTACTGGGGATAGGAACATTAATAATTTTCCCAATTTTGAAACAAAGCTATCCCAAAAGCTTAGTCAAAATTTTTAAAAATAATTTCTTTTTACTTCCACATTTGCTGGAGATTGAGATTATAAATACAAAACGAAGTTACACATTATTTATGATGTCTCTTGTCTCTCATTTAAAATTAATTTTCTTGATTAGATCCTAATTTCCTGTTACATCCTCTAATTGGTTTCATATTACATTTAAACAAAAAGACCACCAAGCATCTCGAAAACTGAGTTTGGAATTACAACTGTTAGGGGAATCTTTATTTAAAAAACAAATTTAGGGAATTATAGTTCCAAAATTAAAGTAAAGAATATAATTAAAGTACAACCATATCCAGCCATTTTCTAGATGAAATATATCTCTTTCACTATTTTTTCATTTGGTGTTGAGGAATAATTTGTCATGCATTTCAACAAGTTTATCAACAATCAGTTGTTCGATTTCAACACCTCTAGCTTTTTGTTCATCGTTTAAATGTATTGTCTCCGCGTTGTCCCCATTACCGATAAATGTTACTCGCTCTTTCCGTGTATCCAGTATATTTCCAATTACTAGCTGTAATAAATATGCTCTGCTTTTTAATTAGTGAAAAAGAGCAGTGGGCGAGATTTCAAAAATCAGTGAACGACTGTGTAACAATTGTACCTCAGCATAGAGATTTGATCCACTGTGCCCAAAACTTGACTTTCATTTTATGCCCAATATGCGGCTTTTAAAAAATTTCATTTTGATAATTAGAACGAAAGTGAGGGATTTTCAAATAGCTATCGCAATGATCATCTTTTTAAACTTGTTCTAATTGCAGTTCAGCACAAAGAAACATGGTAAAGACTAGATTTCATAAGGTTGCAACATGAGCAGGAATGTTCATCTATAGAAAAGTTTTAAAGAATTCTTCAAAATCAGGTCAGGTTTTTGAACTTAGGATTATTCCTTTAATAGCATGAATTCACCTGATGTCCATATTTTTGGAGGGCTTGACGCGCTTTACTAACTAATATCGTTTCATCAGTTTCCAGCTAAAAATTAGAAGAAAAAATTAAATATACATCAAAAATCTAAATTAAGACTATATATAAATATATCTTCCAAGCTATCGAAACAAATACCAAAAATATTTGTGAACTTAAGCTATGTTATGTTGAAACATAAAGTCGGGTATGGCGCTTTAAATTTTACTATCCAATATGTAGTAATCTGATGAATAATTAAAAAGATTATGAAAATTGTCAATTCTTCTTAAGAGCTTTCTTGACAGATATTTAGAATGAAATAAGTACCTTAAATGAAACGACAAATGCTTGTGGCACAATATCTTTGACCAGTTTTTGCAAAATTTTAGGAACAATATTGAGCGATAATTGCAAACCTTCTTGATTTGAGGGAATCTTATGTTCTGGCTGAAACGGTGTGTCGAAGAATATTACGAAATATCCCAGAAAAATTGTGCGTTTCTCTAGCACTTGGAAATCAAAAAGCCATAGTTATTAGTTGATAGATTTAAATAAATGATTTGAAAAGTTGAAAAGAAATACCAAATTCTCCTCAGATATATAAAAATCCGAAACAGCAGCAGCAAGATAAATTAGAAGAGCTGAATTCAAAGACCGAAGACGAAGGCAAATCAATTCAAGGTTCATCAGATACACGGATACATCGACGAATGATATCATTAGGAGTCGATCAGAAAGTTCATTGTTCAACACCAAAGCTTCCAATAAACCAGGCATATTTTGAACTACAATTCAGTGCAACATTCAAATTTCTTAACTTCCCAGAATTTTATGAATAGTAAAGTTTAGATGCAAATACAATCAATTCTTAATATTTAATAGATTTTAAAGGGCAAGGTTCAAAGTCATATTCTTTCTTTCTTCCTGGGAAACTTTTGAGAAGATGGACGGCAATATTTTGATCAAACGAAAAGTGGATAACATTATATAATAAAACTTGTTTTAAAATCCTCAGTATAATGCTGAGGTCTGTGTACCGACATGATTTTCATTAATAATAAGAAAAAGAATATAAAATGTGATTAACAAGCCTTCAATCTTCCCTGAGTTACTCACAACTAAATGATCAAATAAATTACAGAACTTCCGTCTGAAAGGTTTCAGAGAATTATCTCTGTGAAAAAATATTACAGCATAGCCTTTCATCAGGAAATATCTGAAAAAAAATTACTGATTAGATTATCTAGCAAAGAGTTCCAATTCGAAAGAATAAATAGCATAATAATTCTGAACACCAGTGAATACTAAGAGTTAGTCAGGTACTAGAAATAAATGAATTTGTACTACCCAAATCAGAATTGAGGCTGCATTTACAATGAAATTGAAATTCTCGAGAAAATAAAAGTAAAAGCAAAAATCTCTTGAAATTTTGCCTTTGATTTTCATTATAATATATGGTGGAAAGACTCACTCGGCACTTGCAGCACCTCGTGTGCCCATGGAAAAATTATCAATAAATCGAACCATCTTCTTTTCCAATGGTACTGTAGTACCACCGCTCTATAACAGTCTATTTCAGCATTAAATAACATACGGATATGAAGATATCCATACTAATTCCTCATCTGCTAAGTGTGGTTGAATTAGCGATACTTACACTCTTGATTAATATCATTTTTATCGATGTCGTGTCTTCAAGCTTGAAATTACCTAGATTAAAGATTTAAGGAATAAGTTAATCGAGATACTCGGAAAACAAAAATTTTAAGAAATCTGTGAAATAACGATCATCAAATCTAATTCAAAAGCTAACCGTAATTAAGACAATTTTTCTTGAAGAATTTTGCCGGATAAAATTATCAACTAAAGAATCGACTGATGCCATTGTTCATATACCCAATATACCGAAAAAATGAAAGCCAAGACAAGTTCATGAAATTCAGTCCCGAATACAGCAATATTTTGATTGTTTTTCGTTTCTATCTCTCACTTTTCTTCTATTTATTGGTTCAAAAACTTAAAAAAAAAAAATCAAATTTTTAGGCAAATAAATCCCATTAGATTATTTACAATATTTTCATGAGATTTTCTCAATCGCAATGATCGATTTTATCCACTGCATCCATGAACTTAATCAAATTTCTTGAAACTGACATATTAAATTCGAAAATGAAACGAGAGTGAAAAAACAGATTTTCGGAAGACTGAAGTCTAAAGAAAAACTCAACTGTTTCACCAAAAAAGAAATAGAACTAACTTGTGAACTTTTATCAATTGAAACTTTTATAAATTCAAAAACGAAAATGTAAACACATTTTGTACATACATCATGAGAACCAAAAAGAAAATATAAATTTGTTTTCCAGGCATATTTTGGTAAGATCATTCTTTAGAACATATGTAAGTTATAAGCTTAAATAGCCGTATTAGAGTATCTCTTGTAAACGCGTTTCGGACTGATATGCTATTCAACTATAAAAATGAAGGAAAAAATTTTCTTAAACTCAAGAAAACCTTTACAAAGGTAACACCATTGTATAGTTAACCTTTTTTTTTTACTTTTATATTTTTTATTTTTAGCAAAGTGAGCTCAGGGAATCTCTCCTGATACTTCTAGAGTTGATGGACCTATCGATGCTTGCTTAATCGTCTGTTCCTGATGGTCTTGGGTTAACTTTCCAGTTTCTTCTCCATTTGCGGGAGTTTTTGCTGAAGCAACAGATGAGACGTCTGCGTCAGGAGCAGAAGTAACAGGAAAACTAGTTCCATGCTGTTGCTGCTCAGCTTCATCAGTTATTTTATTTTTGGGTGAAGGGGATGAATCGCCCACTGTTAAACGATACAGTATTGGCGTTTCTTCCGCCAATTGCTCTCGTTCTACCACTGAAAAAGATGAAATGAGAAGAGTTGCAGTTTCAATTCCTGTATATTAAATTTAAAAGAAAAAAAAATGCGAAAGATATCACTCTCTTTTATCCAAAAATAAAATAACTGATGCAATCTTGATAACAATATCTGATTTAACAAAACTTTAAATTATGATCAGAGATGTTCAAAACAAGCCGGACGTACAGTATAATTCAAGCTAATCTTTCGTCACTTTATTACGGGATAAATATCAATATTTATAGGAGATAACGAAAGAAAAACTTATTCGCAACAAAATTTTTATGCTTTATTTCTAACTAATGAAATCTATCGCTTCGATTACTCGTGATTATAAAATAAAACTGCAAGCATAACTTACTTTGCTTTGCACGTAAAGCTTCCTGCTTAGCTTTGTAGTCTTCATAAGCATTTAGTAACTTTTCTGACCAGTCATCGACCATAGATGCATATTTTGCTTCATCAAGCTGCAAACAGTTCTCTCTAATGCAAAATGCAAAACACGGTACATAAATTTAAGTTTATAGATTAAGTTCCCTTCAGACACTCACTTCCACAGATATTGAATGTGCAAAAAAAACTGTAGAATCTATTAATTTCAAATTAAAGTACAACTCTGGTTCCTTTGGAACCATATCGTGTAAGTTACTTTGGAACCAAAGTTATACCTTAAAACGATCATAATAATAGAAAGCTAACTAGTCAATCTCAAGCTGTTTTATCGTTTTTAATACTTTGAAGTCAGCAGAAATTCAGAATGAAGAATGAAGTATTGGATAGTAACGGGATAATGATCTTGACCTTTGATAACTAACCTGAGGTTTTTCTTCACATACTTTTTTCAATTTTGCTCCAAATTCTTCCGATGCAATTTCCATTGAACGTTTTTTGGTTTGAAAAACTTCGTTCAATTTCTTGAGTTCCTCTTCAAGCTTACTCTGAAAACTTTTACTATTTAAATTGAGTTTCATTTTGCTAATGTTGTCAATTGTCTGAAAAAAGCGTAAGATACTAATTTTATTTTCATATTTCAGGTATTACAATGCTGGAAAAAAAAGCCGTTTCAGAATGCTACAAAGTTTTTATCTTTACTCAATGAAGGTTATCATAAAGAATCCTTGAATACATTTCATAAAAATTGAAGACAATACATGTATTAGTAAAACTTACTTGATGCAGAGCCAATGAAGTCGCTTGCTTTTTCAGCATTTCGATGCGATTCTGAGCAAGAACTGTTCGAGTATCGGTGACAACATTGCCACTAAAGAGATCCGCTATAAGACGATGATTTCGATCGAATCTGTAACAAAAAATAGACAACTTTTTGCCTATTTTTATAATACACTGAAGCCTTAGATCGATTAATCTTTCATAGTGATAGTTACATAAATAATTAACTTTCAATTTCCGGAAACTAACAAACCTAACAGCAGCGATTCGGCGAGAAGATAGATCACCGAGCTCATCATCTTCCACTGGCTGAATGACGACACCTCCTGTATCCAAACGACCGCGACTAGCTGCAAAATATAGTGACTCAACCAGCATTCGAATAATAACTTATCGATGCAAATTAAAGACTTATAAATTCCTAAGTTGGTAACTTAATTTCCACTAATTTCTCCTTCACTTTCGGTATGCTTCTTAAAAAATTTTTAGCTCCCTAAAAATCATTATATAGTAAACAAAATAACTATATAATGAATAAGGGATAATATTTGGTGCTTCGAATTTATTTTTTGATTTAACTCTAATTTCTAATGTAGATGAATTAGTGAAAGACTGAAAAACTAATAACAAGCCAAATGATCTAACCAGCAATTACACCGCCAACGGTATTTGATTTATCGCTAACTTTTGCTCGATTTTTTGCTGACAAATACTGCTGATAAGCAGCTGAATTGTGATACGCTTTCAATGCCTTCTCATATTCTTGCCGTTCAATATCATACTCCTTCAAAAAAGAAAACTTACAAATTTAAATTTAATAAAAGGGAGATCAAATTTAAATAATTATGCATTACTGCTCATCAAGTAAAATATTGTAGATGAAAGTTTTTTTCAAAAATTTTGTAAACAACCTGATGATATATAGCTTTTTCCGATTCCGGAGCATCTCGCCACATCTGGCCAATCACTTTTCCGATATCCCATAACTGACTATCTGGATTTTCAGCACGTACCTAAAAAAATATTTTCTCCAAATAATTTACCGGCTTTTTATCAGAAGACTTTCAAAAAAAAAAAAAAAAAATAAGAAAACTTGGCCAACAGCAAAAGTAAGAATATAATATAAAATGATTTAACAACAGCGATTGAAAAATTTTCCAGAAACATTCCTACTTTAGCCCACATTTTGCGGCTAAACCTCATATATGGAACTAATGGACGATCTGGCGGTTTTGGCGGTTTAAGCGAATTGCTATCATTCTGAAAATAAAATGGAATCTTTCAGTAATATAAATAATGTTGAACTGATATTTCTTTTGGATAAAGGAAATGAAATTTATTTATGAAACTTGAAGCTTATTATTGTCAGTTTCAAAGAGCCTAAAAGAAAAAAGTTATTTTTGAATTTAAAAAGCATAAAGAAATGGCGTGATGGCTAAGGAAAAATGACATGCCTGACTTGACGGTCGTGGAGGCGGGTGTCGAAACATGGCGATTTCTGGTGATCCTGCAATAACTTTAAGTTGCTCAATTCAAAAGTACATTAAATAAAATCATGAACTTCCCAACCTTATCCTTATTCCTCCGGCATTAATTCCAGCGCCACCAATCTTCAAACCAACAACAACTTGAAATGAAATGCATGGGGTCGCTTTGCGAATTCCGATGTTTCAATAAATTTCAGTGACATATTTTTCCATAGATTTGAAAATGTTATATGAAAATAGCCGGTCGATAATTGCAGATACTTCCCGGATCGATATTTTCAGTCTTTCCGGTTGAATTGCTGCAAGGCAGTGATTTTCAATTGATTATTTTTAATCAATAATAAGCAAAATGAACTGACCTTATTTCATTTCCTTCACCTCTTCCCGCCTCACTTCCTAGCCATTCACGGGTCACAGATCCAAAATTTCGGGACAGCTTGTCATAAAGAAATTCGATGTTAAATCTTGAATTGATGAATGGCTGATCATTCGATCCTTCAAAATATCTCCTGGTTTTGTTTGAAATTAGGGAATATATCCCGTTCCTTGTACGTGAGCACAACCTTTTTTCAATGAAATGAAATTACTAAAAGTTAATTAATTAACATTAAGTAATTAATATGCCAATAATCGCATAAATCATGAATATTACAAACAGATAGTAAAAAAAAAGAAAAAAGGAACGAGTAATTTTGTGGAAATCAGTTGTGATAAATATCTTTATAAAAAAAAAATGGATACGATTGATAGTTTTTGAAGGAAATGAAAAATTTCCTAAAAGTAAGAAATTGGAATATTTTACAGCGTGAATCTCTACCTATTATGAAAAAGTTTGCAGAGAAGTTCTCATGAAAGGCAATAAAAAAGCAAAGATTAAGTAAAGAAATCGAAATCTAGATACTTCCGATAAAAGCAAGTTCTGATAATAAACAATTTAACAAAAGATTGATTTTTTCAGATTTAAATGATGTCGAAGATAAACTTCGAAAGAATCTATAAAATTCCTGATCTTATCAATTTTCTATGTCGTATACAAATAGAATTGATATGTTTTCCAAAAACTTTCAGACAAACAAATATATCGGAATTTATATCTGAATATATCAGATACTCAAACTCAGTAGAATATTGGATATGGTTTACCAAGCAGAATATGAATATTATTTGCTTTCTTCTATATTTTAGACTTTTATTAATTCATCTTTTGCACACTATACTTTCTTAATTTTATCATCCATTTTCATGCTGCTGTCATCAAGCTTGAAATATTTCATCTTTAAGCAGTGCTTCTTCTCTTCAATGGAATGGAAGTTCTTCTTCGTTTGAAATAGTATAATCTTGTCATTTATCATAATCTTTGAATTTTTCATGCAACAGTACTGCTCATTGAAGAAAACAAGAAAAAGAAGAGCAAGAAAAATGAGAAACTCGTCGGCGCACAAGACGAGGATTCTTTTCAATCTAAGTCTATTGAAATAATTTAAAAGTTTGAAGTCAAAAATAAGATAAATAGAATTCTTGTCTGCAGAATGGAAGATTCTACTTCTATCGACCAATTTGAGTCAACACTTTTCGAATAAGTAAACACAGCATTGAAATTTATCGCAAATTTTGAATCTTTTCGAGAAATAACTCCTGTAATTCCTCCTTATTATATCGTTGAGATGAAATATCTGTCTGAATATAAATTGGAAATTGGTATTGATCGAAATTTTCTGGCTGTTAGTGCATTGCTGTCAAAAGAACTGATATGAATTATTTCAAATATCAGAGAAGAAAAGTGCATCATTAGTTCTGTTATTTGTGCCAAGTATGTCTATTACGTAATACTTTCAAATTTTCTTTAATTCGAAAATAATCTATTTCAAAATAGATTTAAAAAAAGCTTTTTGAAGTCATCTTTAAAGGAGCTTAATTCAATGATATATAAGAATAGATTTAGCAGATAATTCCTTTGAATTGTTTTCCATCATTTATCGATAAAGTAGAATTATTATCAACAAAGTATGTTTCTGTAATTTTTTAATTTACGTTCAAGATTATAGTCTAATGTGACAGTTAAAGCATGAATCCAACAAATATATGAAATAACTAATTTAATTGATTCCCTTTTAGAAATATGTGTTTGTACTCTAAGATAAGTTTACTCCTTTATGAAAACATAATCTTTGTAATAATTCAATTTTTTAATCAATTCAATTTAGCAAAGTTTGATACTACATCGAAAAAATCGGAAAGTGTGGCAACCAATGATGTTCAGTTCATTTCTGGATTGATAAATTTTTAAAAAGACAAACTTTTTCCGTTTCCTGCACATTTCATGAAAGTTAAATTGGTGGCCTGAAAAGCTTGCAAATCTCTTGTCCCAGTAAAGTATGACTCACTTAACTTCGATAGAATCTCGAGAATGGAAGAGAAAGCAAAGGCAATTTTACAAAGTATGCATCTCGTTATAAGTAGTCGTGGAATCTTAATGAAAATACTGAAGGGTTGGAAAACAGAAAAACTAAAATACGGAAGAATGAAAAGAGTTGTTCTTGTTCAACT
Organism: Onchocerca lupi; assembly: GCA_028564675.1. NCBI lineage: Eukaryota > Metazoa > Nematoda > Chromadorea > Rhabditida > Onchocercidae > Onchocerca > Onchocerca lupi. The sequence goes on from JAOVVO010000066.1 coordinate 130,219, forward strand.
TGGCAAATGATAGATATTCAAAATGATATTCTACACTGATCACATTAAACTTTTCTTGCTTTTCCATGATTTTGCCATTCTCCTCAAAAGCAAATTTCACCATCACACTCTCCTAACATTACCCATATCACTGAACTGATAATTTCGAGAAAAAAAGGCGGCTTTTCCCAAGAGAATATTCCTTCGATACACACAAACTGAATCCCTTAGAAGGTTTGAATTGCGAACAAGAAATTATTGTGGTCAGTAATATGAATTATTTCAATATGAACAGCAGCAACACAAACTACATCAGAGAAATGATCAAAAAAACAAAAAGCTCGAACCAATCAGCTCATTTGGCTATATCAGAGAAATATTCCAGTAAATAATTATTACAGGTAATTTAAATGCCATCACCGAGAAAATTCTCCGCTCCTCCTTCCCCATGCTGATCGACCATCATGAAAACAATGATCAATTACTTGACGATCGGAATGTTCAGGATTCAATGCTAAATGCATCATCGTAGATATTCTCACCCCCAATGGATTTCAGAATTCAACTGCGTGCATAAACATGAACAGCTCATTGTTTTCATCTCTCTCTCTCTCTCCTTTCTCTGATTAAACAAAGTAAAATAAATATTCGGGAAGAACACATTTCATCGTCAAACACTGCAAATACAGAGCAGTAATGAAGTGATGCTGAAATGTATTTAAAGAATATAGAAATAAATCGAATTCACCGGAAATACTCTCAAGATTAAGACATGGCGCTCGTGTTTTTGCTGATTCTGAAGCTTTTTCCACAATAACTATCATTGATACCATTTGATGTTGCAGCATTCGAGCTTGCTGCTTCGAAAACTACAAATTTTCGAGCACATGAATGATTCAGCTTGGTCAAAATTTTGCATAATTTCGAATTCATTGAAATAATTCTTCAATCCTGCATGATGGATATATCTTTATCATACCAATCATTGTTGCATGATTTTTTGGAATTATTAAATCGATTGTAGTTCCTATCGAAAACGTAGAAGAACGCGATGTAATCGACAAAAAGATCAAAACAGCGAACGGATTTGCATCAGAAAGTTCGTTACCAAGAGATACTTAAGTGGAAGAAGGAAGGTAAGATAAATCCACTGATTACATTTAATGCATAGTTTCTTTTTTTTTTCTTTTTTTTTTTTAACAGAAACAGGGCAACAGTACCTTCACATTTATATTCTTAGACTTTTTGAGGATGTTTTCATCTTATGTTTTCTTTCTCTTCTCTTCAGTTTTTTATTTTTTATAATTTATATCGAAGCCTGAGGCTAAGTATTTGAAGTACTAAGCCCAATTTACATTTTAAGATAAGAGGCTATAAAGATATTCTTAGATTTTACTCATATCTTGAATGAACATATCTTTTACCACATACATACATACATATAACTTGAATAACTTAAGGTATCGACTTAATCTTTATTATTCTTTTCATGAATATCTTTTAATCCATTAAAACATTAAAATTTCAACTCTTCCAGAGCAAAACTTGATTGGAAAATTATGGCGAAACTACGTGGAAATTCATTTTTTTAAAGAGTAAACTAAATATATTCCATAGTATCAAGAAATTTTGTGAGAAGTTTCCAAATGTTCAAAGAATTAGTGAGAACATAGAAATTCTATGATAAATAAAAATTATAAATATGTTAATAAAAAATAATTGCCTCGTTAAGCACATCTCGGTTAATGTGAAGACATTATACTTCTGCTACAAGAAACGTTCATCATGTATCGTTACTGCTTAAGAGATATGCATTTCGAAAATAATAATAAAAATTAAAGAAGTAAATAAAAATTGAGATCATTCATTAGAATGCATATCCAATTTTCATCTAGCTGTCATTTTGAGCAATAACGCAGCATCCAATCAAAATTCCAATCTTCCTGAAAAAAAGTGATAACTAATGATGATACGTGGTATATCAATAAAATTTATCTGATGCATGCATATCTCAATGGCTTTAAATCGATTTTTGAAAAATTCTCGAAATATTCATCATCAAACCATTTCATTTAATACATCTACCTTTTCAAGCACATGCCTTGTCATGCTTTACCAACTAGGGATATCAACATAAGAAAAGAATCTATAAGAAATCTGAAATTCCAGTCAAAAATAATTGAAAGATATCAATTACTCCCGAGAATGAGTCTGATAAATTAAGACACATCAGTGCGTATTTATAAATTATATTAGAAAGCGCCTTTAAATTTCAACCACAATTTGAACGGCTGCTTAGAAATTTAGAGAAAATGAAAATGCACTTGCATAAAAACATCAATATAAGTTTTAAATTGAATCAAGAATCATGCCTAGTATCTAGTATCGTTATCGCACTTTTTTTTTTCAGTAAGTTAGACAAAATTTTCACAATCCTAATCGAATTTAGTTTCTTTGATTATTCGCTAAATCTTTCCATATCCTTGCAAGTTTAAAAAGCATTTTTGTATCCTATCCTTTGAGAATGTTTTCTTATATTTAGCTTTAACATTACCAGCAGATATGTGTTATTGAAAAAATTGAACATGCAATGCCAAATAAGTACTCGGGAATAATACGAGCCACAAATTTGTTATCCCTATTTTCCTAGAATTATTAATCTAGAATTCTTCCGAGAAGAATTGAACAATGAAGAAAACCCTTTGCCGACTCTTTTCTCTTTACTATTCCCGAGCAATCTTGGTGTTATGTAGTTTATTAATACAAAAAATATTGGGAAGACATAAATAAGCATTGAAATTCAACAAAAAGCACTGTTTTCAGATGCTGCTTTGCTACTGTTTACGCAGACTAACTCCTATTGTTTAATAAGATCTAGACAGCAACGATATGGTATACTTTTGCGTAATATTTTTGTTGCGAATGTGCTTTTTACTTTCGCTTTACCTAAGCTAAGCGATATATTAGTGAAATAAATCGCACTATGATGAAATTCGATATATGCACGAAGAATTATTCAAGAATTCATCTTTCACCTAATAAATATCCAAGAATCACTTTGTCTTAAATTCTCAACTGTTTTAATTTTTTATAATATGAATCTTCTAAAAAGAAAAACGATATGAATAAACCGATATAAATGAACCGTTAAAAAATAAAGTGCTGATTGAGCGCTGCAAACAATACCTCATATCCCAATGATTTGAATAAGTCTCGGAACAGATATCGAATAAATAAATAATCAGGTTCATCTTCAAATTTCAGGGCACGGCAGTAGTTCAGTGCCATTGAGAATTGGACAGGCAGCCCATGACAAAGATTCTGAAATAAATGCGACAAGCGATAATCGAACGTAGCTTTTAATCTCAGTTCCAAAAGAATTCGTAACTGAACATTATGCTGAGAATTCTTCCCATGTTACAAATAATTATCCTCATAACCAATTAAAGTTTATAAATTTGAATTAAAACTAGCTTGATCATCCAAACATTGATGTAAGTTGAATAGTTTATCAGAAATACTGTCAGATTTTTTATGAATTTTATAAAATATGTCTCAATTGACATTTAAGAAAATGAGGATTTCAACCTCGATGTTTATGAAAAAATTACTTCTATTGAAATTGATGTTTTGATTTCCAAAATCTGTTCATTAGAATTTCCATACATCTGCCAAGGCAAATTTCCTCTGAAACTGCTTAATGTTAAAAAAAGAAAAAAAAGAATGAAAAAATTATATTCTCAGTCATTTCGAATCCACTAAGTTAGTAATTAACTTACTTGAGAAAATATAAAATTATATAAATGCAAGATTCTATATCATCCCGTCTGGATGCAACTGTGCTCAAATGTCTGTTAAGAGATGCAAAGCAAAGCGAGCCAAAAAATTCCTGAAATTATCAAGTAAATAATTTTATCAAAAGTCGGATCAAATGACACTTAAATGTTTTCCAAAACTAAGCCATTCCTGCGTCAATCAAAGCTTTTAAGAAAAATGCCATAACAACTAACTTACTATATTTTCTGCATATGGAATATGTTTACGAGATTTATGGATTTTAATATATTTCGATGCGAACTTCATGTTTACCAAATAAACTTTAGCGAGATTCTTTTCTATGCCCATCACAAAAGAATTTGGCTGAAAAAATTTGTTACAATTTTCTTAATATAAGCATTGTCGGAAGTAACTAAAATGATTATGATCAGAAATGCATCTAGATTAAACAGATTTTAAAAGCGCAAAATAATCTTCAGAACCAATAAATTGCTCTATTCATTTGTCATTTTTTTAATGATAGCAAATTACTTTGGTCATTGCTTCATGAAAAGTAAAAAGTATTTTTTATTTTCCAGAAAGATATATCATAGTGAAAAATGACTTTTAAAATTCAAAAAGCCATACAGTAAGATCGCCATGAACATAGCCTACATCGTGCACACACTGTATTCGATCCAACATTTGATCAGCAAGCATCAAAACTGTTTTCAAGCTAAATTGTCGATCGCAATAGATAAAAAGCTCTTCCAATGCAGGACCCATGAGATCCATAACCATTGCCTTGTATCCATCAGTAATTCCAAACCTATAGAAACATTAATCATATCAATACTCGATACATCCATATATTTGTCTCCTATATTTTAAGTGTATGTCGTCTACTATTCGCTGCTTGATGTATAAATTCTTTTTAAACAGCAAAACTTTAAGACATCATTACAATATATAATATTTATCTTCTTAATAGATAGAGGTGACAGAATGTTGAATGATAATAACTTCGTCAATACTAATATCATTTGATTGTTTATGAAGACAGGCAGTAGAAACTGATAATTTGGTGAAGAATAGGGATAAAACAAATTTCGCGATCACATAGAAAACAAAACTTTTCGCTAAATACTACCATAATAAATCTGACAGACAACGAATGCATTATTTTTGTGATAGTAAGAGTTCAAAAATTTGGAAGAATAGAGAGAAAGAATATAGTATACTTTACATGTAACAACACTAAACTACTGAAAGATGAACCACCTGAGTGGAAAAAAGTTGAAATCACAATAGACCTCATTTCATTTTCTTTTAAAATTGAAATGCTTACCAGTGCACATGTGGTACTCCTCTTCCGCGAAGATTTCTATAAACAACATATTCGTGTTCTAAATTATTCTTTTCTTCTTTGTTGCGCTGCAATTAATTCTCGCATATACTATGATGCAATTTCATAAAAATTATAATTAAAAAAACTTGCTCTAATAATGACAAAATAATATTCTAATGGAAATTTGGATTAGAAGATTCATATATGGCCAGATTACTGTAGAAAATAGTGGAAATAGCATTGCAATTAATCATGTTTATAGAAACCTGACAATATCATCTGAGACTATTCAAGTTATGATATAAAGAATTACTGAAATTGGTGCAAAATTTAAAAATTATTCAAAACAACATGTTCTTAATATATTCAGGAAAATTGATGCTCCCTATAAAGTATAAAGTGAGAAAAGTAAGAAATAGTTACTATTTATCTTCTTCAGCTTGATGTATAGTTATATCGCTTTTGGCATAATTTTACTTGCTAGTTTTATTTACATCTTAAAAATGAGATTATTTCTTTTTGCATTATGACACTAATTACTTATTTTAAATGCTTCGCAAATAAGCTCTAAAAATTTAATCTCTTTTTACTATACTTAATATATGTTTTAATCAACTACAACTCATCATTTGATTATGGTAGCACTCACTGACAGATGATATTTGTCACCTCCGAACAACAAAACCTTTTGTTCTTTTGATTTTTTATAATTGTTATAGAATTATTTGTAATAGGTAAACATTTATAATTAAAAATGGAATGGCTATAATGCTACTGAATATATCTGAAGCATAATGACTTTTTCTATTCTCACATATTATAATCTTCAACTAGAAATTTTAATTTATTTAAAATAATTATTAGAACTAGCTCAATTGCGTCTTTTCTAATTTTTTTTCCTGGAAAAATTAGTCTTTTAAAGTTTCCATGATTCAAAGAAAAAATCATTATCGATTATTTAGTAAATCTTTTATAGATACCATGCGACCTTCCATACATGGACAAAATCCAATAAAAGGTATTACTTCATCAGGACAAAGTATGTAATAGAAATATTGCCTCATGTTTTAATATTATCATCAATGATAATACACGTATTCATGTCGATCATAAATTTTGATTTTTTCAACATAATGAAGATCAAACAGATATGAGACAAAATTCTGAAATGTTATGGTTAAAATAACCACCCATTCTAGAAAATCCATATTGTTGTAAAAAGATATTATGATTTTGTTCCACAACAAGATTGTTTGACGATTGACAAGTTGAATAGTTCATCGCCAATAGTTATGATTCAATTGCACAACTTTGGATTTGAAATGGAGAGTTATTTCCTTTCATTACATCTTACTTTCCACTTTAAATGAGAATCAATTACCTGCTTTGCTGCTCTAGTCTGTCTGTTGTTGGAAATTTTTTCTACTTTTACGGCTAAATAACGATTATCAGAACGACGTACGACAATGAAGATCTTTTTGGATCTTTGCTTATTCAAAAGGCGACATTCTCCGTAATTCGCATAAAAACTATCATTCTTTAGGGCAACTTCCATTAAAAACAGGAAATAGATTTCGGAACTGAAAATGCGTAAATAAGGTTTTCAATTGATTGCAAAAAAAATTAAACATGACTGATTCTCTTTGTATGCAAAATCCGTACTTATTTACATTGTGGATAACTAATAGTTAGTAGGATTCGTAAAATTTAAGACTGAAACAATGAAACAACTTTACTTTCTTTGCTGCGATGGAAGTTCACCATCAATATATTTTCTGCAAGGAGAATTCACTCATTAGCCATCCCAGTCCCTTGAAATAATAATAATTTATCTCCTAAGAGAAATATGATATCTTATTGGTTCCGAGTATCTCTGCATAAAAATTTCCCTGACAACTACTATTTTTCCAACAGAAATCATTACATCAATACCCTGAGACTAGAGAGTCCAAGACACGATACCAGCTTCACAAATTATAGGAAATAATTGCACTGATTTCTTCGAAAAATCGTGTACATATTGCAAAGCATTACAAAATGTCCCAACATCGTTACTTATCATCATCATATTCCATTCTATATGAGCTTAGGATTCCAACCATGTGTACTGACCATCCCAACACAATCTTGCCTACGGCCAGTCTGTAAGGCAGATAACACTGCTTATGCTTAAACTCTATTATTTTAGCATAAAGAAAGAATTACATTTCACATTTTTTATAAGACAATCAATGAATTTTTGACACAATAATATGTATCCATTCATGAAAAAAGTTCGGAGAAAAATTGGTGATATCTATTCAGTCATAACATACACGATAAATGAAGCATTTTTTGTTTTTCAAATGACAAATAATTCCACAAAGTTATTTCACAAATAATTTCTACCTGCATAAAAAAATTGTCTCAAAACTAATTTCCAATTATTTCAATTGGCTGCAAGGGACTTTATATAATCTTCCCCTCGTCAAATAAAATTTGGAGAAAAGAATTAAAACAAAGATTTTCAAAATTAATCACACAATCCAGACATACACGTCCTGTACATAATCAAGATATTCTCCAAATTTTAATCTAAATCAAATTTAATCAATTTTTGTCAAGAAAAAAATCTTCAAAACTGTAACTGAAAACTAATCATCCTATGTTATCTGCATTTAAATAAATGATGTCTGCAGCTCAGTTGAAAACATTATCTTGTATCAAGAAGAAAATGCAACTCAATTGAGCCTTTACACAAAGTACTTCCTTAAAAAAATTGTCCCACAACCAGTCAGAGCAGTCCCTCATTAAATCAACGACAACAAAATCGAATTCGCAGAGTGATCTTAAATTCAATTTTTCTAGAAATATTTATATTTTTGCTCATAGAATTATAGAAGAGATTGATGTATTTATAAAGTCATGGGAAATAATTCTATACTCTACGCACAGGAAACGTCAGAAAGGGATGACTTTGAGAAGAAAATTTAGATAAAACTTTTGCGAACATTTTTCAATCAATAATTGAACACTTTAATAAATGTAATGCTTCCAGCAATTAACGCGTTTTCTCTTAGACACCTGGAGCAGTGCCCGATTGCGCACCACCTTGCCCTGAACCAGCCAATGCAAGCGCTGCTGCTGTATGCTGCGCCGCTTTCTGTTTCAGCATCGTCCAATCAAATGTATAATCATACTATAAATCATAACGCTTTTATTCAAACTCACTTGTTCATCTACATAATTTTACTCTTCAGAAAAAAATGAAAATTGGAAAATTGCTTTCTTACCTTTAGAAAGTACGAAATCATACGACTGCACTTCTACGCGGGTAAAGTTTTCAGCGATTATAATATATAGAAAAACTATTCTACTGCCTTTCTTTGTCATACATTTACAAAAGAATTCTGTAAAATAAGCTTAATTCTTTTCAGTACCTGATGATTCAAAGTTCTAAACAGAATGCGGAACAACTGTCGTAAATACATATAATCAGGTGCTTCATCGAATCGTAAACCGCGAGTATAATTTAAATACATAGCAAATTCGGCCGGAAATCCCTTGCACAACACCTGCAATAAACGTAAACTGCTTTGATTTCTTCTATCCAATTAATTCGCAACTATGAAAACACAATAAAGATGCCCGAAATCAAGAAGATAAAACGAAATTGCAAAACTCGCCAGGCACTTAACCACCATGTACTTACCTCAACGGGTGTAGACATTTTCTTCTCACTGATTTTTTCATATTTTTGTTTCTTTGTTGCAGCTTTCAGTCCTTGCCAAGGAAGTGTTCCTCTAGAAAAACGATTTTTAAACTTTAGATTTTAATAATTCTTCTTTTAATATTTCGCAAACAAAGAAAAACGTCATATGAATTGAATTTTAACTAACTTATTAAAATACATTAGAACATATCCAAGAGATTCCATATCATCTCGTCGTGACTGCTCAATGCCCAAATGTGCATTGATTGATGCATATCGAGCAGTTCCCGTCAAATTCTAAATTTTTCATTGATCCTTTTTAAACAGAAAATATAATAAAATAATGAAATTTTGATCAAAAAATATTTCTAATAAAGAATTTTTTATAGTTTCATTAATTATAATTCCGCAAGTACCTTATCCTCTCGATACGGTATATGAGCTCGTGTACGTGAGTCACGATATTTTTTAGCCAGACCGAAATCAATTAAAAATAATTTATTGCAGTGTCGTCCTATACCCATCATGAAATTATCAGGCTAAAATCATACAAATTAGAAATATTTATAACTGAACAAATATAATAATTGAGAGGTATTAGATCCTTGTATAGTTCTAAATCAGTGCTGCATCTTTCAACAAAGAGAGAAATCCATTGAATAATTTGTAATCCTAAAATTTTTTCTAAAACAACATTCACGGTGATATTTGTAAATGTGTTAAATCAACTCAACAATTTCTGATACTAAACTAAAACGTTTCGGAATATTTCTGCTTATCCAAAATATTATTTATAAGTACAGATTCTAAAGATACTATTATTCCGATTTTTCAGGAACACATAAAGTAAAACTAGGGCCAAAATAGATAAAATAACTTGCTTTGATGTCCCTATGAATGAAGTTCTTGACATGGACATATTCAATGCGCCCAATCATTTGATCCGCTAGCATTAGCACAGTTTTCATAGTAAAACGACGGCTGCAAAAATTGAAAAGATCCTCTAATGAAGGACCTAATAGATCCATCACTAATACATTGTATTCTCGTTCCGTACCGTACCTAAAAAACCACTGATAAAAATTTCAACTTAAAAATTGATAAGATGAACTTATTCAAACCTCATCCTGATAACTCACAAATTAAATTTCGACAGATTTCTCGAATCAGCTTATTCATTATATTACTATAATTTTCCTAATCGAATTATTATTGCAATAATGACTTCATAGCATACTTATGTAACGATTCCAATACTGATGGATATTTTTTAGTATTTATCCAATAATAATTTCCGAAAAGAAATTCTACAGCATATAAGACTATAACCGATTTCAAATCATATCATTTCTCACTAAATAATGATTAGCACAATTGACAAAACTTAAAAATAAAATAATAAATAAAAAAATAAAATAAACCTAACAAAAAGAAAGAAAAAAAATAAGATAAAAAATATTTTCGACACAACTATATTAAATATCAACGTGCTTACCATCGTATATGTGGGATACCAACTCCACCCTGCAGAATTTTGTACACTTTGCTCTCATACAGCAGCTGTGGATGACGAGCCTGAAATTTGCTTTTTTTAAAAATTTTCGAAATCTCAGAAATTTTTTTTTCAGATTCACATCTTTTTAAAGGATATCATTCTTCCTCCTATGCCATATTTCAACTTTGTACAAGTTATTTTTAACAACCTTGTTGGATTCCATTTTAACAGCAACTTCTTCACCATTTGTAATATTTATCGCCAAATAGATATCACCAAACGAGCCAGAACCTATCTTACGAATTAATTTATATTTTGTTGCAACGATAAAATCTCGCGAATTGGTAGCAACGCCCGCCATTTCCGGGCCTGAAATGATAAATGATTAAATTTTTTGTTAAATCTGAATGCATTTTATATAGAGCGTAAAGCTCATTCTGCATCTTAAATGAATGACAGGAGTAAGGATGTTATCGGTGAATGATGAAATGCAGTTTCAGGCCAAAGTCTTTGAGAGAATCTAATAAAGCTCTTATAATAAGTAGATCTAGACTTTAAATAATTTTATTTCAGCTTAGAAGAGGGCAATAATCTCAGAAAAAATCAAATCAGTGAATCTTGACATGGTGCTTTTCTTCAAATTACAATCTAAACTTCTAATTATCACTCCACCTTGTCCTCAAGAAAAAATGCCACTCATTTCTCTAACTTGGCAACTTTGTATGAAATTGCTAACTAATGAAAAGTTTGTTCTTATCTTATCTTACATACTGGAAAAATAAATAACAGCTAAAAAAATGCAAAGGAAGACTGTGATCTTCCTCTTTCGCCTTATAATTCAAGAAAAATCAAAATTACGGAAATTTCAAAAATTATTAGTCGCGCTTATAAATCCACAACAGATAACTCTTTTTCATCACTAGTAAACGCAATTAGTCACATAGTCTAAACCTAGAAAAGATGCCCCATTTCTTTATGAGTTCCAAAATCAAACATCCTTCATGGAAAAAAATTGATGAAAGACTGGGGTCACGCATTTCACGCTAACTTCTTTTACGCAACACTACGACTACGCAATCCACCGAGCAACTACGCTTGCCCAACTCGAAGTCTGCAATACTTTCCCTTCCAATCACGGCTTTAGAAATCCCAAACTGTAATAAGACCCAATCACATCAATAGCACTTAACAACGCGCAACGCAGCCGCAACGCAGTGTGGCATGCAACGAGGAGCGGCAACATGAAAAGTATCACGGTGTATCGGGGAAGGTGAAAGGTCACGACTCTTCTGTTACTTCTGGATGATCTTTGGAAAGCTGAGTCAAAAGCTAAATCCCTTCTATTCAGCAAAATAGAGTTTGTCTGTTCGGTGGTAGATGATGGTCTCATTCTGCCAAAATGATTGCAGCAATATTTGAGTATCTTGCACTGATAAAGTGGTATTTCGATCCAATTTTTCTTTTGATGAAGTGATTATGGATTCATCTTTATTTTCATAAAATGATATTTGGATTCATTTTTCTTTTGATAAAATAATATTGGATTTATTCTTCAGCTGTAATTAAACAAACTCCTTTAGTCTTGTATCTTAGGGAGTGTACTTTAATATTGTTTATCCAACTCTGTATATTTGTGACAGATGTCGACACAAACACAGCAGGATGAGTGCCATTCCCCCAACCTATGCTTTACATTCAGAGCTCAGACTGTTTCGCTGCGAAACTTAAAGACAAACTTTTATCGGACAAATCCGAATTTTATAACGTCAACCGATAAGATGCTAAACAATCAAGTTCGTTCGTTTTTCATTCATTATAGCTCATTTTGATCCATTCATGTCCTTAGTATACATGCATACATATCTCTCTTAAATTCACATTTCTCTTCCCCAACGGGAACGGAAAATGAGGAAACAAGCAATGTACGCTTCTTCTTCATTTTTCACGATATTATTCAGGGAACCGTTCTCGATACCCATATCTGCTGATTACTATCACTTCAATACAATATCTCACTCAGAAACATTGTAAAATTGATTTACTGATTTATCAAACATGAAGAGTGACATAGGCAGTGTTACTGGTCGCTCAAGTGTATTGCGTAACACTGGGGATATCTCGAAAAAACAACTCAAGAGAATTATTTAAGACGCCAATGAAAAGTCTGCGCTCATTCACGAAATATACCTCCCGTTATGCCGTGAGATTATTTCGATTATGTGCAAGAAACACTTTCTCTGTATTGTGATAAGGCTTTATATGTCAGATTTACTGATATTTGGACAAGTTCAAATTTGCCACTCTAACTTGAGAAAGGAATTGATATTTTTTATTGAATGCAGGAATTGATATGTAACACATGAGAAATTGTTTTGTTTTTTGCTCTTTCAAGAATATATTTCTTACAATGAAATAGTCACAAATTCTGAATCAGTCAAAATGATCAACGAAAGAACAATGAAATTACCCATTCAAAGAGGATTTTCATTCATTCGTAATTTTCGACTATCTTTTATGAAAGGTTGCTATTTCATTCGCTATACAACTTCGATTTATATATTTGAGATGGAATTTCGGAAATTGGTTTAGTCAAAAAAATATGAAAGACAGGATTTGATCAAATAATGATAAAAAGCAATACAATTTTAAAGCAAAATTGCGAAGTGAATGCAAAAATGGCAAAAAGTAAAAAGTAAATCACAATCATCATCATTATCCTAGATTCATATGAAATAATCAACAAAAAATCGAAGTAGAGAAAGATAATATAATACAAGAACCTGATGTCCAGAACCGATCAACAATTATAATTGGTAATTTTCCTAAAAATAGTTCATTGCAAAAAAATCAGAAATAAAAATTCATGCCACATGCAACGTGCCAGAAAGTTTCAAAAGAACTTATATCCTAATATCAATCAGTAACACGAAGATTTTGTAATCTCCTCTCATTCCATAATTATGTACTATTTCTTACGATTCAAAAATAAATTGAAAAGATGCATCATTTAATGAAAGCACCAACTTATTTCTTGTCTCGCATATAAGTCTTTAACTTCAATTTGTCTAGATTGACTACAGAATTTTAAAATCTATCACATGGTTTTCAAAAAATGAAGTACAAACATTTATATAACAAAAATATGCTCCTTAAACATTTAAGACTGCGTGAATTGGAAAGCAAATTAGTAAAAATTTATTCTATGGACTAAACACAATTTTTTAAGCCGTCAATTATTTCTCTGCTTCCATATTCTTTTTCGATGACTCGTTTGGTGCATGAGCCAAAGAGACCGTTTTTTGTGTTGCCTTTTGCTTAGGTGTTGTCCAATCGAATGTGTAATCGTACTAAAGGTAAGACATGAAGGTCATTATCTGATGAGAGAGGAGAAAAGAAATAATCAAAAGAGAAATTTCATTTTTTTCGGAGACCCAAAAATAGAGAAAAAACCATTTAAAAATGAAAATATAAAAAAAAAAGAAATGAAGCAATGCCTGATATAACTTACTTGATAATTTAATTTTTTAAATAAAATACGAAATAGCTGTTTAAGATATGCATAATCAGGATCTTCATCAAAGCGTAATCCATGACAATAACGGAAATACATTTCAAATTCAACTGGAAAGCTTTTACAAAGAACCTAAAAAGATAATTCTGAAGTCTCGAAATATTTTTTAAATATTTTAGTGTTTTACCACGTTTTACCAAAACATTAAACATCAGGATTAAAAAATACTACTCGTTCATTCGATAAGGATCACATTTCCGATCGAAATTATTTTAATGTCAATAATATAAGAGATTTTTTTAAAGAAAAGTCATGATGATGATCATTCTGTCCAATTTATCTGCTAATAAGCTATCAATAATTCGGATGCTGAATTTTAACCAGTTGCTCAGTTTTGAAATTGCCGCACCCCAGTAAAGTATTGTGGGAGCAAAAAATAATAATATAAATTAAAATCAAAAATTATGCCTCAGTAGATGTAGATACTTTCTTTTCACATATTTTTTCGTACTTCTGCTTCTTCGTTACCGCTTTTACCCCTTGCCATGGTAAAGAACCTCTGAAAAAGTCAACATAATTCATAAATATGTGAAATTAATTCATAACTGTTATATGAATTGACTGAGGAATAGAAAAATATTCGAAAAAATCAGATCTTTTTTGATTTGGGTAAAAATTGAAGTCATGAAGTAAATGCAACTTCAAGCTTTAAACTTAGAAAAATGGGCAATAAAATATAAGGGACTCTATAACACTAACTTCAACAAACTTTTGAACATCATTTTCGAAACAAGTCATCCAAACCTGTTGAAATACATAAGTACATAGCCGAGAGATTCCACATCGTCCCTTCGTGACTGCTCAATTCCAAGATGGGCACTGACTGATGCATAACGCGCTGTTCACGTCAGATTCTAAAATCAGCTGATGTTTATCAGTCAAAAAAACAAAAATACTTGAAATTCAGCTAAGTAATTTTCACCAACCTAGTCTTTACGATAAGGGATATGTACATGAGTGCGAGAATCACGATATTTCTTTGCTAAACCGAAGTCAATCAAAAATAATTTATTACAGTATCGACCAATACCCATCAAGAAATTATCCGGCTAAAAGTAGAAATATAATTGTGATACAGAGTATTAATGTATAGAGATTCTTCACAACTTACCACTCTTATTGCATCATTAAAAAACTCAGATGTCATTAGTCCCAGTATGTGACATATGTTACGATAGTCCGAATTTTTAAATTAAAAAACTCGGACAAAATCACTTGATCCAATTTTAAAAACAATATGGCCAGAAAAAGGATTTATAAATGAACGAGATGACAAATACATCCCCACCTTATGCTTCAGCAAACAAAAAACAAGCCTTTATATCACGATGTATGAAGTTTTTGATATGTACAAATTGTATACGTCCTATCATTTGATCAGCGAGCATCAGAACAGTCTTCAGTGTGAATCGGCGATTGCAATAATTAAACAGATCTTCAAGAGATGGACCCAATAAATCCATTACTAATAGATTGTAATCTTTTTCAGTACCATACCTGTAGAACATAAGCACATTTTTTCAGATATCATTCTAAACTTCATAAGCAAAATAAGAAAATTTCGTCCATCCAGATTAATTCATTAACATATCTTTCATTTGTGAAAAAGCAAATAACTAATTTATAGATTTCTAGATTCCCAATTAGTTCCAATCCACCTCTTACTGAAAGTATTTAGTTCATTTTTTATGAAAAAAAAAAAAAAAAAAAAAAAAAAAAAAAAAAAAAAAAAAAAAAAGAAGAGAAAAAACTGCTGCTTAAAGGAAGCAGTATTATAAAGCGGAAGAACCGCCATAAGCGCGATGAAATTTTTTTGAAATTCTGAAATATTTAATTTAAATGCCATTTTCAGATCATAGTAAACATAGTGGCTGCAAAATAGTTTTTGTTTTCTTACCACTATTTCCTCAATTTGTTTCTGTAATTGCGGTTTATTTGCGTATTATGCGGTTATTTTCACTGTATTATATAATTCGTTCGTTTCCTTTCAGCTTATATACGACAAACTGCTACGAAAGAGAGGCTAATGTTAAAGTTCTTCGGAAATCAAGAAATTTTGCTCATCATAGATCTTCATTTTGCAAAGTTACTTAAGCAGCATGCTGATGCTCACCATCGTAGTCGAGGAGTACCAAAACCTCCGTGCAAAATTTTATAAACCCGGCTTTCATACAGGAGTTGCGGATGATGAGCCTGTAAACATTTTCCTATTATTCAAATAATTGTCTTTTTTCTGAGAAATAAAAATATTATCTAAATGATAATGGAAAAAATTCAAAAATTACTGCCAGTCCTTCTATAAGTCAGCATTACAACTTTCTCTGGTAAAATTAATCGACTAAATCAATGAAGAATCTTTTTAATTTTTACGATTCTAAAAATCTGAGCAAAAACCTTGCTAGATTCAAGCTTCACGGCTACTTCTTCTCCGGTCGCAATAACGATAGCCAGATAGATATCCCCGAAGGAACCGGACCCAATTTTTCGACGCAACTTATACTTGGAGGCGATGATACAATCAGCTGAAGTGATTGATGTTTCTGCTGCAGAAGTTGCTGCTTTTGCCATTATTGCCTTCTTTTGCCTGCCAAACATGTGAAATGATTTTATGATTAATACCTTTTTTCTCCTTCCCGAATGAAATAGAGCAAACTAGGGATAAACAGCATCCTTGTAGATCAAATTAATCGATAGAACGGAAGTATCCACCTGGAAAAGTAAATCGTTAGGCTTCCTCTGATTCCTTCAGAACGATTGACCGGATCATTCTGGAGGTCAAAACAAGCTTTTCAAATACTCAAAAAATTCTCTTTTTGAAAGAAATTTCTTTTTATTGGAAAGAAATTTTGGAAAATGAAAGTCTCATATTTAACTATATCCTCCTCACATACATCCATTATGTAAATTCCGTTTTCAACTTTTCTTTGCTCCTAAAATTTTCAACAATTATTTCAGTCAGATGCAAATTAGACGAAATTGGACAGCCACTGCGAGATAACCTGGGAAAATATTTACTGAGATAAATGAGTACCACTCCTTTATGATTATGTCGTAAAGAGAGAATTTCTGCTTATAAAATAATCTTATTGCTTTATGTTCATGAACTCAGACGGAAATCTTTATTCTCTCATTCTCTCAATTTTTCTTCATTCTCTCTCAATCAATTTAGAGGAAACGAATCATCGAAATATTTTCAGAATAAACAGGATATTTCTGGTAAAAAATTGATATAATATTATCAACAAGGAATCATAACACCAAATGACCAGACTGAAATTTCACTCAGAAAACATAAATACAATCTCATTTTTCTCATAATAAAAAGGGAATATTTCAAAGTGGAAATCTCAAACAACAGCTGTTTATCGAGAAATTGAGATTTAAATCGATAATAGTAAGTAAAGCTATATTGGTCGAATATCAATGAAACTCAACCAGCAGTCTCTATTAGCTCTCGTTTCTACGAGATTTCCCCGTCACTACGAGTACTAGAAAAAGAAGCTTTGATACTAAAATTTGTGGAATGAACCTTCTCTTCGTAATCCTTACACGATACATCACTCTAAAAGATTCTGGTGCAAGCAACAACATTTCTTGACATTTATCTACAACGAAATTGAAGGAAATCGCAGAGAAAAGTCAGACCAGAAAAAACAAACAGCCAGTGAATCGAAGGCACAATGCTAGTCAACCTTCAACAGGCCGTACAATTCAGGAATGATCATATTGAAATCATCATATGAAAGGACCACATCGAATTGAAAAACAACCGCGAAAGGAGTAATCCAATCCAAATCAATAAATCAAGTATTTAAGTTTGTTTCAATTCTCATTGACAGTCAAAGAGAGATTCGTTACACGCAACGACTCGAAAAATGATTCTCATCGCTCCAGATTATTTCCATCTCGAATTATGAGAGACAGATCGTATAAAAATATCTCATTCTCCACAATGATTTATACATCTGGTTCGAGCATATAAAACTTCCGTAAAAAATTATTTTCCATAATGATATTAAAATTTCGAAATGAATTCACAGAAATTTTATAATGTAGTTACCGATATAATTTTGAAAGAGTTAAAAAAATCTGTTTTCCATCGGAAAAAAGTAAAAATTTGCTTGATCACTGGAAAAAAATAAAGATCTACTTGAATATCGACAATTTGATAAGTAAACCTATGCATTATTATAACTTACATATATCATATCAAGACTGTGTTATGAGAAGGATTGAAACAGTAGCACTGAGCATTTATAATTTCAAGCACCATCGAAATGTGTGTCATGTAATACAATCGAAATAAATACAATTGAAGTTTACTCTTTTAAATCGACTAAATCGGGAAAAAGGCAGTTATGAGCAGAATATATATAGTTCAAGTTTATCTTATTTTTATAATAAATTGTAAAAAATGGAAAAAAGAAGGCCATGAAGTTCATACAGAGATATAAACAATCTTTCATAATTTAACAAGAAAAAAAAAACAAGAAGTGGGAGAAAAATGAACAAAACTAATTCAAAAAAGATGAATAAAACGTTGAACAACATTCTAAAAGAGATGACACTTCCATTCAACATAAAGTGAAATAAACTAGCATCAAATAATTCTTTCTATCACTGATTTTTAAAACCCGCTTCCAGAAACGAGCATTACAAAAAAAGAAAAAAAATAACTGTTTACTTTTTAGGTAATGAAAACAAAAAATGATACAAATTGATTAAAAATTCAATTAACATGAGATTTAATAATACTGGAAGGAAAACTAATCTCGTAGTGCGGAAAATGTTTCTTTGTAATTATCAATAAAATCGGTTAAAATACAGCAACTATGAATAGTAAAATTAAGAAATAATCCAACTATGAACCATCGATTTCCATATCAGCATTATCCTGTACAATAGTATCTATTTCCGTAATATTCATTATGGAAAATGGCGAATTAGCGCTTTGGGTAATCATCTCATTCGAGCAATTCTCCGATTCTATTGTGTGTGTATCATCTGGGAAAGTAATCAAACCTAAAAAGAAAAAAAGCATCTACATCCAAAAACAATATTCTTCGCTTTTAGAAATGTCCGAAAACTTTTTACTGAAAAACAGAAGATTAATTTTTACCATTATCATTGGACACGTATTCTACTGCATCTTCAGCATCAATTTCTTTGATCCGTCCAATCATCGCTGGATTATCATAAGACATGGGCGGCACATAAGGTACTACAGCCATGGATAAAGAACTGAAAAGGTAAATTCAAAAGTTTAAGGATTTTCGAATCTTCAGAAGCGCTATTTAAAAAAAAAAAAAAAAAAAAAATGGATAAGTGCAATTCCGAATAATAATCGATTTAAAAGTCTTCACTAGATTGGTCATAGAGAGTTTTGCATGTTTCCTAATAAAAGCTTCTAATCTAAGTGACAATTTAGATTCAGTGACTTAGGAACGAGATGAAAAATGAAATAGAGAAGCCTGAAGAGATAAATGAGTCGGTACATGCAACCTATATTCGTGAAATTCATACGACGTTGAAAGCAAAAACAGAAAAGAAATACTTCATACTGACAAGAACACGAACAAGGTGTCTTACAAAAAAAAGAAAAGAAAAAAAGAAAAAAAAAATGAAGACTTGCAAATAACTTGGCGAAATATTGAAAAAAGCACTTGTCAATTGTAATAGGTGGCGTTTTAAATTCTTGCTCAATATACTTCCGTAGCCTTTCATCTAGAATCAGCAATGCATCATCTTTTTCGATATCTTCTTCACCAGTATCATCTGAGTCACTAAATCATGAAAAAATAAATAATAGAACTTGTCTGAAAAGATGCTGGTCATATTTCAAGAAAATATGGCTACAATGGAAATAACCTCTGACGACAGTGAACAGAAAATCTTGACATGAAATAAGGCTCCCAAAAACTTATAAAGATAGTGCACTCCTATTTAATGATAGAAAAATTACACTGAAAAATAGATACCTATCCTTGGAATCCAAAACCGACGGACCAGGATCGCCTGATATGTGGAAATTTTCTAAACGAGCACTAACTTTTTCCATTCTTCGTTTACACAGCGGCGCATCATTCTATAAATAACTGTTATTTATACAGCGCATATCACTATGCAGTAAAAATTGTAACTTATGAATTTTTCAAGACAATTTTTTCGCTATTTTTTCACCATACAATTTTATCGAATAATGATTCAATCCAAAATGCTTAAGTTCATCTTACGCTTAATTACTTGGTGATATACGCTGTAAAATAAAAATTTTTGTATTCAAAATGGCAAAGCATTCAGCAGGGAAGAATTATCAATGAATTTCATGAGAAAGTTGCGACTAATGAATTCAGTGCACATTAATTCAGAGATATGCATCTGCAAAGTTCATTTAAATTTCAGGAAAAGCCTACTTCGCAAAGCGAACGACGTTTTCGATAATTATTTTTCAAATTTCCAATTTGTTGATCTGGGCAATTTCTTTGCTCAAATGCTATTCCATGTTCCTCATTAATTTCCATTTCGATCTAAAAATAACCTCATAGAGATTTTATAGTAAAAATAGGAGCAATCTCCAAATAGACACGGCCATTATAAATATATCAAAAGGGGAAAGGTTGAAAGGGAAAGGAGAATATAATATAAATGAATATAAGATGAATATGAAAAAAATAGAGAGAACTGGGAGACGAATGAAAATGTAAATTTCTATTCCTCCCACGTAGTGATGTTAGCAAACCAAATAATTAGCTGCACCAAATGTTCAAATTAGAACTTTATTCATTGGGGAGACCAAGGCGAATGAGAGAGATTTCAGAGGACATCCTATTAAATTTCATCCAATTCCTGCACTTTTTTTTTTGGACATCTGTGCCTATGAGCAAAAGATCTCGCAAACGTTTTGAATACTTCCTATTCAAGCAAGATGATAAATTCTATAAGAAGTGTAAAAAATGAACCAAAATACCGTATCTGTAATGACATTTGACTGCACATTTTCTCCGAAACAATGATGCTTCGCTTGATTCTGATGTGATAGGTCTATTGGATAAGCACTGCTACAAAAGTTAGCATTTGTAAATAAATTCAGATAAGCGTCCGATGATGGTGCTGTCATCGATCTGAAAAAAATAAAGGAAATGTTGCTTCATCGGGAGTAAAATATGAGCAAATGCGACTGTGAAATTATCATGATATCTGATTCCGATAATGCTAACCACCACAGCTTTACAGAAAGGCAATCAAGAACTTGAATAAATCTGCCTTAAAATCAATGAGGATAACAGAGAAATAGTTCGCGTTTTATTTTGATTGGAAGGAAATTATCAGAGCAATTAATGTCACACAAATTATCAATTCAAAAATTAATGGCGTCAGAGAACGAAGAGAAGTGATCGACAATTAGAGAATCCTGTGAACGAAATCAACCAACCAGACCACCAACCGGAAAACCGAAATAACCAACCTCACTCCGAAATTGAAATACACATCTTACCACCCATTTCTCTTTTAACAACTAAAGAATTTTCAGGAGAAATCTCGAACATCCCTCCTCCATTGTAGTTCTCTTTTCTTGTTCTCCTGCAACAGCCTCTCATTATATCATGCTATTTCTCATCCGGTCGCTCCTCCCCAAGAAAGAAGACAGCTCGATAGGTCGAGAATTGGTAATATGCTATTTGTATTCCAAGGAACTGCTTATCTAAATGGATTAGATACATAAGAGTAGAAAAAAGCAAAGTTAGGTGTACTATGATCTAAGGTCAAGAGATGATTTGACCTCAATCAACTTTGTTATTCCAGTCCGGCCTACAAACATTCACTTTGTCGAACATCCCTGCAGGAATGCAATTTTTGCAAAGGTTGCATACACGTATTATCACGTGACGAGATCCATATGAATTAAAATCCAGGTGATTCAATCTCAAGATCTTTTAAATTCATCCCCGTAGGCAGTATCTCCAGCAGACAAACGTAATCAGTGATTACGCGCCATCACTAAATATTGCTGATATCTGCCCGTCCTTCATGTTAATTAACTAAATTGTTTTCATCACTGAAATGAAGAAGTTTATTCGACGGGTGGAGTAGAAATTTGCTTTTGAAATATACTGGAAAGTTGGTAAGATCAAAATGAAACATTTAACTTCATTAACAAATAATAACATCCAGCGTATGATAAAAATGATAAAAAGTACCATTGTGATGATAGAAAACAGCGCCATTGTGGAAAAAGCAATTTGTGAAAGAATCTGTGAAATTTGAATATTTACTGGAAATTATGAAAGTTTGAATTTCGGAATTGCAAATGAACCTATAAATATTGTTCAAAAATTCCACCGCCAGTTATTCGATATATTTTTAATAGCCAGAACAGTTGTTTGCGATATTTGCCGTTTAATGCAATGTCGTTGGTTGCAATTTTTGTCGTGCTGCTTGTTGCAGCTTTCGCGTATTTTAACTTTACCAAGGTACACCAAATAAACTGTCCTTATTTTATTCAGTCTTACTAGGCTCGATCTCTGGATGGGATCGGTACTGCTGGCTATCTTGTCGCAAGTTGTAATTTTTGCTGTTTTGATAATCAAGTTGATAACTTTTAGATAATGTGCAGCTATTCCTGAAACTTTGTTGAAGTCGTGGAGACATTACATGTTAAGATTAGATGGTTTCATCCAAAATTAACCTAACCAATAGCCAATTGATAAAATTCGACTTAGTGAGAACCTCTCTCAAGTACATTTCTCGGCCTAGAGTGGAGACAAATTCAAGATATGGATGACAATGACCTTTCGACCTCTATAATATGAAGCTTTCATCTATTTGTTACAATATGAATAACTTCTCACTGTATTATGAGTTCATGAAATAAGCAATTCAAAAAAATAATCTCTGAACTTTCAGTTCAGTGGATCAATTGAGAATATTTTAGAGATAAGCCTACTTCATAATTTCTGAATTATTTTAGCTTCAACGAGAAGCTATTGGAGTGAAGTCAGAGAGCGTTACGCCATCTACCACTGTGATGCAAGAAGAGGTGGCTGTGTTGATAATGCTTGATCAAATTGTTAGAAAAACTAAGCTAACAATACGCTGTTTATTTTGATCTTGACCTTTTACTTGTTCAATGGGTCAAGCCTTTTTGGAAGATGCAATCACGATAAGAACATTGTTTTCTGTCTGCAATAATGCTAAGTTTGGATAATGCACGAGACGATGAGCTTTTGCAACCGAATTTTTCAGTCAAATTCATTACATCTTCTTTTTGTTTTGTGTTTAATTATTGCTTAGAATTTTTTTCTGCAGATTGCACCAAAAAAACCCACAGGACCAGAATTGCCTGCTAAACTTGAACAACCAATTCCACCGCCCCCAGTCCTTCCGCCACCGCCACCGCCACCGCCTTCGCCACCGCCACCAGCACCGGCACCGGAACCGCCACTGATACCACCACCGGCACCGTCACCGGAACAGCCACCGGCACCGTCACCGGAACAGCCACCGGCACCGCTGGCGGAAACTCCACAGCTCTCGGCACCGCCACCGCCACCACCGCCTCCATCATCATCATCTGCTTCTACTGAACCTTCCCCAGCAGCTTCATCGCTATTATCTTCATCTCCTGCACTAGAATCTGAACCACCAAAAAAATCGGATCAACCATCTCAACCAGAAGTATCGGATATTTCGCCAGTGACTGATGCACAAACTGCAAGGGTAACGTGATGTTCGAAAAGTGATAATGATAAAACTCGGAATAAGGACGAAATTCTTATGAAGAAATTAAAAATTCTTAGTTCTATGATCATTTCATCCGAAATTTTAGGAATTGATATTATCTACACCGGTTGTGCCAACAAGCAGTCCAGTAAGGTCTTGGTTATCTATCTTGTTTACATTGAATACAATACAAGCAAGCAACACCATATTGATTAATAAATCGAAATTTCATAAAATTTTTTGTTATCGAATATCTCATTCATATCCATTTTGCATATCATATCGAATCAAGAATTTTAAAAAAACAATTGATATTTCACAACTTTGAAATACTTTTATTAGCAAAACAGTAGAAGAATAGAATTGATTGCAGTGGGATTCCAGCAACAGATTCCAAGGCATCATCTGCAGATTCCAAAGTTAAGGCCAAAAAAAAGAAGAGAAGTTAGAGTTCTGCTCCCTGCTAATTTTTCTTTTTCGCCACTTTTTGCAAAATCAATTGAAGTGGCCCTATTAATTGTTTCTTTTCTTTTCGATTGAGATATCAAATTATTAACATAGTTCTAAAACCTGAAGTCTCACTTGCATAATTTCTCCAAAAGAATTCTGTTCCGAATTTTTCTTCTGTATTTCTAATAAGCAATGTTTTTTTGCAGGCAAGAAGAAGAAAGGATCCAAGAAAGGTATATTTTAGACAATCTTGTATGATTACCTTTCAATAGTTGTAATCAACGGATCTTGTGATAGCTTATCACATCTACTTCAGACAAGAGAGATTACTGCTATTTGAGCCTAGCAAAACTTTAAAAAGCAGAAATCCTTCAGTTTTTTCTGTTTTCGTAGCAGTAATATGCTTGGTAAAAATCCATGAAGAATAGCTCGAAATCTCAATTATCAAATGATCGCCAATTAACTCACTTATAATTGATTTAAAATTTCAGGCAAGAAGAAAGTATGAACGATTGACACAGAAAGAGAAGAATCCTTTTTTTTTTTTTTTGATTTCTTTGTAAATAATTAATACAAAAAACTGACGTACATTACTCACTTCAGGATGTATATTCATGAATTATCATGCATCAATAAAAATTGCTTTCGGAAAAGTTTTTCATTTAGCATAGATGAAAGTTGGCTGTCGAAAAGAAATAATTCACGCTTCAAGCTTTGCTGAGAAATCCTCTTAGAATCTCTGCTCATAACGACAAGATGGTAAGAGTGCAGCTTAGAATGGTACCTGTTGGTATTTTCGGGTAACATTTGATAGCATGGGAATGGTACCTGCTGTCGGAAAAATCCGAAAATTAATATAAACAAGGGGTGTTAAATGTCATGAAGCGCTAATTTCAAATGCACCAACAGGCCGATAACATTAGGGTAAACATGTCTGCCGCCAAACGCTCCAACTAAGAGGTAAACAAAGCAAGATCCAGAAGGAGGGATTCCGAAAGGATATATAAGGATCGGATTTGGAGCAGAAATATATTCTTATTTCACTATCAGTCAACGAGCGCCTGCGTTTCTACAACAGTCTTCTACAAGGGTTTTCTACCGACATTATTGTACAACCACCCCAGCAACAATCGATTCCAATCAACAAAAGGGACACAAAAATCTTCTGTTCTATGAGCAACAAGGGAAAGAGACACAGTGATTATCTATTTGAATGCTTTCGAATAATTCTTGGTTCGTAATTGTCCCCTATTTAATAAATATCTTTTTCTAACAGGAATTGTCATAGTCGCAAAAATATTTTCAAGACACCTGCTGGTATTTTCGGGTAACATTTGTTAGCATCAGAAAATATGACATGACTCAACCAGTTGATGACAGGCAATTAGAATTCGAATACATAATTAGAAGATTCGTAAATAGGGCAAAGGACACATGTCCCTTCAATTCCATTTTCTAAGATCATTCTCAATGTCTCATATTAATTGCCCCTTACTTTTAGTAGTACAATTAAACTGCACAACAGGGTCTTGTGGTGTAGTGGTTATCACGTCTGCTTCACACGCAGAAGGTCGCCGGTTCGATCCCGGCCAAGACCTATATGTTATATCGCGATTCTGCACGACTCGTGCATTTTTCTGTCTCAGGATATTTGAAGTTACCATTGAATTTCAAATGCAAGATATTGTTTTTGATTTAGGAAAACTTCATATTAAACTAGTGACTGATACTTTGAAACTTGAAACTATCACTGGGATTCAAAGTGGGGAACATTTGCCAATGAATAATTCAAATTTATTTATGATTCTCTTAGATTTAAAATAAATATTAGGGTTTGACATTGGATAAATTAACATATGCAATAAGAATTTGCAAAAGTAAAGCCATGATGAAACATCTAAATACAAAGGAAAATAGACAAATCACTGCCTTGGCAGATCTTCTTGAATTTCTTTTTTTATTAAATAAAAATTAGATCCGTTTTAGATTTCGCATGCTCTTATGCCGATTCAGCATCTAACAACTCATCCTTTTCGGTTTTGGTCAAAAAAATATGATGGATCCGCGCACCTCTAAACGGACTTCCATATATGCTAACATTGTGCTGAGAAGTAGTCAGTTTCCAATTAAACGAACATACATCCTTAATAAATGATTGGATATCTTGCATTAAATTCATTTTAATCATCTGCAAATGATGATCTTGCAGGAATTGCAAAAATCAAGGATATCAAAGCAATAACACCATTATAACATGATTCATAACAATTTCGGCTTGTGTGAACAGAACCGTCCCAAGTGAGTTTATTTTGAACTGCACAGTGTTGCTGAAGCAAAGTTAGAAAAATAAGAAAATTTAGAAATTTAACGAAGAAAATTAACAAAGAAAAATCATTACAAAGAAATTACACTATATACAGTAGAAATTAGATACAATTTCTGAGAAATTCAAAAAACTTTGGAAGATTAGAATATTGATCAAAAACGGGAATAATGAGAGAAAATGAAATAGACTCAAAAAACCAGCTGAGTTGATAGAAAACATTGAATATTGTTAAATAATATAACGAAAGAAAGTTAAGTAAGATCTAAACATTTGTCTGAACAATGAAGCACAACAGGTTAACTATCTGGATGGATGACTCCAAGATTCCAGTATTGCGGATCAAAAATGTGAAACAAAGTACAGTGAAGACAAAAAACATAATAACAGTATTTAATTTTAGAAATACTAAGTGGAAAAAGTTAAATATTTTCAAATCAATCAGCAACATTCACCAGGAGTCAATTAATAGAGTGAAGTTTTCTTCATTACAGCATAAAAATCATTTTCACAAACATTACCATTACCACGAGTATCAGCTTCCAAAATCATTTCCTATAAAATATAAAAACTTGAGAAATAGTAATTAAAACTCGAGATCTCTTGCCAAACGAACGATAAGAAATTCAACTAATTGATAAAAACTTATAAAGCTATTTTGTCTGATTATTCAACATCTTAGTGGCATACAGATATAACATCTATCCAAGTAATTATCTAAGCGTATGAAGAACGATTAATAATCTTATTTTTTGTTCTATAAAACAAATTTATAATACCAACTGCTTAATTATCAACTGCAATAGTGAAATCAATTCAATAACAATCAAATAATGAGCAAAATCAACTCGCGTCTTTTATGAAAAAAAGTAATTTAAGGATTGAATTTCACATGAAGTGCACTTTCTAAAGTGCAGACAAGTATTTTGCTTTTAATTGCAACGATGAATAAGGCTTCTGAAAAAATTGTAAAGATTATCAATCAGACAGAAAACTGAAGTGATTTCCTGGTACCATTGAGTTAACTTACTTTTAGTTGGTCTTCTGCTATTGTTTCACC
The DNA here is from genome assembly GCA_028564675.1 of Onchocerca lupi. NCBI lineage: Eukaryota > Metazoa > Nematoda > Chromadorea > Rhabditida > Onchocercidae > Onchocerca > Onchocerca lupi. The sequence goes on from JAOVVO010000066.1 coordinate 157,612, forward strand.
CAGTTCTTCAGCAACTCTTCGCAAATCATCAATTGTGATATATCCTTTGAGATCACAATCAAACAATTCAAAAGCAGCATGCATTTCGCTAATTCCATTACGTTCATCTAACTTTTCGCTCAATAAATCACTCAGTTCTTCAAATGTGACTTTATCTGAAATAGCAGAATAAGTATCATAAATTGGCAAACTGAAAAAATCTTTCTTAAATACCAAAGCGAATATTACAATGTTCTTAACTAGTAAGGAAGGACATGGAACATTTATCGTTTTTGTTTGTACATAAAGAAGTACCACATCTTTTAAATTTCATTCTGCACATTATTTGATTTCACAAAGACAAAATACCTTTTTGTTGTTTGCCATTTTCTTCAATTTTTGCTGTTAAAATTCGTATTTCATCATTTCGTGGCTCAAAACCAAGTGATCGAAGAATAGTCTGAAATAAAACGATTTCTTATGGTAGCCATTTTCGTTTTCAAAATCCAATAAGTATCTTATTGAAGTTCGACTAGAGCTTTTTATTTCCATAAGAATTATTCTCTTTCCCAAGGATTGACAATGATGTAATCTAATACATAATACTCAAAAAAAAAAGCTAACTTTGAGATTTTTGATGGATGTTGCTCCAGTACCTTCCGGATCACATTTTGAAAATGCTTCCAGCAATTCTCGCCGTGAATATTCGCTGATTGTTCGCTGAGATGTTGCTGCACATTGCGAATTATCGACATTAGCCATACTAATAACAACCAATTGATCTCTGTTCGTGTTTCTTAATTGGGCTAATTTACCAGATGCAGACAAATATCGTGAACTTGACCTCGTTATGCATATAATTCACCATTTTTCCTTTGCTAAGTCCGGAATTAGATAATTTACTTGATCTTATCTAGCCGTCCTTGTATGCAAGGGCACAAAAATTTGAAATAAAATAAAATAAGACTTAATGCGTCAATCGAAGTCAAGAAAACTAAATTAAATTGAACCAAATTATCCGACCACCCAACCTTAGCCCTCCATCAAAGTGACAAAATGATATCCCCTTTGTTTTGTTGGATGCTCAAAGTTAAATATCACGCCCACTCACGACAATTCATCTCATTACACAATCGATGATGTCTCATCTGTCTATTTGTAGGTTATCGAATGGAAATAGTAGATTTCTTGGTGTCAGCAAAGCTGTTCGTTACTTTCAGGGTAGCTGAGACTTTTCATTCCAGACTTTATGGATGATGAACATCGTGCTGATAATCATATAATCCTTCATAAAAGTCATCTTTGCGAATTTCCTACTGCAGAAATTTGTGAACAGTTGGCAAGAAAGGTATAGTTTCATTATCTGTGATACTACAGGAATACTTCTTTCTTAAATGGTTGAAAGAATTAGTAAACAGATTTAGTGTTATTCTTTTTTCTCATCATCTATTCTATAGTTTTAGGAAATAGCGCAGTTTGTGCGGGAATATTTTGCCTGTGCCACTATTAGTCATGAATTATTGGATAAGATAGTTTCATTCTGCGAGAATTCATCTCAGCAACAACTTTTTGGCGATATCCTTTATGCGATATCATTTCGCATCAAAAAATGCCACTTTCGGAAGTCGCATCGTAATGCTTTGAAATACATCATCGAGCAAGTATGTTACTTTTCATTCAGAAGTTATGCTAAAAAATGTAAACATTATTTTAATCCGATTATCACTCCATTTCCTATTAAACATGATTCATGTATATGCATTGAGGTTTTGAAGTGAATGAAAATTTTTTATCACTTTCAGCTAGAACTGCGACATGTTGAAATTGGCTGGCAATTGTACAGTTGCTTGACGGATTCTATGATGGACAATGCAACACATGCAGATAGAATATATTTCGATGAATCTTTTTCAAAATATATCATTGTGCAAGAGAACCGCTATCAGTTATCACAAGGAACCACTGGTCTCTCTTGTTGGCAGGTACTTTTTGTTCACTTTTGAAATCGTTTCATTAATTGATCATAGCGAATGATGATTTGCTTTAAAAGTCCACCAAATATGATTTATTGATGAAAATCAGGCTTCTCTTTCAGATTCTTGAACTAGCTTCGAGATTATTTCGACGTAATTTTCGATGGGGAGGAGATTATTGGAGGGAATCTTTAAATTAATGAAAATGCATTGCATACATCAGAAAAAATTTTGAGAAAACAGAAGTACCTAATGTAAGTAAAAGAACACGTGAGAAGAAAGGGAAGAAAAGATTGAAGTGAAAAAAATAATAGAGAAATGCTTCTAATTACACTTGCTTACAGGCATCTTGTGATCTAGCGAATTATTTGTTGAAACATGGTCGTGGTTATATCAACGGAAGTAATATTTTAGAACTAGGTGCCGGTTGTGGACTACTTGGCATTGCACTTGCTTCTTTTGATTGTGCTAAAAGTATTACACTTTCTGATGGGAATGATGATGTATTGAACTTAATCCGCGATAACATTCGATCAAATTTTTCGAAAGTAAATTACTCCAAATTATTCCGAATGAAATTGCTCAAGAAATAATAGTAATATGTTAGTGAATTGTATTAATTTTCCTCTGCTGAGTACTATTCGCCACTTCAGGTATAAAAACTTTCATGGAAACTGGGATATAACACAAAATGCTGAAAACGACGTCCAATATGTTTAAGTTGCTACTGATCACTAACAAAATGTAAGGTTATTTTTATCAATAATTAAATAGTAATCTGGAGAACATCTTTTTCAGAATTGTGATATAATATTCAACGTTATTTTTCTTGAATGGGAAGCCATAAATGTGGAAAATATTCGTATTGTACCAGATGTTATCTTTGCGGCAGGTTCAAAATTCACATTAGTTGAAAGCTTCAAAAAAAGATTTCATTCTGTTACTAGGCTTGCATTTACAATTTTTAATTTAAAGTAATCGACTCAGTATTTCAAATGAAGTTTTAGATGTTGTTTACGATACAGTGGCGATAAAACCACTTGTCCATGCCATCAGGAAACTTCTTACTGCATTTACAAAAGAAATCAAGACTGGTCCTTCCTGTGTGCTAGCAAATACAGTAAGAAATCAAGAGACTATGGATAAATTTATAGCTTGCATAGGTAGAGTTTTTAGTTGACAATTTTAGCATTAGTTTGTAAAATTCTTTTCAAAGTTTAATCACATTTGTAGTCAAAGTTATTCTTTTATTAAGAAAATCATCAGAAGACTGATCATGTGGTGCAACTTCATTTCGTAATAGAAAATTACGTAACAAATATAACAACTTCAATTGATTTTTCAAAAAACGCTGTTTTTTTTTTTTCATTCGAGTCATTCTGCTTTAATCATCCAACTAGGCTATTAGCGGTTTTGTCAAGATTTAAATCATTTTTATTACTTGGCTTTTTCAGGCGAAAACGGACTTTCAGTGAAAAATTGTTTCACTTACGAAAACAGTATTTTTAAATTTGCCAATGGAAATATAAAAGACCAGTCTTTATTTCCTTTCACGAGCAGCGTTCAGTGTCCCACATTATTTCATGAACTGATATTGAAGGATTAAAAATAGTAGAAAAATGGTTTGTTGGTTTACTAATTTCTTGAAATTAAATGCTTCTTTATTTTCGGAGTATTAAGGTAGTATTAAAATAATAATATCAGTGGTATAATAAGCTTTTATTAACTCCTTGGTGTTCTATTAGTTCTTGATGGTGATGCTTATTATAGTTCGTGTGCACAGTATTAAGTTTATGATAATTAATAACTACTTGACTTCGTATTGTATTTCAGGTAATATTTGCATTCAAGAATGCGATATCCATCCGAAAGTCCTTTAGAATGTATGAGCGTTCTTGTAATAGCTGAAGAAGACTTGGAAATTCAAAAAAATAAAATAAAAAATATCTTGATTGTTTGCGAATAAAATTCTGTATTTTCTTATTTTTCGTTAATATTAATTGTGGCCGTGACTATCTATTATCATGTTTTGCTTAGTTCACGTAACTGATTATCGGATGTTTTTCAGAAAGGAATAAGGTTTCAAGATATTCCATTTATCTTTGGAATTAATTGAAAAATTTTTAACAATCATAGTATAATTTAATGCTTTACTAATACGATTGTCCCTTTTGGATCTGTACTTTTTCTTTCTTTTTTTAAAGGTAATTTGTAACTTAAAAAAAAAAAAAAAAAAAAAAAAGCGAAAATTATGGAAAAAATGATACACTAATGAAGAGTTGCTTAGTCTGAGCTGTTAGAGCTTATTTCAGATTTCATTATGACTCCCAAAACATTAAATTCTCCTGGCATAAGCAATAAAACTGTTACAATGAACGAAGAAATATGACTCATGATGAGTCAATGATATCATTATAGTATCATTTATTCATTGCATTTTGTAGAATCAACATAATTGGCTCAGTTTCAGTCAATCTGAAGATATTCCCCTGAATCTGGTTTACTGCCTGTTGTAAGCCAAGACAAGATTGATTCTCCTAAGTCATTTTTCCCAAATTACCAGATCAAGAAAAATTACGATACATTAAGGTATCATAATTTTTCATTCAACCCACTTCTAGCTATTTAAATCTGCTTGCCAGTTAAGTAATTAATTGATATTAATTCCTCAATCATTTAGGACTTGGTACTTCCGCATTAATTTGAAGGAGTAATCAGAAAGCTTATGTCAAAAAGAGTCAAGTTTTTTTTTGGATCAGAAGGGTGTGAAGAAGATCATTGATCATGCTAGAAAACTGTCCTATATATTTTAGTAATGTTCATGTTCTTGTGCGTAATGCAACTAATCCTTATTTCTACATTATTTTTCATTCTCGACAAAAGAACAAGACGAAGGATGTTTGTGCCACGTGGACTCGAAGCCGGTGGTGATGCAGCTGCACAACAAGTGGAAGAACGCCTACGAGCTCAACGAGAAACTAGAAATGATGCTTTACGTTTTCTGCTAATTCCAATTGTTTTGGAGCTTGGTATATAATGCTTTTGAATTTTCATTATTAATAGAATGGATTTAGTCTGATAGTGTCTGTTGAGAATAAATGAGAGTATTATTATCTTCTTTTGCAAATTTTCGTTATTTCTATTATTTCAGTTGACAAATGATTTTTTTTGCCAAGAAAATTAAGATTTTGCTTTAAGAATGTTTAGATTCGATGAAAGATGAAGATTTAGATGAAAGATTCAAGTTTTCTCAAATTTTTCCATGTGATATAAATGGACTCTTTTCGCTATCCTTTTTTTAAAAGTAATTTTGCTTCTTTCAGGAGCTCATTTCTGTACTTTTGTACTTGGCTGGGATTGGATCTGCACATAAATCAAAAGAATATTCAGACGAAATATGATTCTTCAAATTTGATGTTATTTTCTGGAACTTCATTATTCTTGACATGGTTGCTTACTGTTCATTTCTAGATTTTATGATTAAAAAAATTGGTTTCCTTTTACATGTGTGTATTTTTTCGATCCAATCTATTTAATAACTTTTAAATGTTTTTTAAAATATCTTTTGAATGTTCTGTTTTGATCTTCGTTCATATAAAATCTATTCCAAAAATCAATTTTTTATTACTTACAAATGTTCTACACATGTGCAAAATGTATCTGAGTTTTCCAGAACTATACTGAGGAAAAAATTAATGTTACATAAGTTAAGTCAAAACTCACATAGGTAGTCAACAGTCATAACGTTATCGAGTCTGTCAATATCCAGACACAAAAGAAGAATTAGATTGTATAATATGCTCTGAATTATTTCTTTTTTTTAATATACTAAATTACTCTTTTGATATTCCTGCGGTGTGCTGATTATGGAGCTGCTTCATATTCATAAGAAGTGAAGGATTTACTGCAGCAAAAAATTGATATATCTTTCTTAATAGGATAAGTCTCATTTTTTCCACGATCAAATAATTTGGAATTTAAGGATATGAAAGGAACATTTGTCGGAAAAGAATCTAAGGTGTGGAATCTAAGAACAGTATTTGAAATACAGATATGTTTGAGTGATTAGAATATATTGCAAGCTATACATATGCTATCATGACTTTTTAGGGACGATTATTGAACTATAAACTTTAATATGTTTCAGAAGTCGTTTTTATTCAGTTAGTGACCATCTTCAATCAAGATGTCGATTTTGGCGAAAATTTCAGAAATTGAAAACGAGGTAATGGAAGCTGAGCAGTGAAATACATTTTGAGTAGATTTGCTGTATGAATTTACATTATTCATTGTGTATCTCATATCGTGGAAGATGTTCTCAAAATTTTTGCTGTGATGAAATAAATATTTCGAAATCAAGAAAAAGATCTTGTGAAGTATCTGATTTTTGTTTCAGATGGCTCGTACACAAAAAAACAAAGCCACGATGGGTCATTTGGGTATGTTGAAAGCACGTATAGCAAAACTGAGACGAGAATTGATAACACCAAAAAGTGGAGGCGGTAGTTCAGGCGAGGGCTTTGATGTTGCTAAAACAGGTGATGCACGAATCGGATTTGTGGGTTAGTTTTTCTTTTTATGATTTATGTTAAATAAACATAAAGGAAATGATATAAAAAGGTCACCGAAGCTATCATCAGTTACCGATTTCGCATACTGTCGCATTCCGATTACAGCATATGAAACCTTAATGTAGTGCACAGAAATCATTCTTTATATCAAAATGACGATATTTGCTAGTAGTAATATTTCAGTGGATTTGATTCCATTGAAATTTGATATATATTTTTTAACGTTGCTGTATCATTGTTCAATTTTTATTTAACCACAGTAGTTTCTTATATCAAATATTTTACCATCTTCATGGAACAACAAATAATTACAGCTTAAGTATTTTAATATTGTTCGTTCACACGACTCAGATACCATCATCGATTTTTTTTTCCATGAAATTTTTTGCACCTTTTTTAGTTATTATCGTCTTTTATCAGCGTGAATTGTTAGAATTATTATAGCTAGAAAGCTGTGGTGCTAAAGCGTCCGATATTTAGAAATTCCTATTTCCAAGAGTTTTTCTTTTTTTGTTAAAGTTATGACTATCGAGTAATAAATTGGATATATTTCCTAGTATATATCTTTAATAGCTTTTCTTTCGATATTGACTTTTATGAAATTTTTTTTATTTTGAAAATTCTCAAATTTGTTGGGTGTAAATTTAAGCTTTATTTGTGTGTTTCTTCTTTATCGAGTAATTTTATACAAGTTTGCTTTACTTTTTTATCATAAAAAACTCAAAACAGATATTACGAAAGTATTTTTATATCATACGCCATTTCTGATATTAGCAACTTTATCGCTGGATTCTTTGCAACAACGATAGTAATTAAATGATTAATGGTATAAAAATTACATATTATTATTTAATCAAAACTGATTTCATATTTTATTGGTCATATTTTTCGAATATAAATAATTTTCATCAAATTTGATTTGGACTTAATCTTAGGATTTCCGATCACTTTTTTCGAAATTTTACCCATAGTTTTAAAATCATTTTTGAGTAGAGCTTTCCTTATATCTCTTTATACATAATGTAAAATTGCAGTTTAAAGGACTAATAATGAAACTCTTAGTTTTTTTGGAAGATTTCCGCTCATAATCCAAGGTCAAATTGCAAAAATCCATCATAAAATAATCTAATAGCCATTTCGGAAAACTCAAAAAGCATTTGATTTATTTCGGTCAGCCAAAAGCTTGGTAGGAAGAAAAATTATATCCTCAGTTATAATTTGTTAAAAAAGTAGTTTAGTTCTAATTTCCTTCATTTCAATATTTTATTGTTATGAAACAAAATGGAGTACAAAGAATGTTTGCGAAAAACAGAAGAAGTCACATCTGTGCTTTGTACATTTATATTCTTGTTGCATCATCTTGAAATTTAGTATGTATACTAACATATGAATACTAATTGATTAATTCACTGAATTAATCAATGTATCCATCAGTTTTGACTAACTATAGTATATCAAGTATCAGATCTTGAAAAGAAACGAAGTTCTTTGCAAGGTGAAAAATTCAAGATTAACTAAGGCAAGCAGCGATTTTGCTTTTAAATTCTGCAGTGTTGCTATAGTTTTACTAACACATGGGCTTAGGTTTTAAAAACATTATTTGAACATGATTTATTCTTTTTTTTGGTTTTTTCAGTTTAGATGCTTGTGAGTGATTTGTCGAAATTGATTCCACAGAGTAGTTTTATTACATATACAGTTTTATTACACAGAGTAATTTTATTACATATCGATTTTAAACATATTTTAGAAGGAACATTTGATATGCTATTTATTCATTTAAGGAAAATTGTGGTAACCAGATGGGGAAGATTTGTTTTTCTGGGCTACAGAGAAATGGTAGGAGATAAATGATAATCTATAAACTGCACAATATAAGATCACCACAAAAACTAAATCTCCCTAATATGGAATCGATAAAAAAAAATTAATAATTTAATTTAATTGTATTGAATCATTGAAAAAAATAAAATATTTTCACTTTAGATCTTCCATAGATGCGAAACTGACAAACTCTTCCGGTATAAATTTATTAGAAGTAGAATTCAAATTTAACGAATTCGGTAGTAACGGTGATTCCTGTAGTTGTTCGTAATTTGGCTCATCAGTGCTAACTTTGAATTGCTTTTCATAAGTGAAAGATTGTATATCTGAATTCAGTCCGAAATTCTTATCATTTTCAAGACTTTTAGGATCTTCTCTGAAGTCTTCGACTTCTTCCGCATAATTCATATTAACAAGTTCGATATTCCTTTCCGTTTCTCTCTCTTCTTCGGCCTCTGATAATTTATGATAGACATCACCTTCTTCATCGTCACTTTCACTAGACCAATCATAGAATTGATGGGTTGTTCGCGATTTTTGGAAGAAATGAATATGTTTGTCATCTTTTGCAAAAGAGTCTAAGTATTCTGGCTCTTGAAAAAGAGAAACTTTTCTTAAACCAGCTATTTCAGTTCTTATGTGACATTTAGTTCCCTGATTTGACTGATATAATTCAAAATTTATTGCTTCATTATAATGATTCGCTGCATCGAACGATGATTCAGAAAATGAGCTTGTTAAGCTGTAGGATTTGTCTCTTGGTTCTTTATTGGACAACCAGGTAGATTCATTTTCTATTGCAGGTTGATTCCAAGTTGTTTCTAATTGTTCATCGATTGTCGGTTTTTTGAAGTTCAAATCTATAAATTCAAGGATGGTTTCAGGTTGGTTGTATGTTGGTTTTGGTGATTCTTCAGCCATCGGCTGATTCCAGATTGAAACTGGCAATTCTTTACTCTGTGGTTCAAAAATTTCATTTTCTGATTGACAAAAATAGGTTGTTGAATTTGAGTCAAAATGGGAAAATTGTTCATTTTTCGCCAACATATTGGTATATTTTTGAGGTGCTTCAACAGTGTTTTTAGTTTTTTGGAATATTTTATTAGTCTTATGTGGGAGAGAGGAATTCTTGTTTCCTGCTTTTATCTTTCTCGATTGCTTGACTATATATTTTGATCTTGGATCATAAATTTGTGGTTTGGATTTTCTCGGGGATTTTGGAGCATACATTACAAATAAGTTATTGGAGATTGGTGATAATGGCGGTATTTCTTCAGCTGGTAACTGTGATGGATCGCATTGGAACATTCTCCTCATTTGGTGTTCATCCATTACGACTGTTTCTCCTGAATTCAAATTATTTGCATCATTTCTTTTAGGAATCACCATCTTTACAGTGTTGAGAATTTCACAGTTCTTATACATCTCATTTTGCATACAAGTACCATAATTTGGCGTTTCGGAAGTTTTGTTCAGTTTGTTAGATTTCATCTTTGCTTGTCTTTTTGCATAACAGCTTCTGAAATTAAATTCTATTAAATTCAATTATTTTTATGACATTTAACAGTAATGATTATCGAATTGATTTTCTTTCATGATTATCGAATTGATTTCTATTTTAAATTATCGTTTTCAATAATTCTATGATTTAGATTCATTTTTATTTAATCTTCTATTTGCCTATTAATGAGTCTCTGGGCCAGCGAGAAATTCACTATGTAAATTTTGTAGTGAAAAAGAACATTTTTTTTTATAAAGAGATGAAGAAATTACGGTATGTAATAGATGAAATTAATGAGCGTTTTCTCAAAATAATAAATTACAAAAAAAAATTTTTACTTTTTCTATATTATCTTTTAGGCATATGACGTTAAATAAAATTGATATTTTGTATGGAGAAGATAATTACATAAGATAGATAAATGAAAAGTGGATGGATTGAACTGTTTATCGCTTTTTTTCGCATATGAGTGTTTGTTCCTTATTTTTTAACCGCTGAAATATAATTCAGCCTGACAAGTGCTGAAGTTTTTTGATGAATAAAAAGACTATAAGGAAGAAAATAAGAAACTTTCTCTATAAAACTGATTATTACTACTACTACTAATTTGTAGTGTACTGATTCTTTGTGTTAGAGATAAGCTACTTCTAAGTAACTAAAAGATAATCCAAGAACTAGAATTCATTTTAAATACTGAGCTTAATTTTCCATTTGAGAATTTGAATATTAATATATACCTTCCTAATAGTTTTGGGAATAGAGAAAATCATGCTTCATTGCTTTTTCATTTTTTTTGGGATACTCAATTAAACTCATTGGATACTTTGTAAATATTACATTTTTATATTTTTATGGAAAGATATTTGAATCTATGTTGCTAAGGATTTATTAAAAAAGAGAATTAGAATGATAGGTTAGTATCAGTGATCAGTTTGAATTTAATAAAAATAATGATTTTAAAAGAACAATCAATTATAAATGATAGATTTTTATCCTGACGACGATAATATTGACCAAAATTAAAACTGGAAAAATCATGCATATTGATATGCAATTATTTGCATTTGCAGCTTATAATTTTAAAAATTTAAAAGAAATAAGGATTGCATTTCTTTTTTAAGAAGGGAGTTGATATTGCAAAATTCTAGATTTAATCATGCATGTAGTTGATATTGCAAAATTCTAGATTTAAACATTGATAAGTTGGAATGAAAAAGGAAATATTAAGCTAAAGAAAATATAGTTTTGCATTCGTGACAAAACTAAATAATAACACTGAATTCAGTTTCAAGATTAATTTATTATTTGTTAATATACCTCAATAAATCTAACCTGCACACTCGAATAGCAGCAATAGTATAAGTAATAATTAGAAATGCAGCAGTAATTGATAGGATAATCAGAAGACCTAAATTATCCGGCTGTGTACTTTCAGTACCATCAGTATTTCGGTACTTTTTCATTATAGCCATTTCAACCTGTTCAATGCGTAATCCACCAAGAATCCGGGATAAAGCAGCTAGTTGTGCCGATAGAACGTATTTCACTTTGGTAGAATCCAAAATTGTCATTGTATTAAGAGTACTTCTTCGTTGACTTTTGGTGATCACAAAACTGATAGTTGTTGATTGTAAACTATTTTGCTTGATATTCAGTAGTACAACATTCTCCTATAATAAGATAATGATGTAGAGATTAAAAAGGCAATAGTTCTTTTCGGTTTTGACTTCCTTTTTTACTTAGATTTTAAAATTTTTAGCTTGATAGCTGATAGATCTAGTTTCTTTATAATTGACCACTGCTCATTAACCATTGTTCTATTTATTATTATTATTATTTTTAATTGCTGAGGTATTCATTTTTGTAAATATTATTAGTTTAAAAATTCCCTAAAAGCTTCTCTATACCTAATTTGAAAAAATTTTATCTAACATAAATATAGTGAGAATTTCCGAGATATGTGGTGAAATGCATTCAGATATTTTCTAGAGATATTTATCAATTGCTGCCTATCTTTTTGCAACATAATTTAGCTTCGATGTATCGGGAAGTCTGAATCGAGTATAGCCACAACATATAAAATGATCTTAGCAGACTTAAAGAAGTGTCGGATGAATCAACTGATGCTAGAAGGGATACTTGTTTATTAAATCTAGATTTTTAATTCATCATTCAGTTAAATAAATTTTGGATAATTCTTCTTTTAACAGTAATTACCTTTTTTAGCCTAAGTGTAGTGGCCATACATTCATCAGCTTGTTGCTCACAATAATTACTAACAACAGCTGCAATCCGACGTTTAAAATAGGATTCGTAGGTTTCATTGGTATGCAACCGGGCACTTAGATTGATACGCCTGATGTTCATTTCAATAATTGGCAATTCGTTCAACTGAAAAATCCCATAATTTAATATTTTTACTTCTATTAAAATCTAAAACTTTTATAAAAATTGTTTAATTTTCAAATTTGTTTGTTATAAATTAATACCAATGAATGATTAGCTATGTCCGATGCAAGAAATGTTGTATTTTATATCAATCCAATTAAAAAATTAAGAAAATTTCTCCACCCTTTATTTATGCTATAATTTTCAAATTATTCTTTCCTTAATCAGTTAGATATAAACGCGAGTGTAACAATGTTAAAGCTGATTTGTGAGTGATATCGACATTTGTTGAGATTTCAAAAAAAAAAAAAAAAAAAATACTCTAATACTCGGAAAAATATGTTACTACTATTGATAGTCAGCACTATGAACGATATTTATTGTCTAGCTTTTTGTTATTACTTTTCACATTAATTATACCGGGATTATGAAGACTTATCTCTCTTGTAAAGTTTCATTCCCAATTCATACTAGGCTTATTTTGACATCTGACGAAACCACTTTTACTCAGAAATCATCATATATATTTGAAATGAAAAACTATACAAATTAAACAATAGATGTCATTTTTTTTTTTTTTTGGAGATTGAATAAACACTCTAGCATCTACTTCATCGATTCTGTGTAATTGAATTTTGCTGGCTTCTCAAGTTTTCAAATATTCTGAACGTGACGATATTTTAGATCTAAAAGACATATATTTCCTTTTTATAAGATTCATTGAATTAATATTAGATAAGTTTTGAATATACTGAATTGTTCAGAAGTGAGAAACAGGTTGTTTATGTTTTCAGTTTAAATTTCTAGAATTTGAGCTAAATTTATGGATTAATTGTCAATATACCACTCGCTTTGCTGAGAAGTTCAGTATTGCTTCAAGTGAATTTGATTAGAAAGTTTAAAAAAATAGGGGTTGACCAAAGTTTTATCCAAATCAATTATCGAAAAATGAAATGAAGATTTTCCGAACTTAATTTCATATATGCTTTTATTGATACCAATTTTCGGTGAAAAGTTCCTAACCTTTTTTTTTTTTCTCATAAGAAAACCATATCTTTTTGTCACATATTTATCTCATATTCCTTAACTTTTTAGCTTTACATCCTTTCTCCCTTTCTCTTCCTTTTTGTTAGAAAAAAAAAAAAAAAAGACATAAATAACCGCCGAACCTTTTCGGAAACCCTAATCCAGTCTAATCCGGAATCTCCTTAATTTTCAAAATCTTGTACATTCGGCTGTGCAAATTCAATTTTCTCAGAGAAAATAGAATTTAACAGTGAATTTGGTTAAAATTACCTGGAATATTGCTATTAATGTTTGAAAGGAAATTAGAATGCTGTATCAATTCTAAGCTTCTTATACCAAAATAGATTCTATTTCCTTAGTTCTGTTACATATTTTAATATATTGGCGTAGGGGAAATTTTCATAGATGGAGCATTCAGAGTGCTGCTGCTTAAAGGAAATAATAATCCATAGAAGTCAACTAAAAACGCAAATATTCCAAAGAATAGAATACTGAAATTATTTAAATCCAAAATGAAATATACCTCAATGAGTTCATTGCATAGAATATAATTTTTGAGTAAATTACCCGCATTCTGTTGACAAATACATACAAATTCGGAATCATTATTGCATAACAAATCATTGCGAATCATTGCAGAATTAGTAAAGGTAATAGGTTTGGCGATAGCAGCAGTAATAGTAGTAGCATTAGCAGCATTTTTTGTTGATTGTTCAAGTTTTACTGATCGAACTTTGCCAGATGATGACCGAGTTGAGGCCATGATTGATCCTGCTGCTGTTGCCAAGGGAAATACGCATAAAATAAAGGTAAGGAAAGATTGAATTAAGGGCATAATAAAATGGTATGAATACAATAGTAGGAATGGCGACAGTAAAAGTAGTAAAAATTGAAAGTTGGCCTTTTTTTAAGGCTGTGATCAGATCTTACCATTATCCGTATGCCATTATAAAGCCTGAATGACTAGGCTAGGCTACTAGAAGATAAGGCATATGTGCTAGGCCTGTTTCTGCAGCTGTTATATTCTCACGTCAGCTAAAAATTTGAATCTTTAAGGCAAATAACAGACACATACACTATATTATGGCAAAACTTGATGCATAGAGTATTTTTCGAGCCATCCTATCACTTTTCTCTTCTTTCACCGTTTCTCATTATTCGTTTTTCTTTATTCGTGCTATCTCTCTTCGAACTTTCTCATTGCCTGTTTCGATATATTTCAACTTTGCTTCATCCGTATATTCCCATAAATCTATTTGACTCGCCTCAGATCTGGCCTCTCATTTGCTATCCCCATTTCCCTATATTGTCTTTGTCCCTGAGCTTTCTCCCTTCCACTCCTTTCTCTTATTTCAATTCCTTCCTATCCCTCCTACTCCAATGAAACTCAAATTTTCAACGAATTCATTTCATTTGCTGTTAAAGTTCACTGTGGTATAAATATCGATAAACACAGCAGGGATGTATGTATATTCTATGGAAAGATTACCATATTATAAATGCCAACTTTTAGCACATAGACAACACACTTCCTGAAATATCTGACTTTTGATCTTACTGTTACATTACAGTATTAGAAGTGTCTAAATCTCCGCATTTCTTGGAATTATTGAAAAAAAATTAATTTACACAAATTATCTTTCTCTCTCTCTCTCTCTCTCTCTCCCTCTCTCTCCATCATTTGTCCCTTCATTTGAATATGCAATTTTAATTATGAGACAGCTGCATTACTGCTTCAATAAATATAATTTTAGAAGTTTTCGGAAAAATAAACGCATAGGAATCCATTTCTTCTTGTCGAACAGCAAAATATACTTCATCTCATAAGTTGTTGACAAGTTTTTAGAGATTGGAGTTAGCAATATTTCAAATATATTTAGAAATTTAAATATTCAATCCAAAAGGATTCAAACATATAAGGAAAAATATAAGAGACGATGAAATCGATTGAAATTAAGTCCATCGCGGAACAAGAAATAAATTAAGTCGATTATATTGAATTAGAAATATGAATTAAATAATCAAGCAAAGGTCGTTATAGATGATATCTAACTTAAGCAAATTCATGAGAAATAATAGAAGTTTATCTTTTATCAAAAATTTTTGCAACTTTACGACAAATTGCAGATTGTTTTCAAGGTAAAATCAATTTTGCCTATTTTATACCCATCCATTATTTGAAAGTCTTAGCTTTGAATAATAGATATAATGTAGGTAGCGATAAAAAATAAATAAACAAAGATTTAGGTAAACAGCATAAGTACAGTGGCAAGGAATTAAAATGAAATAAATATTAATTTATTAAAATAGATGATATTTTCTTAACAATTATTCCATGCTCTCTTCCATTCTCTGTAATCTTTTGCTTGATTTATCCACGTTTGATACGTTATAAAAAGTTTTCAAGTATTATCAGTAAGTTCCATGAAGTTTTCAAATATATTTTCATCGAAGTATACGTTAAGTCATCTGAAATGGACAAATGATTGACTGAAGAAATTAAATAAGAAAAAATACTGCAGTGGTAACCTATAGGCACTTTTTTGCAGTTTTGTTTCTATCATCAGAAGCAATTTATTTAACATTATTCTTCGAACATCTTCGTTGTTTATTTTGATAAATATTTCATGCCTTAAAATACTAGGAGCTTTCTCAATTAATATTTAATATGTCTACTCGATTCTGAAACTTAATTTGAAAGTATGAACAAGTTACTTGTCAGTTGAAAAAAAAGAAACAGATGAAGTGGAAAGAGGGAGTGAGTGAAAAACAAATAAATGAAGAAGCAAGGAAACTTAGGTTTGTCATTTAAAAAAAAAAAGAAGAAAATTGCTAAAATTTTGTGATTTTTCTTGGAGAGTGAAAACATTTGATCGGTATTTTCAGAGTAAATCACTGAATTTTCTTACCTAAAAGACAGAATTCATCATTGTCCTTCAAAATATGTTTTATTGCTTCAAGATGATACATCTGAGAAGTGCAATTGTAATGAAATAAATAGAAATCTTTTGACAACCAATGTTCAGATTTCATTACAGAATAAATGCTGAAATATGCCCACAAGCAAAGATTTTATTAAGTCTTTGTGCTTCAGTGAAATCGCATACCACATTTTTTCATCATAGATGAAGCTTGAAAGAAGTTAGGATTTGAGTTACCCTCAAATTTTATTTATACTTAAAAGTAACTCTTCTCACATATTGGTAATTTCTCGAAAAACAGACAAATTTAAACTTCAGATTTCTGGAACTGTTAGTCGGTCGGCTAAATTTGGCGTAAGATTTTTTTCTCTTCAGGTTTTCCATCGGTTGGTAAATCGACGCTATTGTGTAACCTTGCTGGTGTTTATTCGGAAGTGGCAGCGTATGAATTCACCACTCTAACTACGGTACCAGGTGTCATTCGCTACAAAGGTGCCAAAATGCAGCTTTTGGATTTGCCTGGAATTATCGAAGGAGCAAAAGATGGGAAGGGACGTGGTAGGCAAGTGATTGCTGGTTAGTCTAAGCCTTGAATTGTGATTTAATTTCATTTTCATGATTTTATTATATCTTGAAGATCACAAGAAAATGCAAATGCTTTATAGCTTTTTATTTTCAGTAGCTCGGACATGTTCGTTAATATTGATGATATTAGATGTTATGAAGCCTCTGCAACACAAAAAATTGCTTGAACAAGAATTGGAAGGTTTCGGTATACGATTGAACAAATCACCACCAAATATTATTTTTAAACGTAAAGAAAAAGGCGGATTAAATTTGACCTGTTTGGTAAGCCTTGCGTATATCGGTAATCCTATTAACATTGCTTATCCATCTACTATTTCTCATGTTGAGCGAACATTTTTATGTAACCTTGCAAGATGGGTTTACAGCACTAGACCATTCGCTTAATACTTCTTTTAGTAATCTTCCTGTTATCCGCTGTTTGTTGGTTCTATTTGTTCTCTTTGCATCGTGTCATCTAAATCAAATATTTTTTGATGTCGTTTTAGGCCATTTCTATTGAATTGAAATTACTTTATGCAGCTGTGCCTCAAAATTTTATTTTCAGGCTCCACAATCAGAACTTGATACGGAGATAGTAAAAAGTATTTTGGCGGAATATCGTATACATAATGCCGACGTAACTCTAAAATTTGATGCTACATCAGAAGATTTAATTGATGTTATCGAAGGAAATAGGTAGATAGGCTTCGAGATGTCCCTTTTTGATGGATTGAATAGAGGAATTGATGTATTTTTAATTCTAGTTTCTTTTATTATCTTCCTAGCTTGAAATCCTGAATTATTCGAATTCTGTATTGCATTTTTGATCAGATCGCTGGATTAAATATCACCAGATTTATGGATTTTGAAAATGCCATCTATTGCAGGATTTATATCCCATGTATATATGTTTTAAACAAAATCGATCAAATTTCAGTAGAGGTAAGGTGATTTTTTTTCTAGACTTATTTCGGAATAAATTTATTTCCACTCATACTTCCAGACTGAATTTTCAGGAATTAGATATAATATATAAAATTCCTCACTGTGTGCCCATTTCTGCACATCACAAATGGAATTTCGATGATTTGCTGGAAAAAATATGGGATTATTTGAATCTCATTAGAGTGTAAGTGTTGCAGTTTCCCTCCATTTTCAAACATTTCAAAATGAAAAATTGAGAGTAGAAAATTAAGAGTTAAATTCAAGAAAAAATTCTAGAAAATTGGTAAAGCCCAATCCTTAGTGTAGAAGGTTGGTCTGAATGGGTTCCAAATATCTGACTGCTATTCAGATTTACTCATTTGTAATTAGTCTCTTCGCCCGAAACTTCCCTGCATTTCTCAGGTACTTAACTTGTGCTTGAATTTCCTGTATTTCTCTTTTTTTTTTCTTTTGGAGATAAAAAGCAGAAACTATTTTAGGTATACCAAACCGAAAGGACAATTACCTGATTACAATGCACCCATCGTACTACCAGCAGAAACACGAACCGTTGATGATTTATGTTTCAAAATCCATAAAACTCTTCAGAAAGACTTCAAATTGTATGTTGTTTTCAAAATCTTTTATTCAGCAGTTAAATTATGAACTAAGTAAAACTAATGGTTCCTGTACGTTAACTATCGTTTTATTTGCTGAAAGACGCATTACATTTAATTCAGACAGCATTATTAATGAATTTTACTGTTTGTCGTGTTTTAGTTTCATGATTTCTCATTTTCAGTGCATACGTTTGGGGAAGTTCGGCGAAACATAATCCGCAAAGAGTGGGAAAGGAACACATATTGAATGATGAAGATGTCGTACAAATCGTCAAAAAGTTCTTTTCTTTCTACTTTTAATGAAATATAATGATAATCAAATAATCCGCTATTCAGATCCTTTTCGGTTTGTTCACCCACAAAGCATAAAATGTGCTCACAAAAATTTTCGTAACAACAAATGATTCGGGATAAAACAAAAATTTGTTCTCTAGATGCTATATCAGATTTAGACCAATTATTCAAGCACTAAATAGTTTTCATCAAAACTTTAATGATATATTTTCCAGTTCCCAATCCTACCTTTATTCTTTAGATTTCTGACAGATTTTTGATAAAAAGATCAGAATATACTGATATGACACTAAGAAAGTAGCTTTTCGTATCTATTCAGATCAATAAAAACACAAGTGAAAAATAAAATACAGGTAAAGTAGATTATTTTGAACAGCAGAAGTAAAAACATTATCAACATTATACTAGATGGCTTTTTGTTCATTCTTTTTTTATTGCAGGATCTAAAACAGGAAGGAACGCAATGAAATTGTTTGCTCATTTTTTCCTTAGCAGCTTTCTTCTCCGACAGTTCGTAATTTCAGTTGTTCCTTAATTTCAGTTAATTTTCATGCTTATGATTTTAAAATTGTTCAATTTTGGATCAGATCTAAGGGAAAAAAAAAAAAACATTTTTTAAATGGAATTTAATATCCAGTAACTTTACAATAAAAGATGGCATACTTTGATTATTTCCTTTCGCCGCAATTTCTCTGCTTCGGAGTTGAGGAGTTGCTCAAATTTTCGTTGTTTCTTGATATTATTAAACTATAAAATGAATAAATTGTGCCAAACAATACTTATATTTACAATTTTACAGAGCAGCTCGTACCATTCTTTTGATACGGACATGTGAAACAGAAATGGATTTCAACTGGTTCAAAATTCAGCTGTTTAAAAATGGTTAAGGGCTCCTGAATTTAAGCAATTCGTATTTTATCTGAAACCGAATAAGCATGCATTTTTTCCTAAATCAAGGAATTAAAATTCTTATTTCTGCTACAAATAATACCACATCTATCAGTCAGTGCTTTATGATTTGTAATGAAAAAACTGAAACCTTATAACCTAATTTTAATAGTAATGATGAATAATTGCAACATTTCTTTCAAGTATTAGATACGAACATTACCTGGCGGCGATCCCTTTTATATCTCTCTAACATATTATTGCAAAGGCCATCGAAAACTTCTTTTATATCACCCGGTATCCGAATCTCTCTTTGTTTCATTTTTGCTATTGAAACATCAACAAATACACTGAAACAGAACTCGAAATGTTAATGTGATGCAAAATTAAGCATCTAAAAACGAAGGATTTTCAAGATTTACGATTAAATCCCAAAAAATTGAGAATTGCTTACCTTGAATTGATTAAGTCTTGCAATCGTGGTAAAGAGCGGACTTCTGGTAAAAATATTGATTTTAATAATGGTTCTGCAAAAACATTTTTATAAATATGTGAATATTTTCTTCGTACAATTTGTTCTATATTACTGAATTACTCATTTTAAAGTAGATATGTTAGATTCGCGGAAATTTATCTTTTGAAATTAATGTCTTTTAAAAATTCAGTACATAAAATATTCAGTTTCCCCAAAATATAAAACGACTGGTGTTTAAGGTCAAGGTTTCGGTTTACTTTTTAAACTCGGTATTAATCTATATAAATAGGAACTTACGGAACATAAGTGGTACAATGGCAATTGCCTCATTTGCTGAATGCACAGGAAATGTAAAAAAACCCGTAAGTAATTCGAATAAGAATTCGCCAAATATAAATACAAACATATCTTCGAGGGTCTACAAAAATCTTGATAATTTTTTCTTTTAAAAGCTGACATTAGTTACATAATCTAATTTCATGAGTTATGTTCTTTTCTGCAAACTGAAGTTCCGAAACTGCACTACCGACGATAGAGAATGCAAATTGTTACAACGAAAGAGAAAAATAAAAAAAAAAACGAAATTGGAATTTAAAATTTGACTCTTGAAAAAAGAAAATGAGCCTTTAGATATGAATTTTTCTAAGTATGGATTGGTTTAAATTCAATGGTCGAAATTTAATTTTTTTCTTCTGAAATTTCTGTGAAATGATTTTGGGAAACTCACATTAATAGTCTGAAAATATAACATTGAAGGACGTCGAAAACTTGGTTGTCCAGTTAGAACTGCAAAAATTTGAAGATTTAGAAATAACAAATAAGTTCAAAAAAATTGTTTTCTTTACCTTGATCCAAATCAATTAGCTCGCAGCCGCATTCTGTAATAACAACATTCCCTGCATGAGCATCGACTGAAACGAGAAATTTTAATTGTAGAAATACATGAACTTGTTTTAGTTTTATAGGCTCATTTTAAAGTGAATTCTCTTTCGCTATGTGCATCAATGTAGTGCAGAATAGTGCAGAACTCTGCAGTGCTTGGGTATGCACATCAAAGGAAAGTGAAATATGAAATGAAACAGCACTTCAATCTATAATATATTTTTCGCAAATGTGAATGATACTGTTTTTCAAGCATTTCTTAAAAATTGATGAAAATGCAAATGGATCATTAAATATCAAATGAAACAGAAGAGATAAGAACAGATAACAAAGAAGCACTATATATTTATTATTTCTATATGAAATCTGAAAAACGAAACATACGATACGGTACAGAAATCGCGTTTAATAACATCAATGTTTCAAGTAACTGCCGACAAATTAAGCGAATATCATACATTTCAAATGAGAAAATCGAGCTATCCATTCTATATTTTGTGAAGAAATCGTCTTTCCAACTGCTCTGGAAACAAAACTATTTAAGGATATCACAATAAAAAAGTCAGAAAATTTCACAAACTTTGTATCTCGAACAGTTGTTTTTTTGAATCTCAAAAGCTAATTTTGGTAATTATTTCGAATTGCTTTAAAAATTTGTTCAGTTATAATTGACTGAAAGAGATACAAAGTAAGTAAAATTTAACTTGAATTAAGTTGAAAATTTAAAGCAATTCAGGAAACTATTTCAACGCAAAGTGAGGAAGACCTTACTTTATAAAGCCGATCACGCATTGTTCCTTTCTTGAAAATAGGTCTAATATATATAATTCCGCCATCAGTGGCCCAGCTTGTTACACTCTCATTTAAATGCGGGCACTGCAAAGTACGCAAGAATTCAAGGGCATTGTTAAGACTTGCCACTGCTCCGAAACGATCTGGCCCATATCGGACGCCAGAGAGCATCAGCTTTGAAGAGCCACATCTAATTTCATAATGTATTTTGCCAGGTCGCCAACCACAATGTTTTCTTTGTTGCTCAATAATCCACTGCCGTTTATCGCGGAACGACAAAAGTATCCATTCATGCAAACCTGTGCAAGTAGAAAATTTTGTAATGACAATTTGAGTCTCCTTGAACTTTCATTTTTGGATAAACATTACAAATAGAAAGCAATATACCTAATTCTGATGTATTGATACAATGCGTTTAAGCACAACCATGCTAATTAAGCTGTCCAAATTCATAGGAACTTAAATGCAAAAATGAGCACAATACTTTTCTAAGTTAAAACTTTTTTAAACTAAACTGTAATTTTACCAGTGTAAGTTTCGGTGAAGCTTTCGAGGAAATTGGCGACTACAGGGCATGCATACAGAAACGGGTGTAAGCAGATGGCATCCAAAAATTCCTGCAATCAGTTCTGCACAACATGTCGGTAAAAAAGATTTGACAAAATTTGGATTAACAAAACAAATTTAATTATAGCTAAGGAAGAAACTATAGCATAAGCTCCTACCAGTTAACAGAAATTCACGCTGCATCTTGATCAGATTCAGCTCAAATCTGTTTAGCAATGGCTTGAAGCACGTGTTTAAACTGATTAGCAGACAGCAACATTTTAACTTGCTGGCAAATCCGGAAATATGTCACGCTGCGACATTATTAAACCTCCTTCAGAAAATGCCTAGTTGAATTTTCTAGTAGCAGTCCTTTTATCCAGTTCCCTTCAATTTTTAATTTTATAGAGATCTAAACCTGCAGCGCCAGCATACGTTGTTTGATGAATACTTCGTTTGCGTTTCCAATGAATTTTTTTGGAGGGAATCCTAAATTTGCACAGAATTTTTCAATCTGTGAATTCAACTTCCTGAAAAATCCCTTTATTAATAAGTGCAAAATACGGAACTTCTACAGTTTTCAAGAGAAAAGTTAGAAATCTCTTCCAAATTAATTACTGTTATACAGAAATGATATACCGAAACTCCGCATAACGTCGGTGAATACGCCACGACTTTCCGATTTCCAGTTGATTGTTCACTTCTATCACATATTCCTCAAATCCTCATGAATTTCATCAAGATTAAACTGAATCTTTGGGAATATAAAACTTTATAATTTAAATATGCATTAGTCTGCAAAAATTTGACAAATTATTTTAAAGATATTTCCATTCCTAACTTAATTTGTTAGTAAGTAACTGGTGAGAATTTTCTTCTAAAACTGAGAAATAGAAGTTGACTTAAATGCATTCTGATTTCGATGCTACTGCTCCACTTTCGATTGTAAGTAAGAAGTGATCAAATTCGAAATCAATTACTCGAAACCAAATTCAAATTTGGTTGAAGTGTGTTTCAAATGACAATCAGCAATTTCCAAATCATTAATTATTCTCACACATACTTTAAAAGTTCACTTAATAATATGTTACGTTATTCATATCTCAGACAATAATAGAGCAAAATGGGACTATCAGCCGGATATGCTTGATTTATATTAACTGTAGCCGGCAGTTTGGTGAAGAATCAGCCTGAAGAAGCACGATACAAATTTAACCACAATTTTAGCGTACTTAAGTCTACATGTGTATGCAGATTATCGGTCGTATATCCACTGAAAGCTGAACACAAACCACGTGGTCGGGTAATCGTATCCAATCGATTAATTTGCATTTTATGGGGTGTGTAACGTCAACAGCTACTGGCGTACTGTTTTGCATCATCCATTCTGTGAAGAGTTAAAATTTGAATTTCAAGTTGAATTTGAGAGTGTAATTTAGTAAACACTTTTCGGAAGCGATCGCATTCCCGAGAGACAACTCATCGTCAAAAAAATCATGGCAACAGCACAGGACAACTTCTTATTCCAACCACTCATTTTCCTCTCCTCTACCCAATGTACATCGAATCTGAATAATGCGCAACGTCCGAACCAATTCATATGAGCATCTGCAAGTCATTTACATAATCGCACAGCTTATAAGTGCTCGAATTTTGCACGAGATTTGTGTGTTTTGTTTTGCTTGTAATCTTCGGATTTCGCTTGTCCTCGTTCAGTCATAGGGGCGGAGGTTGAGGTTCGGCATTGGTTGTTTTCTTGAATTGGTTTCATTTTATTCCAGGTGGAATCTCCATTATGTAGATGAGTCATTCATGAGAATTATTTAATTCTTCCTGGGACATTATGAAATTGACCAAAATTTTGTGAATTAAATGAAAGTGATGGCTCTCGAGGAATTTATATTTTAGGCAGTGATGTTTTTTATTGACTGTAGTGGGTAAGATTTATACCACTTTCCTATATTTTTCATCTTCTTAGAAGAGTTTTTATCTACCAAGCCCATCTTTAAAGTTGTTATTAAATGAACTGCCAAAAAGCCACCAAAATCGGCCAGGTGATAAGTGTTGCAGATTCATTTGGCCAAAATGTCCGAATAAGTAGTAATGCCAAATCTACATTACCTTAGTCAGCACTTTCTTCACACAGAGCTTTGCTCCTTCGCATCGATAATAGAACTTTCAACAAAGGGAACATTTTTGTAACATTTCTGAAGTTTTCTGATAGCTCAGGAGACTGCAAAAATGCTAGAAATTTACCCAGATTTCTTAGTTGTCAGGGTTTATGAAACCTAAAGCTATTCTACTGATAATGCCAGATAAATTCACCGGAACAGGAATTGGATTTTTGCCGTTTTCTGTGACAACATTTTCAAAGATAATAGCTGTACTATCAGCGATACTTTTTCGCAAATGTAGCATAAGCTCTTCCATTAAGAAGGCATAAAAATGCTTACAACTTTTTCTTCCCACAAGCATAAAAAAATGAAATGCTCCTTGCCAATCTGAATTAAACAAAATATTCCAGTGCTCAGATTTTGTCTAAGAACTTTTCGGTTAAAAAATTGTTGGGGAATAAAATACTGGATATATTAATTTTAGGCTATGTTGTTTTTTAATAAACCTTAATAGATAAGATTATTTTGAGAATTCTGAAAAACTCGATCTAATCAAGGAAGATGAATTAAAATTAGTCGATTCTGTATCAAGTAGGGCGTTGAAATGCTTTTAAAGAATAAGTTATATTTACATAAGTTTACCGTTTTCTTTTAAATTAGTTTGATAAGATTTTTTCTAAATTTGCTTTGATTTTAATTCAGATTTTTGATATATACGCAGTGGAAGCTTAATATATACGAATTTTTGCAACTTAACTTTTCCAGAATGTAACAAATGACTTCATCAACATCAACTCGTTCAACATTTTCTGGGGTAATTTCTCCGAAATACTGGATTTATTTGATCTAAATTAATTTATTAATTAGATTTAATTGGTTCTAAATTGATTTATTGATCTTTTGAGTCATTTTCTGTTTGGTTGGGAAAAAAAATTAAAAATAATAACAAACGTTGGCAATTTTTTCTTGAGTCAAAGATAAGCTTCAAGAAAATCTTAAACATGGATAAAAATATTTACAGATGATAAGCCTACTAGCATATTTTCAAAAGTATGCAGATTACTGAAGAATTGTTTCAGCTTTCGGAGGGCTGTATGAGTGAGGCCGGTTCTAGTGGATTACAGAATCGAAACAGCGCGGAAGAATCACAGGAAGATTGTCCGAAATGTGCAGCGATGAGATTGAATACTATTATTGCTGAGGAAGCTTTAGCTTCCTTAAGTGGGCAGTTTAAGAATCTTCAGAAAGAGCTGAAAGTTATTATTTCTCACTTGCTTCAGTAAAAGTATGGGAATTTTAAAAGAATAGAGAATATATAGACGATGAGGAGTTTCTAATTTCTATTAGAAATTAGAAATTTAATTCTTTGTAACATCGAATTTATTTTCTCCTGCAATTTTTCCATTCTTTTGCAGAATATTTTTAAAATATTTATTTGATCTTTTTAGAAAACAGAACAGGTGTCCAAAATAAATGAAGAACAGGCTAAATATATTGATGAAAGACGTTCAAAGTTAGAAAAGTTGGAAGCAGAACACACTTCATTGTATGCAGAATATGAGAATTTACG
The DNA here is from genome assembly GCA_028564675.1 of Onchocerca lupi. NCBI lineage: Eukaryota > Metazoa > Nematoda > Chromadorea > Rhabditida > Onchocercidae > Onchocerca > Onchocerca lupi. The sequence goes on from JAOVVO010000066.1 coordinate 183,467, forward strand.
GGTACACTTCTAATTTTTTTTTCCTTGGAATCCATTCGTTCTACAGTTCATAAACTTAAAAATTTTTGCAAGTTTTTCATTATTTAAATTTAGCTTTAGAGATGTATAAATTTCAGATCAATCATGACAGTCTAAAAAGACAATATGATGAAGTGGTTGCTACAGCACGAAGGAATCAGGTTTTTATTTATCCATACTTTTCTTTTTCTGAAGTTTAGAGATTTGCGGCATATCTTTCACGAATTCAAAGTCAGATTTGTCCAAATAAAATAATTCAGAAAATAATTGCTTTAATGACAGCCTTTTGGATGTTGTGTTTCAAAATAAGAACGCGATGCATTGCTCTATTTAGAAGATTTGATTAAATTTTAGCGTCTTATCGAAGAATCAGTGAAATATCATGAAACTTGCAAAGCCGCTATGGAAAATCTCATGGCTGAAAAAGAAGCACGTCAAGAGCTACTCGCAAAATATTTGAAAAGTGTGGAAGCCGCTGCGGTAACTTTCCTTAATTAATGATTTTAGAAGATTGAAATGTGGTGAAAAGCTTTCAGAATTTTCCTATTTCTGCAGATTCTTAGCGCTTTTTGTTTCAAATGAACATGGATTTTGAGGAATTTTGGAATTGCTCAGGAATTTTGCTATCTTCTTGTCTCAGAATAATAAAACATGAAAATTTTGAAGATTTATTCTATTTAATTCGGAAGTATCATTATAGCGATCTCGGAAAATTTATGAAATCGTTTAAAACTTTTCACTGCAATGTATATATCTTTGTTGATTACGATTTATTGAGAAATATATGCATAATTTGAGGTGCCTTTATTTTTCATTTAAACATATAGTGATTGGTAAGAGAATTTGTAAAGTAAACATTTATTGAATGAGGAGACCAATAGAAATCAATCTAAAAAGTTTGTATACTTATTTTAAAACTTTTCGTTTTTAAAGAAAATAAATGATTCAATGAAACAACTGGAAAAGAAATGTTTCCAACTACAGTCAATTAATGAAAAATTGGAACCATTCAAATATCACTGTCCAACATTGCTTCGACTTCTCCTCGAATTTGGTAAATATTCCGGATTTCTACACATCATTGTTTCACATAATGTTACCGGAAGTTAAATCTTATGTATAAAATTTCTCGCATTTTATAAAATTTCCAAAATTTTTGTTTGTAGAATAATCAGATTTACTTGACCATCCATTATATCGTACTGTTTGATAATAGTTGGTTCCTTGTTCATGTTATTCGTCATTGACTTTTCTTTTAATTTGCTTGCGAGCTATTATAATCGAAATTTACGTTATTGTTTCGAATATTTAGGAATGCATTAATAGAAATTCTTTCTAAAATAGTTTAGAAGTATTGCGAAAAGCATTACTTGAGTTAGAAAAAAAGGTTAGAAATATTTTCACGCAGTTTATTTGCAGGTGAAATTGTTGAAAATAACGGTTTAATGACGAAATCATTACAAAAGCGTCTTGCTCGGTATAAAGATAGGGATGATTTACGTGAATATTTGCTCAGAAAGACGAGAAGAATGACGGATTTAAGTGAATCAAATACGGGAACAATCGAAGAAAGTAGTGATGATGGTATGATTTTTCTTAATAGAAACATTTCAATAGTTAAATTTTTTTTTTTTTTAGTGAAAATTGTAAAGCCGAAGGAACCAACGATAATGCATGATATAACTGTCACAAAAAACCAAGTCATAGAATTTAAAATATAAAGCCATAGAAAAGTTTGCATTCATTGAATGCGATGAAATCCAAGAAAGATTTGGTATCTTGTCACTGTCAATTGCTCAGGCTTCTGATATTACTACATGTTTAAAAATATCTTCACATTTATTTCAATTAGTTGCTTTTCCAGATGAATTAGCAAAAGGCGTAGAAGATTTACTGCTGAAAATTGATAGTCCATCTCGTCTAAAATCGCCGAAAAAATCACTATCTCCTAAGAAAAAAATAAAGAATACTGAAAAAAGTGGTGATCATTCTACAAATTCGATGAAAGAAATATTGAATATGAAAGCTGCTGAAAAAGGTCATATATGTAAATTTTTCAGAAACAAACTCACTATATATATTAAATTAAGCTTGGAAATTATAAGATCCATTTCACAAGATTCACATATACTGTGTTGTCCTGAACATAATTGATTTTTCATTGGTAACATAAATTCACAATAATTGCTAATTGATTTTGCTTTTTCAGGACTGTTTCACACTTTTGTTTATTGAATCATTTTATTCAAAGTGTACTTGAAGCGACGATGATTGTACTTTTTGCGTATTCTGAAAACCGGAAATTGTAGTTATATTTCGTGGAGATACGATCAGATGATTGATTTTATATATTTAAAATTAATGCACAAAATTTTTTTCAGGAAGTTTTTTGAAGAAACAGTTGGAAAGTGTAGAAACTCTTCATGTTCCTATTCCAAGTGCTCAGTCCAATTTGTAAGTATTTCTTTGTAATCATATCGCTTCAATTGTTACAAAATGAATAATAGAAAAGTTTTCTCTAGTTTTGATTTCACTAATTATTAATCTTGTGAATATGAAACTTATTCTGTATTCAAAAGCCATTTCAAAAATAAATTTTGAGTGACAATTGAAAAAATTGGAACAAAAAGCAAAATTTATTGTACACAAGATTTAGATATATGATGATGCCACTATTCTATAGTTATTCCCAAGTTCTTGCAATTTTCCAGTAGCCATACCATTTTGTGTGATTCATAGTTAAAGAATATTGTTACAAATAATTCATGTTTGAACTTTCAGTTTATATTTTAACATGTTACTTATTTTAATTGGAGAATGACAACTATCCATCAAGATTTATATTTTATTGATTTAGATTTCATCATATTAATGTGGAATAACAAATGATGGTTTCCTAGAATTAGTATGCCATCCAATAAATGATTTCATGATTGATTCATTCTCACAATTTTATTTTCTGTGATTCGCTAATTCTTTCATGAATCATGACTAATAGGAGGCTTTTCTGTAGGAAACCACTGTGTCATCCATTTTCATCGAAATTTATATATGCTATGGTGTTTTAGAAATGTACATATGATAAAGACGAAAACATTATGTGAAAGACAATTGGAGTTGATTGAAAAGCAAAAAAACGAAACTTTATATGCAGATATGGAAGAAGAAAAAGGTAATTTCAGAAAATCTGGTGAAAATTGTTGAGCACTTCTTTACGTTATTTGCATCTATTTCATCTGGAATATTTTTGAATAATTTTATGAAATATTGATCAAATTTATATTCATCAACATATTTTATGCTTAATAATTCCATCAGATTGCCAATGGATCTAAGTTCACTAAGTTTATTTTTTTGCCAAGTTTTATTTTTTTGATTTGGACATTTTGAAAGTTTTTTTTTTCTTGTAATAAAACTCCTTTGTCTTAGTTAATGAGCATCAGTCAATTATTTCAGTTATGCTTGGCGATAATGTCAACATATGTACTCCGAGCATTTCAGTTCCTTCACCGACAAAGGTGTAACACTATGTGATCTGTTATTTTGTCTAGTTTTTTTCATCATTCAGTTCCTCAAATTCATTTACGTTAATGATTTCTGATCCTTAAAAAATCAGATTCTTTGATCTTGAAAGTGGCTTTTAGGAAAAAAAAGAGTTGATTGAAAAAGATGTGCAGCAAGCTGAAGATGGATTGCAGAAGAATATTCTCAGAGATATCATGTACTCGAAATCTATAAAAGAGAAAGATAGCAAAAATGCATCAGATATAGTCAGTTTCAATTTAAATTTGCCATAGTCCTTTTTAGTTTTCTGTTTTCCTTTTTTTTTTTTTTTAAATTCTACATTGCGAATTAAATTTATAGAATTGTTTCGGGAAGTTTGAAGCACAATCATGTCATATTTAAAGGGCGTAAAGATTTCGATGCTGATAACATAAAACATTAATATTGCATGTTAATATATGAATGATTTCAGGCTGTGGATCGAAGCAATGAAGATAAACAAATATGTGAAAGTAATGAACGGCTTTCCACATGGCTTAGTTTTACGCATTTGGACCCTCTGCTTCCATATTTAAACAGGCCAACATTTTTGGATACCGGAATTTCTGAGGTATAATTTTCTCATGTATTCTAAAGCGTTAATCTTTTAATGTAGTTTTTTGTGCGCAGTAATGGAATCTCTTATTTATTCAAATGAAGGGCTGCGTTTTCCTTTTTTTCTTTCTAAGAGAAGGATTTTTAGTTATCGAAGCTGCACGGTCCTGATGATTATATGGATAATCTCTTTGGGCCGTTGTCTCCTAGTATATCAAGCAGACGAACATCAATGAGCTCAACGGAAGGTTGCATAGTCGCGCAAAATAAGACAAGTTCGAGGCCCGAAATGTATGACACAGCTGATGCAGTATTAACAGCAGAAGAAATGAGTTTTTTGACTGAATCTTCATCACTTCCTCTTGTTCCAGAAAATTCTACAAATTTCCCTATCATAGCTAGTACTATATCCACATCTGGTGCATTCGAAAATTCTAATTCGTTGTGCTATGTACCTACCTCAACTATGAAAGCTGTTGCAGTCATTCATAATAAACAGGCCGTGAGTTCTATGTTATTTATTTTTACAGGTAATAGAATTTGTCACAACATGAAAGAGAGGGTAATTTTTTTTAATAGAAAATAAGTTTTGTAAGTAATGGAATAATTTTGTTTGCAAAGTATAATATTTTTTACAAGCTAACAAAATGGTTTTTGAAAAACAAATAGAGGTGTATCATCCTCTGTTCAGTTATTGAAGGAAACTGGACTATGGACAATTCACGGGCAGCAAAATGCATATTTGCAGGATAGAGTACCTATGATTTTAATCTTATTATTTAAGTATTTTGGTAGTTGAAATGATCATACAAATGTGCAGCTGAAAATTGGATTCGAATTTTTTGAAGACAAAAACTTTCCTGTGAAATTATTGATCCATTCATTCTTTGCAGAACAGTGAATCCGTGCAGAATCTCAAAACTTCAAGTGAAAATAAGAAAATACTCTTTGCGGAAGCGAATGTAGCGACAGTTAGACAAATATCAAGATCTACTATTACTACTGATTCGAAATATATTGTGACATTGAGATCACAGAGAAAACGTAGCGGATCTAATCTTCAAAATAAAGATGAAAGTTTAGGAATTCGAGTTGACTCTCCAAAGTTGCCAAAAAAAATTGCAAAATCTATTGATACTGAAGAAGATGAATTAGAGAAAAACCAAGGTTCTATGATGCAGCAGTCAGGAAGTGCAAAAGCAATCTCAGAAAGAACAGTATTCAGTGAAAAAAGATATTTAGAAAGGAAGGAAAATCTTGTAAGATTATCAGAAGATAAGGTGAAAAGTGTTCTAGAAACGGTTAGAGACAAAAGCGCTGACTTAAGAACTTTCCAAGAAGAACAAAAATTCGGAAAATGTATTGGTAATCCGATTTTACAAAAACAACCATTGCGACATTCAGCGAAGAGAAAACATGTACGAACTGATTCTTGTTCTTCGGAAGATAATCAAGATTTGGTGATAGACACTAAGGAACTGAACAATGTGCAAAGCGAACTAGCAGCAGAGGTTGTATTAACACAACAGGAAAATGTGAATGAAAGGTCAGACGATACTTCAGGAGACCCGATTCTAAATGATAACAGTGCAAGGTTTAGTATGTCGGAAAATGAAGTTTTGGATTCCTCAGTTTCGTGGAAGAAATTAGATGAAAAGGGGTCATTAAAAGATAATAGAGAGAATTCGAAGAAATACGGGATTCCGAGTACTATATCAGGAAATGAAGTTGCAGACGAAAAACAAAGCAACATTCAATTGTCATCATCATTAGTGCAGCGAAAAATACTGAGAAATGAATTAGAAAATACCGAGATTGCTGTCGAATCTTCATCAAAGAATGTTCAAATCTGGGAACCGGAAAAATTAGCTGCGATGCAAAATAATAGACAAATATCAAGTGAGATAAGAAAGCGAAAACTGACTGAGAAAGGAGCTAGCAACACGAAAGATAAATGTGAAGATGCTAATCAAACCACCACCCTTCCACACGAATCAAAAATGGCTGAGATTCATCATAGAAAGGAGCCAGTGGTATGTTATGATTGATTTGGATTATTTCTTGTTATAAAATTTAAGATGTACGAAAATTATCTGCTGAACAACACTGAACAACAAACTTAATGGTATTTTGGAACTAGATATTTAATTTTATTTCCGATTCCTCTTAATAAATTAGAATTTTAGAATGAGGACAGTGAAAATATGAACAAATCTATGACATCGAATGTTAAGTTACTGGGTCAGTTATTAAAATTCATTTCTTGCATGTTTTTTTTTTTTTTTTTTCATTATTTTTTCGTATTCTTTTCCAATATGTTAAATTGTTTTATCTATAGCTCCACAAAAACATGACAAACCAGATTCAAATAACAAAACTATCTAAGATAAGATAAATATTTTTTATTTCTCTCGAGAACATATATATGTTATGCCAGGTTTTTGTTTCTCAGATCTCATTGCTCTACTTCTAAATTGGAGCTTGCAAGTTAATATGTATATATATTTATATATGAATTTGTTTGCATTTATTTTATGCTTTTAGGAGAGAGTAATTGACTTTCTTTTTGCAGGAATAGAATTAAGTCACCTTGATGATGATGATGATAACCGATTAGAAATTATTACAGATGATTCTGGAACTCCATCACTTAATACGGAAAATGGATCAGGTATTTAATTTCGGACTATCCTTATTTTTTGGTAACTTCAAAAAGTTAAAAATGGTATCAATAATAACAAGAAGTCAAGTTAGAAATTATGATTTTTGTAGGCGAGAGTTGTGTTTTGAATAACTGCAGTGGGTCAGAAAAAGCTAAGACAGCGGCGGTAGTGACCAAGGTTCGGTTCATTTTGTTTCCATATTTAGAATATACCTGATTACTTAGATATTCTATAAGTATTTATTTGAATCATTGCTAAAGTTATGTACTGAATGATGAAATAGTTTATTAACTTCTTTGTCTTGGGAATGATTTTTTATTTTTTTCAGAAATCCATTAATATAGTGAAATCAGAAATGTACAAAAAGATGCGTAAACGACTCGCATTACAAACATCATGCATGAAGGAACTTGGAAGAGTTCAAGTACATAAACTTGCGGTAGGTAGCTTAATTATTCCTTTATTACTGAACGGCATAACTTCAATCTACTTTTTTGAAATTTTATTATTATTTTGTTGAAGGCTTATTTTATGCGCTTCAAGTAGTAATATCTGAGTTAATAATATCCAAAAAATAACTCTTTATGCATTGTTCTGTTGCTATTTTGTTAAAACATCAATTTCTTTTGAAAAAAAAAAAAAAAAAGAATCTCGAAAACGTTGAATATTGTGTGAAATTCAGCATCCGTAGATTGACGGCAGAAACTCTATAAGCTTAGTGTAAAATTTATTATTTTGTACATAAAGTTGTTGCTTATAAATTTATTCTCAAGTTTTATAGAAAAAGAAGATAATTTCTACATTATCAAAGTCAAAAGAAGTAGAACAAAAGCCAAACATTATTCAACGAAAAAAAACAGCAGTAATGCTTCCTGCCGGCAGCTCAAATGGATTGAAAAAGGACAAAGTAACCGCTTTGAAATATAATAAAGAAATACTCAAACAACGGCAAACAATTAAGTGAAAATATCTGGCGATGTTATTTTTGACATTTTTTATACTACTGGTGCATTCTTTTGATGTCGTATCTGTTTTTAGGTCAAAATTTGTGCCTGTGCCTATACTGTTTACTTTCTTATTTGCAGAATGTAGGACTGCCTACAATTCAACATGGCGCAGTACGGATAGGCAAACTTTTAGCAAAGATTCCGGTTGGGAGTGATGAAGCTGCCGTGATGTGTTTATTTGATCAAGCACTTTCAGAAAGTAACTATGATGATAAGTTACTCGAAATAGTCCAGAAGTTCCAGAATCCAGCTATTTCAGCAATATCTTGCGAAAAATTAGCTGAGTACTGTGTTAAGGTAGCTTTTTTTACAAAAAAACATTTCAAATCATCGTTGGAATGAAAGTTTCTTGTTTGAACTGTTTGCTAGAAATATAAATACAAATATTCAGCAATTTAAAATACATATGTTTTTTTTTATTTCTATTTGAAACCTGAATTGTATCATAATTTAATTGCATTCAGAGACTTTTTCTCTTTTTTTTTTTTCAGTTTATAAACAAACTTGATGTTGGTAACATGTGGCATAGTGTCGTGCTTGCAGTTCGTTACTGGTCGGATAAACAAAAAGACCGGTGTGCAAGTGGTAAAGTTCTAGAACTTCATCAAGTTGCATCATCAAAAGAGCGAAATTTTATCGAGGTTTTGCATCAGTTGAGCGGTGAAGAATGCTGGAATAATATTATCTTGTTCTTTCTTCGGTTAGTCTGTTGAAAATTAAAAGTAAGACCACATAAATTCTCAGAAAATATGTTGCTTATGAATTCCTGTGACGTTTTGAATAATTATCATTGTAGTAGACCATCATCATGGATTGTTATCTTTTGCTGGCATTTCTAAAGTGAATAACTACATTTTTGACTACAGACTGTATTTTTTGCAGAAAGATGATAATATCAATGATGAAAACGCGTCCTGTCTCTGTTGCGCAGCACGGTCTCAATATTCGATGTGTTCTTTTATGTACTCGAATACTGTTACAAGTATGAATTTCAGTATGTGTGGAAGTTGAAAATGAATTTCAAAATTGAATTTCAGGAATATGATTTTATCTATAAATTGACATTTTTTGAAAATTTTTTGATACCAAGATCATTTGATATCTTATTTAGCCTAGTTTCAGTGAGAAATGAAGATTTTATAAAGATCATGTGATGTTTTGCACAGCGTGTAAATATTTATGATTCTAAGATTTTTCTGAAATTCTTTTCGAAACATTAAGCAGTGCAGTATTTCTAGCATTGTAAGCATTATATAGGATCTCCAGTTTTTACATAACTCAAATACTTTGAATCCATAATCGTGAAGTAAACCTTTTTGGATCTATTTCGTAAATAAGTGTGGTGAATGAACTATTTGGGACAATTTATAATTTACTTTCATTTAGGATGATTCAAATAATGAGATGTTGATATCGGTAAGAAACTTATTACAACATTTAATAGAACGGGATTCATCAGACAGAGTTATACCGATGATATGTTACTCAATTGCAATTGTTCCCGAAATTGTTGACAAACTATTACTTGAAGAAAATGAACAACTTGAGCCTGTCCGTCGCGTAATGTCTCTACATCTTGCTTCAAGAGTAAATTTTTGCCTGATCATAAGTTTTTTTAGATATTTTATTCATGAAATTTTTCTGGATTATATTTTATCATCAATGTTTCCATTATATGCTCAGAAATCTAAAATATTTTCAACTAAGAAAGACAGGAATTAGTTTACAGAAATTTAGAACCAATAGAATCTGCATGATATTGTAATTATTTTGGTAATTAAAGAGGAACTAAATGAAAAGTTTTGATTTCTGGATATTTTTCCACATTACTAGTAAAATAGTAGACATTAATATTATAATAGAAATATTATAAGAGAAATCTATCTTCACTCTACTTTGTAACTGATTCTAAACTTAAAACCATATATTGTCCTACCACTTTTAGGATGAGCTTTTTACAATATTCAATAAAGTAATCATGTCACGTCTTCTCAACAAAAGTACATATAGTGCTACATGTCTGCAAAAAATTAATATTGATAGTTTCCATGGTTGGTTTGCTGAATCTATCAATATGATTGTTACGGATATAAGTAGTTTGGATTTGGAATCCATGGAGGTATTGATTTTAATTTTATATTTGCTTTTATTTCTATAGCCAGTTTATATCTTCATTTCTGCCTTTGATTAATATGCTGTAAATATTTGCAGAAATTCATCTATTTTTGAGTTTTTATTTATATGTATGTATATAGATTTACATTTTTATTTATGTAGATTACTTCACATTGTCTCTTTTAATATTGCTGCAAATTTTCGCACTTTTTAAACAGCTTCGCCTTCATTTTTCATTTCAGTTAAACCCCAGACTTTTATCGGCAATGACGACGTGTAATGCATTGTTTTGTTTGGCTACAAATCGTTTGGTTCCTAATAAAGAAACTCTAGTGTTTCCAGTGTTAAATGAATGTATTCGAATAATATCGGATTATTTGGAAAGTGAAGAAAAGGTTTTTTTCATCAAAATTTTAATTTTGTTTTGGATCTTGAAAACATAGTGTCCTTTTTTTCTTTGTTTCTGTCTCTTCCTGCAAACATTATAATCTGAGTTTAGGCTTTTTTCACTTGTTATGTATTGGAAATTCTCGGAAAATAATTTATAGGACGTAATTTCGTTTAAAGAAAGAAATGAAATGTTTGCCGACACAACAGGACTGCAGTCGCTATTGGATATGCTTATAAAGACGATATTACGTCTTTTACTTTTCGGGCGTCTGATGATATCATTTGTTAGAAGTACAGAATGCTCCATACTTCCACGGGTAGCAAATTTGACTGAAGAAATTCACAGATTCCGAGAGTTTACAAGGATAAAACTTGAACAGGTACTGCGTGAATTCAAGTCTAAGTTCAGTGAACTTCTCAGTAAATTGAATTGTAAGATTATTTTTGTTGTAGAATTTTATTTATCTAAACTAAATTTTAATTGTATCTAAATTCCTTTTAAAAAAGTATTTTAGACTTCTATGATAAAGTTTAATTGTAGGAGGGTGAAACTGTTGCAAATCGATTACTTTATTTTGGTTTAAATGACTGGCTTCGAGTAATGAAACCCTGGACGAAATATTTACAAGCGGCTTTCACAGTGGAAAAAAGTGATTAGTAGTAACGTTTTATAATGGAGACTTTTTGCGGAAATTTGATTGTTATATGTTCAGTAGTTTAAAGTTTTAATTTTAAGCCTATGACAGTTCAGGGAACGTGGATCAGATTATTCTGAGAATCTCAAGTTTATTATATTTTTGAAATTATTATAATTATATTAAGAACGTCTTCACAGAAGGTTAGAAACTCCGGACAAAAATTGAGTAAAGAATACATATGGGGCACGAAAGTGTGAAAAATTTTTTTATAATGGAATTTTATTTGAATAAGTTATTATAGTGAAAATTGAGCAAGTTATTGTAATCAAAGAATCTGCTCGGCCCTGCAATAAGAGGGCAATCCTTTTATAAGGAACTAAAATTATGAAACGAATAGTGTTCGAACAGTGTCCTCAAAGGCTTTATATTCCCAGTTCATTTAAAAATTCTTCGAAAATTCAGGTTGAAGTGCAAATTTGCTGGAATTTTTATCAGAAATTTGGAATTTTTTTATTGCCTCAAGGAATTTGGCTTACTGAAATCTGTGATGTTTGTAATCCTCATAACTTCTTCGTATTATAAATACTGTAATATGCTTTTTTATGCTGAAATTATTTAACAGGAAATAAATCTTCTTTTCTGTTTTATGTGAACTCATATTATGTTATAAATTTAGGATTACGTCCTATTTTGGCACGTTTTGCATTTTGATATTTTCAACGTTTTGACTATTCGGTGGGAATCATCTTTCGTGTTGGTGAATATTGCCACTGCTAAAAACGAAGAAATTTGCGCTTGTAACTTGGCGTTTATTTTCTTTGGTAATATTCGCCTGGTGCTTGTATTCTCTATAGTTCCAGAAGTTTTCTGATATCTTATTGTTTTCTTTCTGGATTTATTTAAGATATTCATTTCCTTTATTGCTGAGAATTTCGTTTTTACTGATATGGAAAAAATGTTTTCCACTGGTTTTTTCTAGTCATTGAACAAAATAATAATAAAAATATTAATAAAGCACATTAGGTTTGCTCATTCTATCAGCTGCTTTGTTACTTTTCCAGTTTATAATTTGGAAATGATTTTATTCCATGAAATATTTAAAACTGCATTTTCAAGGAATAGAAGTATCTGTTTCATATGATTACTGAACATTATTGGTCTAGAATGAGATGATTTTAAGAAATTTGCTAGTTAATAGGATAGTAAAAATGATGATTTGATATGGTGCCCTATTAAAGAAGCTTTAACAAACTACGCGAATTTCGAATCATAAGCTAGCCAAGTTTAATTTATCACTGCTGACTTAATTTTATTATATGGATATCGATTACTGAAGCTAAATTTGTAAAGCATAAAGTATGGTCTTGTTTTATGATTCGCAGTTTTATTTATATGCTGTCCTGTTCAGTTAAATTAATTGGTATAAAGTGATAATTGTGAATGGAAGAAAAAGCGCACATAAAGAAACGTAGTGTGCCGAGAATTGTTCCATGGGAACCCTACAAGGTAAAATTAAAATCTTTATGAAGCTATTTCAGTTTTTGTTTCTTCGATTTATTTTCATCTCTTTCTCTTTTTTATATCAGTTTTATTTAAATTAATGGAAATATCAGCCTAAATTTGATTCACTTAGCCAAATAACATTGTACTCATATAATACAAAGTTATTTTATCATTGGTTTTGATCTCTATTCTTTAGATATTGAGTTTAAAGGATCATTTTATCGTTAGTGATGTTTTCTCTGATGAACTATCTCTGCCATGCTATAGAGAAGAAAAATAAACCACGACTGATTAAAATTTGAAGCGGCTGTCATCATTCCCAAGCAGTCTTCCTGAAATTATACTGTCTATGAAACTTTAGTTACGAATGATTAAGTTAGCTGCTGTGATAATGAGTTTTTCAATTTTTACTCTAAATACTTTGCGTTTTAATGACTTTCATTCCACATGTTCATAAAAATACAGATAGTAATTTCTAGACTTGATTAACAATGTGAGTTGCACATGTGTTTCACAAACTTGCATGTTTTGGAACATTTTCTCTTTTGCTCTATATTAAATTAATGGTGGTTAATGCCAGTTTATTTGTTGAGTAAATGAGTTTTAAACTGATACTGGGAATAATAAATAATTGAAGTTTACCGTTCTCTTTTGCTTTATATTAGCTTGATTTTTATTTTGCAGTCATGATTTTCCGAGAGAGTATCTTTTTGAGCGAAATTGAAATAGATGAATTTTGATATTTATTATTTTCCCGATGTGAATTTTTGGATGATAGTGGCTATTCCATTTCCATTAAATCTGATTATTTTTGTCAAGATTGTAATTTTAACTATGTATGATCGATAAAGAAGGGTAATTAATAGAGATAATTTAATTTGTTTTCCTTACTCTTATTAACAATGTGGTTACCGCTTAAATCATGATTTAAATATTGTTACTTTATTATTGATAATATATTTTTTCTAGCAAGTTTATATCTTTGAAAATTAAGTAGATATTCAGTTACACTAATAGCTCTAATATCTAAAATATTATTCGGATGTGATTTTGGTAATGCTTGCAGATTTTGTTAAACCGCTTGATGAACTTACTGTATTTTTCAGGCAGCAACATCGGCCTATGCAAAAGGAAGTTTTCCTGATGTTTTGCCACCTTTGGTTAAATATCAGTTTGTGAAACCGAATTCCGTTGTATCAGAAAATAAAACTAAATTAGAACTTAATGAAAAACATTTCTCAGAAAGCCGTAATTGTTTTCTAATGATTTTATTTTTATGAAGTTGTAAGCATTTATGAAGCTTGTCCCTTTTGAAAAAAAATTTTTTTTGCATATTTTTCTATTTCAAACTTAGCTCAGAAAAGCAAAATTACTTATTTATATTTCAAATGTGTGCTGAAATTATGATTTGTTAAAAAGAAATTAAATATCTCAATGTGAAACTAGGAAATCGGAGGGTTTCAGCTTTGATTCTATATATTTTTAGATTTCAGCTTTAATTTTATATATTTTGAACTGAATTAAATATTAGTAGAAATAGGTAGAAACATATTTAACATTTACCTTATTTTCAGTGGATTCCGGAAAAATAAAAATTTGTGACTTGTCTAGAGTTCGTCCAGTTGGTGACGGAAAAGAGTCTTCGCCACTAATAAGTGGAAATATTGAAATTGGAAAAGAAGGGAATACTGATAATGTAAAGGAACTTGAAAGGCTAAAGAAAGATCTTAAGGTTTGGTTATTTGAATTGTGTCATTTTTCATATTCGGAGATTTTGTAAGTGAGAAGCTCTTTATTTACTGATTGATACGAACTTTTCCCCGACGGCCCCTAATAAATGCGCGGGAAAGAAATCTTGTATATAAGGTCGTAAGCATTATTATTTACAGTTCATTCGAAATTGTATTTTTTTCTCGAAATTTTTGGATTTTCCTGTGATTTTTTTTAGCTAGAAAGGCAATTAACAGAAGAATTAAAACGTCTACTTGTTGCTACAATGGGTGATGATTTAACGTGTCATGTGAAGTCACTTAGCGAGGATAAAGTTCGCCTTGCTGATATGATGGCGAAATTTGAAGCGCAGGTTGGAATTTTTCAGATTTATATTTAGAAATTTTTTTTTTTTTTTGACCAATTAAAATCTATGCTGCACTTTTAATGTTGTTTCGTTTTTATGGCTTGCAATGTGAATCATTAATAAATTTTCGAAATAGATTTTGGATACCGTGAATTAATTCTTTAGGTTCGTTAACTTTCTTATCTTGCTTGATTAATTTTTAATTTTAAACAGTATCAAATTTCACTAGATTACTGCAAAGTTCAAAATATTTATAGAGTATGAGGAGTTAAAACATCGGAATATATTTGTTTTCCTAAAGAAATTCTTTTTTTTTTTTTTTTTTTTTTTTTTTTTTTTTAGGTATCACATGATCACGATAAGGTCGAAGATTTGGCTATATCAGTTGATATGTGGCGCTGTAAATTCTTGGCAATGAGTATTCGAGCGGATGAAATGCGCAATCAGCGATGTCGTCTGCTTGCTTATTGCAAGCAATTGCGAACATTGCTTAACAAATTTCTTGTTGCAAATCAGGGTCAGATCCATAGGAAACCCACATCTCCGGTTTTGGAAGCATTGATAAATGAAGCTCATACTGCACTAAGAACTGATCTATCGACATTTTTTGAACGTTCGCCATGTGACGAAAAAATTTATAAGTCAATTCCACATACATCAAATATTACAGTTACTTGTTGTAAACATTGTGTAGGTAAAGAAATTAAATTAATTTAATTTGACTGTAATTTGATAGTTATTACTAACACTTGTTTCCATTATACTATCAAGATAGATTTATTAGTGTAGTTCTAATAATAATATTTTAATCTTATATTTGTAATTTTTTAGTTACATAGTGCTGTGGTAATTATTTCTTATTTTAAAAAATAATGTTCTGAACATTAGAAGAGGATTGTTTTTATATTGAATATTGATAGAAGGATTGGAGAAATCTTATTTTTATCATTCACTAGTGGTAATTGCAGAAAAATTATTTATAAAGGTCTCTTATGAAATATCATTATTTATTCTCCTCGCTAATATATATTCACTTATAATATTTTCTACAAATTCTGTAAATTTTGTTGAATAGTTTTGAACAGAAAAATACGCTGGAAATTTCACATGATTGAATTGTAAGTATACAATTAATTTCTCAATTTCTCACTGTGATCAAAAAATTGATATTATTTACAATATTATGTGATTATTGGATAGTTTCTACGAATTTCCATAATGAATATTATGGTCTCTATAATGTTCTATTTTCTTTCGTTGCATTAAGATTTTCGATAATCCTAGTACATATTGGTGATTTTTGATTGAAAGATAACGATATTTTATTGTTTTTTTTTTCTTTTTTTTTTGTACCCAATATTGGTATAATAAGATAAATAAGTTTTTATTTATGTTTTAAAAACTGGTTTAACTTCTTCTTGATATGCGTATTATTTGCATCTTCATCTGTCTGTATAGTTATCATTATGGTACATATTCGTGATAAACATTTCTTCAACTTCTGCATCTTCAGATGACTAAGTTTTATAAAACTTTTATACGGAACATATCGATGAATTGTTGTCTCCTCAGATAGGAAGATGAGAAAGATTTATCTTTAGGAGAATTTTCTTGGTTTATACTGGACATATGTCTTCAATTTTTGTTTCGTAGTTAGAAATGTTACTATGAGAAATTGGAGAACTTTATTAGTGAAGTATCTACGATTGGTATTTCTGTCGTCGGATGAGTTTTCGAGAGGCGAATATTAGTATAATGTATTTGTCTGCTATAAAAAATGACAATGTTCATTGCTGTAGTCTTATATTTCTGCCAGATTCGGCCTTTTTTTAGCATCATTAATGGCAGCGCCAACAGAACGATTTCATGTACTTTCACAGCTTGATCATTTGCAATCAAAATATACAGGTACCGGACATGCCGATACAACAAGATGGGAATGGCTCGTGAACCAACACCGTGATACGTACGCATCGATGATCGGTAAGTTGTTGAAGACTTAATAAATTTGAAAGAATCTCAACTTCCTTGTTTGAAATTATTATTGTTGGTATAATATTATCCTTCCGAAGATTTATCTGAGTTTTTACAAATAATATAGATAAGACTCAGCAAAAAATCGTAAGCATAAGTTCCCTCGAGAAGAAGGATAATTTCAGGCCACCCAGATCATTTAAGTTTGATAGCAGTATGTGAAAACGAATCGCGAGCTCGGGTTCGATTCAATCTGTTGAATCAAATGATTGCGCCTTGTGGACCACCACCTGAAAAGTCTCCACTTGATGAGTGATCTCATTATAGTTGCACCGATTTTCATGTATCTCTGAAGTCTTGCACTGTTGGTGTGAAAGATAAAAGTTTGAGAAGTGCTTTTTTTCTGTTCATTACATAATTTTCCAGTTGAATTAAAATATTGCTTTTCTTCCATTATTTTGTCCTCATTTCTATTCATTTTCTGTGTTTATTGATATCATCATTTATTGATGTTTTCTTTACCATTTCATAAAGTAATATATGCATATCTGAAATAACGAATTTTTTCCTATTGTTAGTAAAGTTATAAATGAGTTAACAACTGTTAATTTGGTTGCACTTAGCGAAATTATAAAGGAGGAGGGGAAATTAAAATCACAACAAATTAGGGTTGCCGAAAGTCTCAGTTTTTTTTTCAAAAATTTGAAATTTGGATAAAAGGAAAATGTCATTCAGAGAAGTCGGTTAATGAAAATGAACCACATTCATTATCAGTAAAGCATTTAATGAATAAAAAGCATAAATTGTGCCGTTAAATGCTAGAGACTTAGCACATTTCATAATCAAGAAAATTTTGAATCGTCTAGCTACTGCGAACAATATTGTTTAAGGTTGCCAATTTATAAGAGAACTAACTGGACCGGCCACACGAAGCGTGGCCGAGCTAGTATATATATATATAGTATATAGTATACATATATATATATATACTAGCTCGGCCAAACGATATATATATATGTATAT